>CAKAOJ020000191.1:812500-1032328 GCA_916701645.2 Sebastolobus alascanus
CTGCCGTGACCTCTGTTACATAAATTAAGAAACTGTAGCAAATCTAAACAAGAAAAGGTGACAGAGATAAAGTGGGGATGGTCGAAAGGTTAGATGTTTTTTAAAATGAGCAAAACCAGTGTGCAGAGTTTCAGCATTTCTCATACCTTCCTATAACAGAACAGCTCTTCCGCCTCTAAACTTTGGCCGTGCGGCTGTCTTTGTATCCCCGTTTCCCGTCCTATCATCGAACGCTTCCTGTTTTGGATCTTCAGTTACAGCTCGGCCAGCCTCGGTGAGCAGTCAGTGTTTATCGTGGAGGAGCGAGCTGTTCGGGCGTGAAATGCAAACATCTTGTCTCTTGCAAACACTTCCTGGGAACCGGGCCGTGAACATGTTTTTTGAATGCCACCGTGAAGCCACAGTGTTCTTTTATCTGTGGTCTCTGCTGCAGAAAACTGAAGTATTTATTGGCCTTTTGGGAATTCAGTTTGCAAGGCCAGATCATAAATTAGTTCATATCGGCAGTAGAGAGCATCCTTACGCTGGAAGTGGTACGTTTGTAAGGCTAATGTTAGTGACTGGCTTGTACCTTTCAGATTTGAGGATGACTTGTGCATTTGAACCATCGCTAAAAGCCTCGATAGGATAGAGCTCTCCCTCCTAACCACAACTGGTTTCTATGTCATCTTTAATGTGGTTTGAAGCTGCTGTGTCAGATAGTGGAAATCACATTTGGTCAGATTATCTGACACAGAACCGCCGTCACACACACCATCTTCACTTAGGGCTGTTTTTAGTCCTTTAGCAGCAGCTGAGGTTAGCCTACTAATAATCACCAGGTGTTTTGATGATCAGAGCGTAAATGTTTTGTCTCCTCACAGGTCCTCAATGCTCAGAAAGCCGGGTACAAGGCAGCCATTGTTCACAATGTGGTCTCTGATGACTTAATCAGCATGGGATCCAATGATCGTAAGTTACCACCACCACCTCCTTCTTTCTCCGTAGCATATTAGCATCTTACACATCTGCCTGGTTACGTGTCTCTGTTGACAGAGGGTGTGCTTTTGTGTGAAAAAAAAAAGAGGACCTATTATGCTTTTGTGCCTTTTCCCTTTCCTTTAGTGTGTTATATAGTTTTTGTTGTGCATGTAAAAGGTCTGCAAAGTTACAAAGCCCAAAGTCCACGCCAAAGAGAGTTACTCTCCCCCACAGAAACACTGCTCCTGAACTGCCTGAAACGCCTAGATTGAAGTCCCGCCTTTTCTTCCGTAACGCGGTGATGTCACCAAGTAACACATTTGCGTAATACCTGCCAAGCGGCTAGTTTGGCACGGCCTCAAACAAAGCTAGTTAGAGCGGAGCTGAAGCAGAGTCTGAAGAGTTTGGTTCGTTTGACCAATCACAACAGCGAGGGCCAGCTGACCAATCAGAGCAGACTGGGCTTTTCGGGAGGGCGGGGCAGGAGCTCTAACATGTTTCAGACACAGGGTGAAAAGAGGTGCTGCAGCACAGCCGGTATGATAAAAAATATAGTGTTTTTTGAACATTAAAGCATCTGAACATGTTCTAGTAGAAACCCAAAATACAAGTAGGCACCTGAAAATAAGCATAATAGGTCCTCTTTAATACCTGAGCCTGAAGGAAAGCGGGGCAATTTTATAGTAAGAAGTCCATTTCAAGTCTCTAGATGTACTCGAGGAAGGGTGTGATTCTCTGCAGCACCGATCCTGCCCGTGAATCTGTGTCCTCCCTCGAGCTCACTTTTGTGAGATGATGGTGTCTGGGGTTTTCTTTGTATCACCGATAGTCTCACTCGAGGGGTCGCAGCAGCACAGTTATAAATTATCCAGAAGGCTTCTTGTCCTGGTTGGTGTGTTTTTAAGAGGAGTAGATGTCACAAGCTGATTTTTTTTGCACTGGGTGATGTCAGCTGTTGAGGGATTTCTCCCGTCACTTCTTCAGCTCACTAAAGGTGTCAGTATGCTTTAACCGAAGTCGGGATGGTCAAACAGCGTCTTAGCCTAAAAGTTTAAAGAGGCTGTCATTAGTTAGGTTGGAAGCACATGAGCTTTACAGACAGACATATCGGTAGACTTAAGAGTGAAAGTTCATTCTCGACTTAGGAAATAGTTTGACAAAAAAAATCTCAACTCACAGACAGTCCAGTTACCAACTTTCTGGAGCGTTAAACCCAGCCAGGGCTGCGACTAATGATTCTTTTATTATCAATGAATCTGCCGATAACATTGTTTAGTCTATAATGTGTCAGAAAATGCCCATCACAATTTCCCAAAGCCCAAGTTTGACATTTTCAAATTACTTGTTTTGACTGACCAACAGTCAAAAACCCAAAGATATTATTTTTGATAAGAGACCAAGAAAACCTGAAAATACTCACATTTGAGACGCTGAAACCATTTTTGGGGTATTTTTTGCGAAAAAAATGACTAAGCGATTATCAAAATCGGATTAATTCTCTATCGATCAACCAAATGATTACTTAACTAATTGTTGCAGCTATAGATCAGCTGCAGCTCATGGTCTTCATCAGCAGATGGAGTTCCATTAGTTACTTTAAGCAAACTCCATCAGTTGATGAAGACTGTTAGATGTGGGTAAACCTCCAGAGAAAGGAAGTAAGTGGACCTGGAGCTGAGTTTTTTTTTTATCGAATCTTGAGACATATATAAACACATAAATAACTGTTTCTTAGTGTGTTACAAACAAGTCTTTCTAACTGGACTTCAATTTTTAACGTCGGCTTGATGTTTCAATATCGTTCAGTGGATTCAGGCATTGATATACAGCCACATGATATATTAAAAGGTTTTTTGTTTCCCTTTTTAGTGGATATCATGAAGCAGATAGATATTCCCTCTGTGTTTGTGAGTGAGGAGACGGCCAACTCTCTGAAAGAAGACTACACGTATGACAAGGGGTAAGTCTAAACCCAACAAAATCTCATTTTTCTGCCCATCAATATAAATAGAAGCAGGTTTTTACTCCTCAGGCTTTTAGTGAGATATTGTGAAGAGATGTCTGTTTTTTTTTTTTCATTCTGCTCTTCAATACAAGTTTAATCTAATATTGTTGTAAAGTGAAATGCCTTCAGCGTTCACTGTAATATTTCGAAGCGGAGGACTCGTCTTCTGATGGGTTGTCGCCTCTGCTGAGGTGGTAATGAAATGTCTCAGCCTGTCGGAGGAGCCCAGAGAGTCACAGCGTTAAAGTTTCAAATCAACTGATATATATGTGTGTGTGTGTGTGTGTGTGTGTGTCAGATACCATCAACCAACACATGAGGGTTATTCCCAAGTCTTTTGCAGAAGAATGAACACCAAACATGGCGTTGGCAGTTGGCAGAGTTTTCTCAGTGTGGATGTTGGCTGTATGTGTCTGCTGTAGAGCTGTAGAGGGAGTTCTGTGAGAAGAAGTAGACCTGAGTATGTTGATATAGGACCCTATACAGTATATGACTGTCACACTGCAGGTTTTGAACGAATCTCTACAATGTCGCAGCCAAACCGATGAGCCGCTGCCGTAGTACAGCCTCTGTGAAAGGTCTCGTCCACTGGGTTATGATTACCTGCCAACACTTAACAAAGGCTCTGCTTGTTCTTCTAGGGGTCACGTGGTCGTCATGCCAGACTTCAGCCTGCCGCTGGAATACTACCTGATCCCCTTCCTCATCATCGTGGGAATCTGCCTCATCCTCATCGTTGTTTTCATGGTGGGTAAATCTTTGTTTTAACGCAAAGTACATTCTATGGAGCATATTTAACCCTTTGAACTCCGCAATAGAAACGGCCCGCCAGTGCCTACATTGGTATTTTTTCTTATTGTGATGTCGTTTCTTGGAGTATCTCCAAGTGCTTTGTATCCCTAAAATCTGTACAACCTGAGCTAAAGGGTTATATAAGGCAATAAGCCATAATAATTGACAAAAGTTGAAATTGAAATTGTGTCATGAATAAGAAAGGATACCAAAATTGGGCATGTTTTTTCATAAAATGTTACTAAATAAACACATAAAACATTAATCCAGAGGATTTTTTTATGGCTCCTTGTCAGGTACCAGGCTGGCATCTGGCTCAAAACATCACACTTTTCCTAATGTGAAAGAAATCACAGTTACAGTGTTTTTGGACAGGAAAGATGCGTGTGTGTGTTTTGCAAACTGATTTTAAATTGATTCTGACCATGTTTCCTTTTCACCGCTGTTTCTAGATCACCAAGTTTGTCCAGGATCGACACCGGGCTCGGAGGAGCCGCCTGCGCAAAGATCAGCTCAAGAAACTTCCCATCCACAAGTACAAAAAAGGTACCGAGGCAATCTCAAACATCTCAATTATCTACTGTATATACACTCCACGGGGACTAAACATCGTGCATTTGACTGTAAGTGTAGGGCCTATTTGTTTAGTGATTCAGTAGTAAAATGTCCTCTTTGTCAGCTGTATCCTGACTTTGACCTCAGAGTCTGTAGAGATGCTATTTCCTCCTCTACCACGCTGCTCTTTCTCACATGATTCGGCCCAGAAGAGAGATGTCATCGGTGCATTGTGACACATCATTCCTCCCTGGAGCTCTGCACCTTGGAGCTAATCGGATTAATATGGACTTGATTTTTCCACAAAGCCCTCCGTGGCAGATTAGAGCTCCTCTCTGTTGAGACTGGACACATGACTGATGCTCAGGAATGCGCTCTCGGTCATGCCAGAGGCCTGACGGGGGGTTGAAAGTTAAGTGTGTTTCTTTTTTCTTTTTTTTTTATCTCGGACGTGTTGAGCGGATGTACAGAATGTGCTGCTGGTTTGTAATAACAGTGAGATGGATAAGGTACGTCTCTGTATGAATTTGAGGTGAAACTTCTGAAGTCTTTTCAGAGTTCTGCCTCTGCGTCGGTACAAGGGGCAGACAGGCTATAGCATTGTTTCGCAATGCAAATCCTCTTTGTGCTATGGTTCTGTTTCGTCTGCGTATTAAGAGGGTTTTTGTGCCGGCTGCGTTTCCTCCGCCAGCTGTTTTTTTGCAGACTGGAAAGCTCCTCCTGACTCCAATCAGCTGTGCAGGGGAACACCGGGGAGCTTCATAGACTACGGGTGGTGCATGATAAGTAGCCCCCTTGCAAAGCTGCTAATTGAGGGGGTTACGAGTCGAGCTGCTCCTCCCCCGCCTGGCAGAAACAGCTGCACGTGCAACACACCAGCCAAGAGCAGCGTGCGTTGCTCAGATAGCCGTTTCTGTCACGTCAGGCTCTGTGGCCGTGCCCACTCTGACTCAGGGTTTCCACCAGGCACCGCTACAGTCGACCTTGGCCGTTACAGGGAGTTCAGATGTCCAGGAAACGGCCTCCAGGGCGGCGTCTGCGCTCCAGTAAGCTGAGTCAGAGCGTTCGGCGATACAGGAAGGGGACACCAAATCTCTACCTAATCACCTTTTAAGCCCTGCACTCTGGAGCACGGCTAGCTCGGGAAAGAGCCGAGTGCTCTGGTTTGAGCACGGGAGAGCTGTAACAGTGGGACACTGCCTCTGTTGTTGTTAGACGGTGTTCACGCCAGGTCAGAGTAAGACCTCTAATAACAGGAGTTGCTTCATTTTTTATCAATGAAGTGTCAGAAGTGAGCTCAACAACTGGATAATGGTTGATGTACTAGTCACCATAAAGGTTTTACCAAATAACCGTGGTTTCAATTGCGAGGAAGTATTAGTTTTTACTTACTTACTTATTCTGCACAATTAATCAAAATTGTATTGAAATCTCAATATGGCCTACTGCTATTTGAAAATTGGAGGCGCAATATTTGTTAAAGGTGAAATGTCAAAGTACCATTATAGATTAAATATTGCGGTGCTGCAGAGACGTCCTGGCCTACACATCATATTCCACAGACTTAAGAAAACATCTTTGCCAAACTGTCGGCCGTCGAGTTGCATTGTGGGTAATGTAGGCACCAGGTTTTGACAAGGAAGAAGAACGTGTGGAATAAAAAAAAAAAAGACAATATCTCTTAATCTGGAGTCCAACAATGTTACAGAAGCACAATGTGTACTCTTAAAACATGGAGTGGCCTTGTGGAAGCAAAGTAACAGCACCGGCTCGCTGCACATCTGTATACGGAAACAATGACGAGCTAGAATCACAGAGCTGCTGTTACAGCAGCTCATCAGAATACCAGCGGTCATTGTTTACAGCACGCTGATCGTGCTTTTGTTGTGACACATGAGGATGTTTTAGCAGTAGCAGTTGTTTGAGACAGCTCAGCGCCACATACAGTAAGTCACTGTGACGCTCAAGACTCGCTGCTGTTTCAATTCCCATTCTGAAGATTTGGGCAGCGTGCCTGAGCGTGGGGTTCAGAGCGCTTTTGTTGTGTGTGTGTGTGCAGCGTAGAGTGGGAAGGATGCCTAATGGATCCCTTGGCCTCCGCTGCTACAGTTAATGCTGAGCTTGGACTCTGGGGGCTTTGAGCAGATGCAGCCACAGTGAACTGTGATGCTGTGATGTTAGTGTTGCTTGTAAAGCTGCAATCCACAACTTTGCAAGTTGAAGCCATTGTGTAAAATGTCTGAAGCTGCAGTTCCTATAGCGGCCACTAGATGCTGGCTCCAAGAACCAAACTGAAGTGGCTGAGAAGACTCCCAACTCTTCTCTTGAAATACATTTTATCAGTGACATTATGGTCTCAATAGCTTATTTCACATGTGTATCTATATACTGCTTCATTTAAAAGATATAAAGGCTTAATAAGAAGTATGTTTTTGGTCATGTTTGCTTCTCTATAGCCATAGACTGTACTGTCTATAAAGACGGACGACGCGTCTCCATTTTTATCCCGCCGTACAGAAGTGAAGCCAAAATATCCCGGATACGAGAGCTGCCATCTTGAGATTTTGACGTCATTTGGAGCCAGAGTCTGCGCAGTAGTGATCGGGCGGTGGAGCCACGCCGCGCCGAGCCGCGCCGAGCACGGCCGCAGCTTGTCAGCGAGAGAGACTCACAGCTGTCAATCATGACGTCTCACCCCCTTTTTATAGCATCAGATAACTAATTAAAACCAAACTTATCAGAAAAATGAACACTTGAACATACATCAGAGTGATGAGAACTACCTAAAATGACAGAAACCATCTTTGGGAAAAATGTATTTGACGTGTACTTTGACTTTTTACTTTGGCCCATGTCCCAAACGCTAACACGGAGGGGGCGGGACTTATGTCGTGTACTGCAGCCAGCCACCAGGGGGCGATCCAGATGTTTTGGCTTCACTTTTGAGGAGCTGTCATGTCGTCCATCTTTATATACAGTCTATGCTCTCAGCTGTATTGACGCTTGCTTGTCCCACCGAGGCTCCAAATTTAAGGTTTTCTGTCCGCAGTTACATCCGATATGGCAGCAGCCGGTAAGCCCAAATCCATGTGTCATAACGTCCCATCAGAGACCAATAGGCGGCATAACAGAGAACACTTTAGTGCTTCTTTTTACAACCTATTATTCGGATACCACCGTACTGCATTAGTTGGTTTCGGAGGCAGGAGGTTGTATAACAGCAACATGATGTGATGATGTGTTTTCTGAGTAAGTGAAGTCACCTCGGGGAGACGTTAACCAGCCTATCAGCCACAACCTCGGCTGCTGCTGTTTCGTCTTTCTGCTGATGGGTGTATCTGCCCGACATCTACCTTCTCTGGCAGAGGAGCTTAGACTGACATCTATCAACACTGCAAACACTTTGTCAGACATTTTCACATCCTTTTTCACATATTTCTTGCTGTATGTATTTAAGTTATACCTTTAATATTTGCTGGCAATATTTTATTACTATTACAATTGGCCCGCCGGACAGTTCTTGTATGGATTTGGGCCAGAGGTGGTGATGGTAGACATTGCATGTATGGACATGGGAGTGCACAGGCTGTAATGAATAGTAGCTACCACAAAGGCCGTCTGTATGGATGGCGCACAATGCCTTAATGAAAACCACGGTGCCCGTGTAATTAGCGCACAATAGCGGTCTGAGCAGCAGCGTGCAACATAAGATCTGTGTAAATGTACAGGATTATGTAATACCAGCTGCCACAGCTGTCAGCGTACAGCGCCGCTCTGCCATTAACTTGACTTACGCTCCGGTTGTATTGCAGAGCCTTGCGTCATCCCCACTTAGGCTGAGGCCTGACGTTTGACGGTGACGGTTTTGGCCCTCGGGGTGGCGAGTTTCGCCAGCAACTGGCGTCAAGCAGATGTTAGAGCCAGAATCTGTGAACACACACACACACACACAGTGAAGTGGAATCTGGCTGAGGAAGCGAGGGAGATTGTTTTAGACCCTTCATTAGACGGAGAGAGGCTGGACTCTCCCTCTGACCCCTGAACTCCAGTCTGATCCCTCCCTACGTATGATGAGTCACTTCACCCCTCCCTTCCATGGCTTTCCACTTCCAAACCATAGGCGGGGAGCACACCCACACACACACCCACACACACACACACACACACACACACACTGAACAGAGCAGCTGCAGTGTCTCAGCCGTGTGTCTGTGTGTGTGTGTGTGTGTGTGTGAGGCATGTTGATGTCAGTACAGAGGAGCTCTCTCAGTCTCTTAGTTCACCGGCCTCAGTGCACGTTGCCCTCGTCTGGTCGGCTCAACCAGTCAAACTGTGCAGAACTGAAGCATTTTTTTTCATTTTACTCAGTTTTTCTGTCACCCTCTCTTTCATTCGCCCGCTCTCTCTCTCTCTCTCCTTACTCACACTGCTCGTCTGAAGTTCAGTGGGACAGCGCGGTTCCTCTGAGAGCCAGGAATGCTGGCAGGCCGGCTGATTAATGAAACATAGCGGGGAGAAGAAGAGCTGCGCCGACTCGTGAGCGAGTCCTTTTAAGATGTGCTACTGGCCCCAAAACGTACATGTGAGGGATTCCCGGCATCTGAAAAGTGTCCACAACGCCAAAACTGAACTGGATGTTTTCGATTGGCCTCGAGAAATATATTTTAGCACCCAACTTCAAAAGTGACACAACTCAAACTACAAAAAGACACGCAATATATTAAGATTTGTATCTATCACCTTTGGTAGAAATGGTTTTATTTGGTTGATTTTTCACATTTTTATCACATATTTCTTCCTGCTGCTGTTGCTGAGCATGTATTTGATTTATACATGTTTTTAATATTTGCTTTATTCTCTCTATTTTATTTTTATTACAATTAGTTACCTGTAGTAGCAGTTCTTGTAAGTAAATATTTCTTTTGCTGTTCTTGACACGTGTACTGTACCCATGAAAGTGAATCTCAGCTCACATGTGCAGGTCACAGTAATGACATTACTGAAGCTGATCCCTTCTTGAAAAGAGGAGTGTGTAACGTCCACAGCAGGCTCTTTGATCAGCTGGAGGGTGTAATTTGTTCTGTGAGAACGGATGAGCGGACCAGACTGAATTATGTTCTGCTGCAGACAGAGTCCTCGGCTGGGTGGACTACTTTTTACGCAAACATCTTTTGAATTATGTTACAAAAAAAATCCACTGAAAGTTATCAGACATCCTGTTGGGCAGGTTCAGTGAAAGAACACTTATTATTGGCGTTAGCTTGCCAGGCTAATGTAACGCAATGGCTACACTCTCTCTCTTTCACTCTTCCGACTGGGCAGTGAGAATCAGAATCAGCTTTAATGGCCAAGTAATGTGTGTGAACACGTACAAGGAATTTGATTCCGGTATTTTGCTGCTCTCAATGTACATGGACAGAAATAGACATACGGCTAAAAACAGGAACAACAAAGCTGAACAAGGTAAATATTTGCCTACTGTGTACCGGAGGTGTGAACTCAAGTCACGACTTGGACTCGAGTCAGGCTCAAGTCACAGATTTGATGACTTTGGACTCGACTTGACAAAATCAAAAAAGATTTGCAACTCGAGTTGGACAACACCAGTGACTCGTGACTTCACTTCGACTTGAGCCATTTGACTTGAAAATACTTGATACCTTTCCCCCCCGAGCCCAAAGATTAAAAAGTATGTTATTTAAAAAGTGCACCGCGAATCATCATTTCCTGAATTAACTATAACGTTATTCATTCCCAGCAAGTCGACACTCAGTTCCCCAGATCTTTTTTTATGTTTAAGTTCAGTCGCACTTGTTTTAACAAATTAACACAATTTTTTAAAAGCATTTATGATTTTTGTAAATTGAATATATTATTACTCTGTTTTTAAAATGGCATTATTTTTTGGTGAAAAGCGCATAATGACTCAAAGTTTAGGACTTGGGATTTGAATGCAAAGACTTGAGACTTACTTGTGACTTTCAAAACAATGACTTGGACATTTGAAAATAACTAAACCTGAACTTGAAGCTTTACGCGACCTGGACCCGGGGAGCTGCGAGTACACCAAGTCAAAGTTGAACTATGAAGTTTGTCAGTGAACTGTGATGGCTGTTCACAACACAGTGTGGGCAGATTACCTCTGAACTCTCATGTTTCTTGCCCCTTCACTTATTTATTTTTTTTAGTGACGTCGCTGCATTACCAGATCTCACCAGTTAACTCAGACAGTGTTATTGTTACCTCAAGGAATGTTGGCCCAAACTACAACAGTAAGATGTAAAAAAAAAACAAAAAAAAAAAACACAGAATTATCCTTTAAGGTGTCTCAACTCTTTCTCTGTGCTTCACTCAGAAAAGCTCAGCTAGTGCCACAGTTGAGCATTTCCTGACTGTGTACTGGATCCATGCCTACACAAACGTTCCCTCTCCCTCACCCCGACTGTCCAGCGCCGGCCTGGGAAAGTGAGACAGAGAGGAAAAGATGGAGGCTTGCTTGGGATTATGTCTAAAAAATAGAAATAAAAAGGCAAAGTTTTGAGTAAAAAAAGATGGGGGGGGGGGGCGGGGATGTTTGGGAGAGGAAATAACAGAGCTAAAAGTGTGAAGAGGGAGCAGAGAAAACATCGCCTTGAGTTGAAGTTGCTGACGCTCAGAGAGAAAAGGAAGAGGAGGAGGAGGAGGAGGAGGAGGAGGAGGAGGGGGGGGTCGATATGACTCCCCATCCTTATACGGTCACATGCAGCCCTGGCACGGACACGGAGAGCCCAGTCGGGGAAAACATGCTCATTTAGAGCTTACATAAACACACCGACCCACAGCCCGGCTCCCTCCTTCCAGCCCGGCCCGGGAAGAGGAAGGGAAGGAAAATGAGAGGAACGCTGAGGAATTTGAAAGGGAGTGCGTTGATAAATTCCTGAGCTTTTAGTGCACAGAATTGACTCTGCACCTCCTGTTATGTCAAGAAATGCAGCGCTGGCGGTTTAGCAGTGCCGGGAAGTATTTTGGAAAAGTGACAATTTAAAGAATTTAAGGGAATTCGACTGAGCTGGAGTTTTTAATTGCCTGACACACGTCATGGACCCACCTGACGTCAGTGACCTTCAGGGAAACATAAAAACAACCAATTAATCTAAAGTACACTAAGAATAACCTGAACTCCCACTTTCCCAAACCTCACTCGTCTTCTCACTTCTACCTTCACAGCACAGTGTGATCTGATCCAAGAGGAGCCATGCTATTATCGGAAAAATAATTAACGTTATTAGCCTTCATTCCATGCACTGTTTTTCATAACTGCATGGGTCATAGTGGATTATCGCGCTTATACAATGGCCACAAATTCAAAATATATACTGCATGGAAATTGGAAGTTTTGGGTTGGCATATTATTTATCAATGTCTGAATAAAAGTTACGTTACTACTAAGAACTGATGAATACTACTAACAGCTTTTATCAGTAGCCTTCCAGCTGTGAGTATGAATTCATAGCTGTGATGCGTCTGCTATGTCAGAGCCGTACATGTATCTGACAATAATGCACGCCCACTGGCCAATAAGTAGTGAGTATCATCAGTGCTCAGTAAAGCACTTGATTACAAATGTGTTGAGTTAAAAGCAGTCAGAAGATGAATATGTCTCGTCTTTTTGACACAGGGGACAACTACGACGTGTGCGCCATCTGCCTGGACGAATATGAAGAAGGCGACAAACTCCGAGTCCTGCCATGTTCTCACGGTGAGTCTGAACACTTGTGCATTGTACATGAACCATTAACCTTTCTTAGACTGAGTGTCCATGTAGCGTTTTTATGCCTCCGTGCCGGCGAGATCCGTGGTCGGAGGCATTATGTTTTCGGGTTGTCCGTCCGTCCGTCCGTCATTCTCATGAATGGGACGGACCAGGAACACCTGGAGGGAATTTTTTTCAAGTTTGGCACAAACGTCCACTTGGACTCAAGGATGGTCGTGTCTAGAACGTAACCCGGGAGTTGGGAAACTCTCGCGGGATGGTAAAGGTAAGGCATTGATCTTGAATAGTTAAGATTAGGATAGGTCGTCGAGTCTCGCAAGATTTTTTTTTTCAAGTTTTTGCCAGATTTCGCAATTTGTGGGTTACCCTCCAGACACGACCCTCAAGGATGAACCGATTAGATCTTGGTGGTCAAAGGTCAAGGTCACTGTGACCACACAAACACGTTTTTGGCCATAACTCAAGAGTTCTGCTAATGCTATTTCTGACATGATGAAGTGATGACATTTTGGACAGACATGGACGTAAACTGCTACTTCACTGGTTGGCGGAGGCATAAAACGGCGAGGTGTTAATTCTAGTTTTCTTAGCGCCGGCGTCTTTTTTTCAATTGTTCCCAATGAGGAGAGAGCGTATGCAGCAGAAAGGCGCTGGTATCGTCACTGTGGATGAAGCGCTCCCCAGCGCCCTGCCAGTGCTTTCCTGCCAGAAGAAAAATCACTATATGGACACACACTAAAATCCAAAGTGCTTTTCCCCTCACAACTCCTCATTCTCCGTATTCCTTATATATATATGGACATTTTTAATCTTCTGTGAAGTAGATAACGAAAAATTACTACAGCACATCTAGAAATATCCTTGGACCGCCAACATCATGACCGTCATGTTCCTAATGAAGGTGTAAATCTTTCAAAACTGGGCACCAATATGTACTTAGGTTGTTGTACTCAAACAGGAGTGGACGGTGGATTTACTGGGGGACTATTTTCAGCTGCAAATTTGGTGCTTTGGCCGGTATTTATGGCAGCAGGGCGGTCTGTTTGGGATCCGCTCAAAATAAACGACAAAAAGAAAACAGCATGGGGTCTTTTCAAGCTCAAACACGCTGTTAAATTGCTGTTTAATGAGAATATGAATAACCTTTGTTCCGCTGATTGTGCCCTTGTCGTCCGCAGCCTACCACAGTAAGTGCGTGGACCCGTGGCTGACCAAAACCAAGAAGACGTGTCCGGTGTGCAAGCAGAAAGTGGTCCCCTCGCAGGGCGACTCCGACTCCGACTCCGAGGAGGGGGAGAGCGGCCCCGACGAGAACGAGGAGGTGTCGGAGAGCACCCCTCTGCTGCGCTCTCTGGCCTCCACCAGCGCCCACTCCTTCGGCACCATGTCGGGAGCGTCTCGCTCGGAGCACGACCAGGAGTCCTCCGACTACGAGGACGACGAGCTGGACAGCAGCGACAGCGAGGAAGAGGTCACCGTGGAGACCGTGGTGGTGCAGATGCAGCAGCCGTGCTCCGAAGACCACGAGAACGACCTGCCCCGAGCTTGACTGAATGTTGGCCGACCCGATTGGTCGCTAAAAACCCCCCCGCCCCCCCTCCCCGACCTCTCGGCTGCAGGGACTTTAGTTGGGGGTCACGACACAGATTCATCTTTCAAGTTTTTCTGTCACTGCTTACAAGACATTGTAATGTATCCTCCCTAAAAGGTCAAATCTAAGTTTTATTCTAACACGATTACGGATGAAGTGCTGATTTCCAACCGTGTGACAGGAAGTCAGTGAGCATATCCTGGTGACACTGATGTACAGTAGACTTTTATACTGTACTCTATTTAGTCATAAAAAAAGATGAGTGGAAAAGTCACACAAGATCACGCTTGTTCAGTAAAAGTACTGTGTATATATAAAAAGTATAAATCACAATAAGTTAACATCTTTACCTTTGATTATCTCCTATCCTCCATATTTCAGGTGACGGGGAAGTCTCATTACTGTACATACATGCTCGTGCTACACCAACACTCCTCGAAGCGCTATGCAGCATCCTTTTTGTAAACTAACATTCAGCAAGTATAGAAGCATTTAAAAGCCACAGCGACATGGTTTTGCCAATTTCTTTCTATCCCGACGTATGAAGGAGCCTTCAGGTGCTCCTCTGGTGTTTTGTGCCACCACGGCTTATCTGTTACAACCATTCACACTAAGAGAAACTGAAGCAGAGCCGGTTTGAGAAAACACATTCGAAGCGAACAATGTGCTCTCCGTGTGACGTCACCTCGCGTTGAGAGACACTCGAGTGGAAGCTGTGTCCACGCTGCCTGTGGTAAACTTCTTCTGGCTGCTCCAGACCCGTCACTCCATGTAACACAAGCAGCTATTGGTTGATAGGCCTTGTATTACAAGTTTAACTGACCTTATCTCATTTTAATACAGATTATAGTAAATATGCTTTTTTTTCATAACATGGCTTGATTTCTTTTTTTTTTGTTCATGAAACCTGTTGCCTTTTTCAGTTGATGTATTTTTGTCTTGTTAGTGTTTTTCCTGCTCATGTACGTATGTCTGTTCTCAATACGAATTCACTTCAATAAAATGAAAATGACACTTGACAAGGAACTTTTCATGGTCAATAATTAGAATTTACTTTAGTTTTCATGATACATGATGTAATATAGCCAACAATCCGACGTCCATCCTACCTAGTCCCCGATGTTTTTGCTTCGAAGCCGCCTGTTGTCTGTAGATTTTTGTCGTACAGCTGCAGTGTGTAACATGAAGGCTAAACTCGTTCAGTAATGAGCTGATTATCTGATACAAATCAGCCTGTTTAAGTCTGGCACGGCTCATTAGCAGGTGGAAATGATGGGACCTCTACACTCTGTCAAATATCACTGATTCCTCCGATAAAGAGTGCAATTTTACCTCAAGATGAGGGTTTTCCGGGGTGGGCTGGGGGGGGGGGGGGGTTTAAGTGCCGACCATGAACCACAGCGTTCACACAGTGGGGAATTCTGCTGCAGGTCATTCCCCATCTCTCTATTTCCTATTTTTATATCATGAAAAGGCATAAAACACCCTGACAAATTATTCAAAATACAGACTTGATGATTGAAAATACCACCAGTTGACAAAACACTCTCATCCCGAGGTCCATTTAGTAGAGCTTTCAATCATATCACATGATCAAAATCAGCTGATAGTTTGCCCAGTTGTCATGGAAATGTTATGTTCAAATTACCATCTTATCCATGTAGGCCTTAAAGTTGAGTTTCAAAACTCAGATCTTCTGATAACGTGATACGATCCATAGCTTCAGCTACTAAATAAACCTCAGGTTTTGTCGACTGTTTAAGGTCAAGAATGAACTTTGAATCTCAATATATGAACCATCCTCATAATGACTGAACACTACCGAGTCTACTTCAATGATTCAAATAACAATAGCTATAAACAATGAAACTAAAACGTGACTGTGGGAATGATGAAGAGGTCCGTCTCTTGAAGCAGGATTACTGAATGGGCTGAAAAACTGCACTGCTCTGTTTATTTTAGTCCAGAGTTTAGATGGTTCCGGGTTTTACTCTGCAGTCAGGCCGACACTTTGGTGATCCTGTTTTCTGAGACATCTGTCCGATAACTACGTTTACATGCACGCTAATATTCCACCATTATTCTGAATATGAAAATATTCCGATATTTGATACAGGTCATGTAAACAACATATGGCGTGGAATATGCCGATATTGTTCAGGATTTAGGAGCATTATATGGGCATGTATACAGCGCATTCAGAATATGCATCTCAGTTGGGGTTTTTACAGCAGTTTGCAACACACGACCTCTTGCCTGTTAACGGCCAGCTGTGTGTTGTACACAAACCAACTAGCCGACAGTTTACAGATGCATGAACCAAAAGAAAAGTCCACATTTCTGGTTTGAAGGAGAAACACACCTACTTCTAAACATGATGAACGACTTGGATATAAACTGGTTTTTGGAAATGTGCAAATATCGCAACACCGACCTTTTCAAGAAGGTGGTTGAAGGAATGAAAGAGGGAGGCTTTGTTCACACGGTCGAACAAGTTCACCACAGGTTAATTGGAGTATGCACAGCTGCATGTAAACAGGAATATTAGCGAAATATTCATTTTCATTAGCCATGTAAACAGCTTAGTCGGAACATTGTCTTTTCGGAAAACGGGCACAAATGGGAATATTTTGTGCATGTAAACGTAGTCACTGATGCAGCTCAAATTTCTGGAATTTCTCTATTTTTTCTTAAATTCAATGACCTGCTGTTTGCCTTTTTGGACAGAGCCAGGCTAGCCGTTTCCCTGTTTCCAGTCTGTACTAAGCAAACCGGCTGCAGCTTCATATTAAACAGATTGATAGGAGTGTGGTATCCATCTCATCCAACTCTTAGCAAGAAAGTGATTAAGTGCATTTCCCAAAATGCTGAACTATTCCTTTAAAAAGCGAGGCAGCAATCAGTGTGATAAAAGGACAACAGCAAACACGTATCTGGTTGGAATAAATTTATTTGATCTGTCTGTAAACAAGGTGATAAATCAATTTATGGCATTTCTTGGTTTTATGCATATGAAATCAGATGCATTAAAGAAAAAAAAGTGGTGAGGAAAAAGGAAATGAACATAAATCAGCAAATAGGACTTGAAACAGTTGTTTTTTTTATGAGTACACATATCCCACAAGGCCTAAACAGTGGAGCTGAAGCTTAAAAAGAAAAAGAATAGAAAGAAAAAGTGCCAATGAAATGACTCTTTAGTGGACAGTGGGTAAAATCCATCTCACAACAGCAACAGATCTCTCTATATTATGGCACAGGATACACAGGTTCTGCAGTTAAGATTCAACAAGACAACCATAAGCATCTTTGTTCCAACCAATCCCATCTCCCATTGAGTGTCATTTCTACTTTTGAAAGTGTTTTTTTTTTTTGTCAGTTGGACGTTACAGTTAGCAGTACTGAACGCGGACAGACCGTGTGATACCCCAGAGCTCAGCTGACTATAGAGTAAAAGGCAATTTATTCCACAGTTTTGTAGTTGTCAACACAGCATGGGTTTGTACAAATGCAGTTGTTTGTTTTTTCTAAAAAATAAAGACAAAAAAAAAAAAAAAAAGTGAGAATTTTCTTCAGATACTCCCACCCTTATCTCCCCTGTCCTTCATATTCTTTTTTAACCATGGCAAGTATTACTATCTGGTTAGTGTTTCCTTCATCAGAAAAAAAGTTAGCAGTCATCATTCATATGGTTTAGAGCAACTGTATAAACACCCGAGCTTCGACTACACTTGGTCCTATAAAAAGAAAAAAAAAATTAAAACTGGACACGCTCCAGATGGTTATATGCTGGGATATCTACTGTCCGAAAATGGCAGCCTTTCGAAAAAACAAAAACAAAAAAAGAAAATATATTACAGGAGCTGGCAAACAAAACATTATTAAGTGCCTGAGCCGTTGTTACTGCGGAATGTCCATGGGGTGTTCGTGTAGTCGGGGAGGAGGTTGTGATGACGGGAGGAGAGGCTACCAGCATCTGGACGACACCAACGCCCGCAAATCCAGCTCATGATAGTCAACGGAGCTGAACTGAGCACCACTCACACACGCTTTCCCCCCCTTTTATAAAAACGTATTCAGGGCAGAGCAGTGGATCTGAAAGGAGAGGGGGTTAGGGGACTGGTTGGTCGGTGTTTGATGAAGATGAGTCTGCTGTGAGGTTTGTAGTGTTGCCTGCTTTGAGCAAACAGGATGTGGAAACGGGGAAAGGGGGAGGAACTAAACATGTTTTGGCAGGAGGGAGTGTAGAGGGGGGGACAGCGGTGGGTGAGAGGGAAACGACAGTGGACCGACATATGCGCACAGTCTCCCCTCCCGGACATAACGGGGGGAAATTAAACAGGAAGACGTGACGAGCTTAGTTACCGCTCAAGTGCTCCAAAGTCATCGGCTGCTCGGGGACGGGGTGTGTATGATGATGATCGGGTTTGGGAGGGATTAAGTAATGGGCACCGTGACAGAGAAAAGAAAGAAATATCTACTTCAAATTGACGCTGTAGCTTTTATTGTCTTTAGTGTTTGGCCAGAATCTTTTGCTGGTTAATTACAGATTTGTCATGACATCCTGTTAGCAACATGCTCATCTTTGCTATGGATCAACTTATAGTGCTTAAAGGGGGGGGGTAAGAGTACACAGCACAAGTGTGTGGAGGGGAGAGGATAACAAAATATGGGATAACAAATGGGAAAGAGAGAAGGCAGAAAAAGAAAAAAAAAAAAAAAAGTAACTAGCAACTAGGACTGGAAGTAGTGTGAAATGCAACAGAGTGGTAAGGGTGGGCTGCTAGGTGGCTGGGTACAGGCTGCTTTAGTATCCGGACTTCCTCAGGTATTCAGCCATTTGAAATGCTTTCTTGTTGAGCTGCCCTCCATGGATACCTTCCTTCCCCATGACAAATACCATTGCTGGAGTACACAAAGGAAAAAACAAAAAAAATGAACAGACATGGTGATAGCAGGACTGGAAAATATACTTTGTATTATTGCCACCTTGCTAAATGTGGGGCTACGTTGTCGAGGACAGAGCCTGAACCTTGCGCTTTGTTAAAAATGTACCTGTTGGTGGGTGGGGGGGGGGATGGGGGACATGGGCTTGACAGTAATTTTTTTTGGTCTGTTTTTCAAAGTTTTATACTTTTTATTTTTATTTCTTTTTCTCTCCCTCAACTACACCACATAAGCTACGTCAAAACTAAACTAAAACCCTGAATCCCTCAAGTATTTTGCCATCGAGTATGCCTTCTTATTCAATCCGCCTCCATGGACCCCTTCTTTGCCCATTACCAAGACCAAGACTGAAAGAAAAGAGACAGAGAAGGGACATTTAGAGAAGGTGCGGAGATCACACAAGTGAAAAGAGAAGAGCACAGAGCCAAAAGCAGCAGGCAGACGAGACAGCTACAGGAGGGGGACAAGGCACAGAAACCATAGCGGCGGCGCTTTGGTCTGAAGGCTGTATCAAGCCTAAACATTCATTTTCTTATCAGTGCTGCTGGTGGTGAAACAACAAGACATTACAATTGGGAAGACAGAGAAAGAGTACAGCGGGAGAATACATGTAAAGGATGCATGCAAAGCTGTTAGTCAGTCTACAGGCTCAGAGCTGTAGTTGATATCTTTATTATCTACGGACTTCCACTATGAGTGAAAGCAATGTTTGATGTGTCATGAACTATTGATTAAAAAATTAGCTAATTTCCCACATCATCGTGCTCTGGCCTCACAGTAAGGATCAGTATTTGACTGGAGGAGTAACAATTTGACGAGATGCAGACCTAATGGAGTTGTGCTAGAGCTACACACATTTTTACAAGGTCATGTTTAGAACATTTCATTCCAATTCTTTTGAAACCAACTTGTTGCTTTTGACAGAAAAGCAACATTGTATGAATGTACCCTTTCCTTTAGTAAATACAAATTTGAACACTAGAGCTGGACAATATATTGATTTATCTTTAAACCTCTGAAAAATCTGTGTTAGTTTCTAAAATTCTGTTTCAGCTGAGAAGAAAAATGCCTCCTATTGTTCTATCAAATCCCGATTATAGATGATTATTACACAGCGGTGTTGAATACTCGATTCTGATTGGTCAAACACGGCATTCTGCAAGTCTGTAATTTCTATATAACAGACTGTTGCTATGTATAGCAGACCGTTGCTATGGGTTGGGGTTGGCAGCATCGCCCTGTCGGGGTTTCTTTCACAACAATGACCGGCTCGCTGCACATTATCCCTTACTTATCTTTCCAACTTGCAAATCTCTTCTGAAAGCACAAATAGCGACGCCCAGAATGAATCACCATGTGTCTATATTGATGCATATGGTCTGACGTATCTTAGCAATAAGTCCTGGTCAAAGTTTACACACTGGTTAGGAGGTACATTTTTGTTTACTCATCCAAATGGCTGCCTAATCACCTTCTTTCCCCATTTTTAGATAGACAAGCGACCAGGTATTGTTTGGATGTTGTACTAATGTACTTGGTGTTCATCTCCCTGTCTGTACTTCTGACTTCACTGCACTCCACTTGAAGAGACCAGTTTTTGTTTCATCTGTAATCAATACACACCATGCCAGCAGCAAAGACTCGGCAAGTGAAGCTTCTACTGGATACTAACAACCACGACTAACGCGGCACACATGCAGATACAGCAGCATGCTTGTGGTACCTCTCCTCAATACATGTAAGAGCTCTGAATAAGTCTTTCACCAGGAATAGAGTGGAAGCATGTGAGCAGGGGAACAGATTCATACTCCTGAGGGTAGGGAGTGTGTTAACCAGGAAAGAGGAAGATGCATGCAGTTCAGAGAGTTTTAAAGGAAATCCTGGCCCAAAGAGGGAACCAGTTACAGTCTCACCTGTAAGTTTTTGTAGTGTCTGGGAAAAGTGGGGGAGGACAGGGCATCGGGGCCCATACAGGCAACATGAAAACTGGCACAACTTCAGGCAAAAGGGGACTTAACTTGACTTCTTTGTATCATACAAAATTTGGTTAATTTAGGGAATCGATCGTTGCTAATGTAAAGCGCTGTCGCCTCCAAAATGTCATATTTCACCGTTTTGACAGTTAAGTGCATTTAAAGCTATAGCGAGGCGAAGTCTCTCCCCTTCAGGTGAACCATCATGGGACCTTATTTCGGCTAAAATCTTAACGGTAGTCAATGGCAAGAGACATATTTTTTTTATCCCGTTTGAATTACGTCATGAATCACACCTGTGATGTTTGTCAATTTAAAAGATAATTTTCCAAGTTAAGAGAGTAGCAGTTTGCTGTAAAACTGTTGAAGTACAAGACTGTGAAAATACGTGATTAGAAAGGCTACACACCCAAAAGTCGCATAAGTGACGTCTCTCGCTGAAGCTACGATGCCTGTGTGTTTCATACTGGGATGGACTCACACCAGCAGCGGGTCTCGCTCATTCTTTCTCTTCCTGGCTGATAAAAAGACCAGGAGTCGCTGGATAAAACACATCAGGTAAGATAACCTTTCATTTGTGCGTGAAACATAGCTAAGTTGGCTAGCTAGTGTTGCGACTTTCTTGACTTGCAAAATTATGTTTTAAATTGACAGACATGTGTGTGATTCATTGCGCACTTCAAACGGGATCAAAAAAATATTTGTCTCCTTCCGTTGACTACCGTACCTATTTTTTCCACAATAAAGTCCCATGGGGTCCCACCGAAAGGGGAGGGACTTCGCTTCTCTATTCATTGTAAAAAAAAAAAAATGTAGGCATCCATTATTTCACATAATGTATGCATCAAATCAGAATTTTCATATAAAAGCGAGGATTGCCCATCAATTAATATTGTACATATTTGCTTTATGCACTATAACTAAATCAGCCTTCAAATGGAGATCTGTGACTGACCTCTGTGGTAAAGTGTTTCAGCTATGCAGAGCAACAAATCACATGTTAGCTTTACTGCCGTTCTGGTTCACAAGCATCCAGCTTGTGGAAGTTACAGCCAACTAATACATCTTCAATTTGACTGAAAAACGACTGGATGTTGACGTTTAGGGCTGAACAGTGCCCCAACATTGATAAGAATTTCATCTATTTTAATCATGCAACAATTTCCACGAAGTAAGGATATAATGCAATCACATTTTTAAAGTTTTATCATAGATCTTGTTGTGGTAGTTCAGTGGAAATCTGGACTATTAGAATTGAATGAGAAGGGCAATAAATGTGTCAGGAGCAAGGAAGCATGAAATCCTTCTAGACAACCGATGTAAAAGATAGATACCAAAGAGGGGAAACTGCGAGAAACATGTAATCAATTATTTAGGATTGTTATTATGTAATCTGTAAAATGTCTAGTCTTCCCAACGCTAACAAAAGATATCAAACTTATATTAAACTGCAATGCAGCTATTACTGACAGAACTGTTAGCATGGAAGACGGTCATAATTTAAGGGAATTTCCCCTTTACCCTGACCCAATGACCCTCTAGATATGAACTTGCCCCTTAAAAAACAAACTAAGTATTCCTACAGATCACATTTAGCTGAGATGCAGTTGTTCCCCATCATAATCACATTGAATGTCCTGTGATTTACAGATATTTTAACACCTGCGTCATATATTGAGGAAAGGTGCATTCAAAATCTATCCCACATGCAAGGACAACACAGAAGTTTATAAATGTAGCTCAACTAAAGGCACTACATCAGAGCAGGCTACGCTGTCACTGTAGCACTACTAAAAGCTTTACTTTGCGACCAACACTGAACGTGGTGCTCACCTTTGCCGGCTTTGCCTACAGATATGTTGTATGTTGGCTCTCCTCCTGAAGTCTTTGTCCGGATGTCCATTGTCCAGTCGCTGTCAAGTAGAAGGCTGTCTCTGATTACGGAGCACTTTTTATTGCCTAAGGTCAACCCACTGGTGAAGAATGCCTCGCGCTCCTTTCCTATTAACACGTCGATTTCTTCAGGCTAGAGGGGGACACAAAATCAAGAAGTCAGTTACGTCTCATTTAAATGGAAAATGTAGATTAATACAGGCAGAGACTCTTTTCTGTTTCTCCCTTGGTGGTGATTGGTGGGTGTTTTTCCATTGCTCTTGTTGAACATAATTCTCATTTATTGCATCAAGTGTGGGCGCTGTGAAGCCTTCTGAGACTGATCTAAGTGCTATACAAACAAACAATTAATTCCTCTTCCTCTCCTCTGAGCTTCTAATTTTCTCTTTTTCCCTCTACAAGCAATACCTCATAGTGTTATTACTGAACACATTCCTGAATTTTTGCATAATTTCTTTAGAAACAAAAATGGTTAAATAATTTACCAATTAGAAACTTTTACAGTTTTTCTAATTATGAAATATTTGGTCAAAACATCTCTTACGCTGTTGAGAATATTCATGTTTTTATAGGATTTGAACACTGATTATCAGAAGTAGGAGTACATCTTTTTAGTTTTAGTTGAAGGTGCTAAATGAGAGATTGGGAGCATTTCCATTGCCTCCACACGGCTCTCAACATGGCCACGACTGAGGCAGCAGCTCGTAGCGTAACAATGTTAACAGCGAAAACAACGACAAATACTGCTGACAGAGCCAACAACGTTAACCCGGGGGGGGAGCGGAGGGTGGGTGCTGCGCTTCTGCAACGGCGCCGTCGGTCGGACAGCGTTATCAGCTGTAACCGCCGTATGAGCACAGTGCAGAGCGGCTGCCATGAACTAGCTAGTGGGGCACGCTCACATGCGCTAAAAGCCCGCGAAGCCAGTCCGGCTATGTCAACAAAGCACGGAGAGGCTCGGATTACGACAAACAGAGGGAGAGCGACTTCATTCTCTGCTCAGGTAGACATTACTCTACTATATCTTTACATAGCAAATAGTTGTTTGCTGCTTTATTAATGCTTAATATCGTTTAGCACCTTTAACTATTAAAAAACTAAATAATAGTGTGAAAACATGACAGACAGCTGTACTTACAGGTAAACAGAGCCAGTTCCCCAAGTTTATCTCAAAATAAACAGCACCACACTCCCACACAGCATAAAAACAACTCACCTGCAGCCCTCCAGTGTGGCTTTAAGAGACATTACAAGGTTATACACTGTCAGAGCTCTTATAAAACATCCAGTTTTAGACATGTATTTCAGTGTGTACATTGAAAATGAGCACCGTGAGGACTGAATATGGAGGTTCAATTCTGGATGGCTTTGGGGTGCAAGTCTACAAATATATTTTACAAAATATAATTCCCTCTATATGAGAAGACATAATACTATGACTCGAGATCTTGAGTATTTCACTGAATTCCTAGATCCTAGCAGAATACATATGGAGTAAAGTGATGCTTCAGACAGTTTCTAGTGACAGGAATATTACTTGCAGGCGTACTTTTAACCTTTCACTCCTTGTATGAGTATAGAATAGACAGAAACACTGATCTCATTAGAAACGAAATCTAAATGATTAAATCTCTGATTAAAAGTGTACAAGTAGAAGAGTCATTTATATAATCAAATAGTTTCCAAGAAAAGGGGTAAACTACATTTTAGTTACACAGGATAGAGTGTAAAACGCAGCAAGGGACTGCTTCTGTAACTGGCCAAGATAATAAGTACAGGCATGATGAATTTCAATTAAGAAACAGAGCTGCACTGTTCATGATTAAGGGCTCAGGTTATCATTCAATACTTGTTAATTACTGAGGATATTCTCTCTTCCTTAGTCTGATAAACGGCCTTTTAGAGGTGGAAAAAAAAAAACGATTCACCCATTTATCACGATTTTGGAATTGATTTTTTTTTTTTTTTAAATACCAGAATTTATATATTTGCTTCATTTAAGTCTATGTAGAGGTTGAAGGAAATCACTGCTTTTATTGTAGTCAGTATAACGCAACGTCATATCCGTTCTGTATCCGTCAACCAAAAACAAACCGCAGAAAGTAGAAAACGGTGGAGGGTCCACGTGGATACAACCTGCACCCTCACATTTTAAATCCAAAGTGGTAAACACTACACATACAGTCAAGTATGGAAACACTTTGGGTTTCACAATTGCTGGAAAAGCAGAGCTAGACATCATGGCTAAAGCTACATGTTTACTCTGTCATGGACAGGAAGTGGTATCGTATTGTGGTAACGTGCGGTCCAGTATGCAGTGATTTTCGAATAGTATTTTTGCTTGGAATGCACATCCCTACACTACATACACATAATACATACATGGAAATAAGATTGATTTGATTATATTAACCAGAAGTATAAAACATTACATGCCCCTTATAAATTAAAAAGAAAATAGCACTAATTTGTGAGGGAAATGTCTTTATTCTTTGATTTTTGGGTTGTTGGAAACAATTTAATTAACAATGCCCCACGACTGATATATTTGACTTCCGGACATCTCAGACTACATACATGCTGAAAATCCAACATTTTTACTTTATCAATTTAGATATTTTCCAAAGTAAAAGTCCCTAGAAGTGTATGATTCAACGTTTCCCCCATGGTCTAGTGTTAAAAAACTCAAAAATGTCAAAAAAAGAAGAAAAAAAAATCGCAATAAATCATCATTTTGAATTGCAATACTTCAAAATTGCAACAGATATCGAATCAGCACCCAAGTATAGTGATAGCATCGAATCTGGAGATGAGGTGATTCGTCCCAGCCCTACCGCCTTTATCATTTACCAAAATAAAACTTCACAAATACATCAGCATTTAATGTCTTAAGATAGCCATCTATCACTTTCAGCAAACCGATACATTAAAATGACAATAATTTTCTACAATACAAAAACAAAAATGTTGATGACATTGTTAATAGCATACAACGTCGCTTAGTTTCTGACCAATAATTTGTTGCAAAGCTGTTTTTAAACTGTGCTAAGTTGGGTCAGAAGAGTAGTTGGTACCCAGAAAGGATATCCAGCCCTCCACAGAGGAGAAGTCTGTTTAAAGACACAGCTGACTCCTGTTATACTACAGCCAGCAAGTCCTGAAATCTCAGAGACCCACTTACAGCTGACTAAAACACTATGCTGAGAAATCTCACAACTATTAATAATCCACTTTGGGACTATTTCACCGCACTGTCGGTATTTAAAACGAGTTTATAAACCCGGGTTTCTCCTCTGAACCGGTCTAGAGAACAAAAGGCGTGGCCCGTTAACTCCAGAACTGCACCGTCATGGCAACGAGAGAAAACCATTCAGGGGAGAAACACAAGAAACTCACAGGATCTCCACCGGCTCTGATAAGGTTAGCATGGCGGCTAAGCTACATGTGGAGGCCCCGGTCAGACAATTAATTCACTTTCACCTCCTCTCCTCATCGGGAGTCCGATACTCTGATCCCGCAAACCTGCACCGCAGTGTCACAGGTTCCGGTTCTGCTCTCTGCTTTCCTACAGCCCAAATGTAATCACCGAGTCTGGGCTCAAACAGGCTAACTCTGGTAGCAACCTGGCTTCACATTAGCTTTATCACACGGACAAGGAAACACGATAATGTCATTTTATTCTAGTGTTCAGAGGGATACCGTTATCCGGTCCCGGTGGCCCGAGGGGACGAGAGGACGAGAGGACCCTCCCAACTCCTTCATAGCTCAGTCTGTAGCTAATCATTTAATATCTAACATGCTGGTAAAGAATGACACGTTTTGAATCATTATGTATTCACCTACACACACATCGCATATTTAAATTATTGACTAATAATTTATTTAACGGACAAAATGGAGGCTCGAGGAAAGTGATTGTTTAGCCGAGTTAGCTTCACAGATAAAAGCCGCATTATCTATTCGGCGTTAACGTCACGTACGGTAACGTTACAAACGTGTGAAACGTTACAGCGTAATAAAACGTGGAGCCGCTGCAGCACATGTGAACAGAGACCAAACGGCTCAAATAGCTTCCATGAACAAAATGAATGGGAGCGTGTGTCCGCCATCTTGGAAACTAAGGGGCGGTGAGATTCACAGACGAGAGCTCCGCTCACTCTGCGCTAACAGCGTTAGCTCAGTACGCTGTTAGCGTAATGAGCTAACGCTCATAACCTGCGCTGTTAGCGTTAGCTGATAATGATTTTCTAACGGGGGGATGACCGGCCTGATTTTTTTGCTAACCGCGAGCTTTACTTTGCTAATCAATGTTACCGTCACACTACCGGGTAGATTAGACGGTGCAGCGGGTTAAAGTTAAACAGAACAAAAGGACAGAATCTAAACTAACCGGGCTCTGGTTTAACGTTAGAATAAACTCTTATGCTTTGTCCGACTCGCTCATCTTTATCTGACCGGTATCATGAGCAAACACGGCTAGATAAAGCTAGCTAAGCTAATGCTAGCCCTTTTAGCTCGCGGTACCGTTATTCACGGGCTCCGGTTATCTCCGGCTGCTCCGGTGAATATTAACACAAACATAATGTTAACGTTGAGGCCACAAAGTGAGTCAAATGTACCAGAAAGGGATAAAAACACGACAAAGACCGGTGGTGGGTTGAGGAGCAACGGTGCAGACGGTGCCCGGTGCCTCTTCACGGTGAGCACCGGGCACCATGTGTACCACACACACACACACACACACCGCTTCATCCTCTCTCAACAAGGCCCGGCTCTGCAGACACACACGCACCGGCATGCTAAACTGTACATTTCCCCTCTCCCGTAACCCTGGATACGGACCCGCAGCGCACACTGACCGTCATGTTGGCGAAGGTTCCGCCGACGAACGATGCCCAGACGTATTTGGCGTCCGTGTACCCGACAATGGCCGCGTCCTGGCAGCTGCCGTCAGCCATCAGGTTGTCCACGTAGGTTTGCCAGGACATGTTTGTGAAAATTAGTTTCTAAAGATGGAAAAAAATAACGTAGGGGGTCAAGTTAGGTCACAAAACGTCTCTTGAAGCAGTGAGGAAAGCTGTATTTATCGGTGGTTTTAACGGGCCTCCTGTAAGCAGAACCCCCCCGACTCCGTCACGTCCCGGCTTTCTTCTGCTCTACAGGCAACGAAGAGCAGCCGCTGCGATCGGACAGGCGCTTGGGTGTAGTCCTCGCTAAATCACTCCGCCCAGGGTCGTGGTTCGCCCTGCTGCCTCACTGCATAATACACCGCGCGGCGGATGAATATATCGTGGCAAAAAGCAACGACAGACTATTTTTTTTCTCCTCCACTACATTAAAAGATTTGTTTTAAGCTTGACATTCTTGTTATTATTTCATGACTAATACGACTATACAGACTAAATGCACATTTACACACATTTAAGTTTACTAAGCAGAGTTCTGTCATAACTTCAGGCTGATGTAAATCTGTGAGATTTCATTTTCAAAGCAAGCTGGTGCAAGAAGTTGAATTACAACGTATATCAATTATTTTTAATACACAATTCACGTTAGTTTTTACCTTATGATGATCACTGAAGCCACATTAGTCATCACTTCTTTTGTTGAGCACTAAATCACAGTTTTATTTACAATATCTTCATGTCACTCTTGATTTAAGATTATAGCTACCTCACTTTAATCAGCTGGGCAAATAGAGACAAGTACACAATCAGCAGATTTACCCAAATTCATAATTGATGTTCGATTTTTCTTTTCTTTTATTGTTCAGGAGTCCTTTGGGTCACTCATCACGCACTGAAAGACAGGAAAACACCCTCGAAAGGGTAAAACATTAAGTAGCAATCATACACTCTCATTACTCATTTTTCTATTTAGCAATTTTGGATCTCCAATATACGTGTCTTAAATATCTCTGGATGATGAGAGATATTGTGCTGTAACTAGCTTCCACTTTGGGCAGGATAGAAAATAAACCTGTAAGTTATATCCCTTAAAGTGGGAGACTCTCCGAAGCTGCCATCCTTAGCGCTGTGTTGGAGAGAGAAGCTGTATTTCCATATATGTGTGCACGTTTACATTTTAAGCATAGTTTACGCTCCAGAATGTCTTTCAGTGATTAAGCAGCAGGGATGTTGTGTGGTTTCACTGTTATTTTCCCATGAGTTTTCCACCATTTCAGTCTGGGATATATCTTCATAATGTAAAATCCTTGTGTGTACACCACGTGTCATTAAATTGGTGAATTATTGTGGGGTAGGGCCTTTTTTGGAGAATATTTGGTTTTGTTCACACTGTTAGTTGTGTTATTCAGCATTGATAGACCTTTGCATTTGGTGAGCTCATATAAAAAGATCAAAACAGAAGCCAAGACATCTCATACAGTAACTACACTGAGACATGAAACAAGTGGTAAAACAAAACAATAAAACCTTTATTCCTTAAAGAATAATATAAATAGATAAACAATCTTATCCTTTCTCTCTCTAACTATAACAATTAGCAGAACACAAAGACAGACTGTAAACTGCAGAACTGAAAGGAGAAACTGATGTTTAATTTATCTCATAAAATGCTGCGTTACTTCTCTTATTTTTGTGAATTGATGTCTGTGAGGTTTCATCCAGGGAAGATTTTTCCCTACTTCAGATATATTCCAACACCATGCATCCTGTTTCACACTTAGTAGCACAAGTTCACACCTGGAAGCTATTTCTATTGAGCAGGTGTACAAGAGCTTATACGCACCTTGTTCAAATCAACCACAGTTAAGGAGTGAGTGGAGAGCATTAATCAGTGACTTTCATCGCTCAGATAAACCTCAAAGGACATCAGATCAATCATTTACATTCAGACTCATAAATAATACAAATGTAAGTGAGAAACAAGACAACAATCACAAGTGAAATGGCTCAACTTCTCTGAGCTGAGCTCATTCTGCACAGATACTGCTTATGTTTCTACATCATGTGACAATTCTATCTTTATCTAGGAACTTCCAGTGAATTCTCTCTCTTCTCTCCCTTCCTGGGAAGAATGAGTGCAGAAAAAAAAGTTATTAATTGACCAGGCAGAAGGAAGTGAGCCCGACTTGTCAATCAGCCAGCCACACCCATATCCTGTTCTCCCATTGGATGCCGTCAGTTTCCATGGCCACCTCTGTTTTGCACTTCTGCTCTGTCAAAATAGTAGCAGTCAGGCTGTGCATGAGTCATGGAGATACAGAAAGGAGCTAACTTGTTTGCTTTAGAAAAGGCTTGTTTTTTGGACAAAGCCATTTGCATCGTGTATTGTCATCATAACAGCTGCAGATAAACACAGCAAGTTGCAATCCTCGAGCTTTCCTGCAGGCTACATCTCAGATTTTTGTTTCTTTTTTTTGCAGTTACACGGAGTGCATATTTTTCCTTGCATGGTAGAAGTTTGAGTACATGATATCAATGTACTGTGAAGTGCTAAAAACAAACCCCATAGTTTTCAGTGTTAAAGAGAATAGAAGTGCACACACTGACTCTGCGCTGTGGCTTCCTGTCGGCTCAGCAGGCAGATGCATATACCATGTGCCTGCAACTGATTTACAACTTAACACATTGTTATTTTTTCCATCTTTCTTGCCTCTACTTTAGATGCATGTAGAGGCTCAACATACATACATTTCAAACCTTAAGACTACAAAGGAAGTAAAAGTAATGTAAAGGTTTTTGAAAGAATACTTTTGCAGTGAAGCTGCTGACAGCCAGCATTGTGTGCCTTTATGGCCTGTGACCTCATAAAACGAGGCCGTGCATACTTCCCATTCATTCAGGCTGTTTCTTTTCTGACCCCTGCATGTTTAAAACCAATAAGCTAACTTGTAAATCATAAGTTACATAACTAAAACATTTTATTTTGCATTATATATTCATTGCTTTTAAAGGATAAGGCTGGCAATATTCTATATATTTATTGTTGTCAACAGATCCCATGAAAAGACCAAACAATGCGTAAGTCCATCTCTCAATACTCTCCAACTTCTCTTTTGAAAAAGGCTCAAACATTTCCTAAAACAAGTTGGCACTGTAACTTTTAGCAAATGTTACTCAAACATGAGGAAATTGTGCAGTTGTTGGCAGAGGTGGAAGGAGTACTACCCTGAATTCAAAATGTTACTTAAGTAAAAGTACTGAAGTATTATCAGCAAAATGTACTTAAAGTATCAATAATAAAAGTACTCATTGTGCAGAATGTTTTATTATTCTGCTTTTATCACAAATACATGTAAGAGTATCTTCGTGCTGTATCAACATGGAGCTAATTTTAGATACTTTGTGTACTACTGGGTAGATTAGTAGTAGAGAACTGCATCATATCATGTGTTTGTTATTTTTTTTTAGGTGAAAAGCAACTATCTATAAGTGGTAGTAAATATTTTTATATAAAATACTAATCTAAAAAAAATAACTAGTGACTACAGCTGTCAGATCAAGGTAGTGGCGTAAAAAGTACAATATTTACCTCTGAGATATAGTGGAGTAGAAGTAGAAAGTAGCGGAAAATGTGAATACTCAAGTAAAGAACCTCAAAATTGTACTTAAGAGCAGTACTTGAGTAAATGTACTTAGTTACTTCCCACCACTGGTTGGGGACTACTTTCAGTTAGCGGATACATACACATTTGATTTGATTTGATGTCAAATTAATCCAAGGGATAACATGTAAAGTGTAAACACTTATTTCCAACATAGTCCCTGATATCATAAAAAACAGGACAGATAATCACACACAACATGCAGAGAATCCCCAAAACGATAAGCAACAAAACCAAGGACATCATATCCGACAGAACTTCATAACCCTGTCCTAGTATTTTCCTTTTCATCACAATCTATATGTCCTAAAAAAGTTCACAAAACAAATAAGCACTATAGAATAGAAGCAATAAAAGCACTATAAGTGTTCATAATTTGAAAATAATAGTATATTATGTTTGCAGAGAGAAGAAGAATTGACTCAAAAGATAAACTACGCCTTGGTAGCTGATTTGTTACAGCGCATGCCATATAATCGCAACGTCACGGGTTCTTTGTTGCATGTCATGCTCCCCCCCCCCTCTCTCTCTCCCCAAATTATACATTGGTGTCATCGATAAAATAAAGGTGAAATGCAAAAAAAAGAAATCTTAAAAAATATACTATAGTACTATGCTTATGGTAGGCTAATGAAGGAACATGTGTGGCTCATTCACGTGTTTTTAATAGTCTTTGGACAACAACCGAGAAATATCAGGTACATCAGGATTTGGCTACAGAGGCAGTACTTCTCAGTAGGATCTTAATAAGATCATTTCATCTGTGGTTTTGGTCTTTGTATGAGACTGTTTGACAGTAAGAAATATAGAAAATCAATAGATTTGTCCTTTAAAATCTTTTCAATGTTCTACTTTTAGTAAGAAAAACCTGTAGAGTCCCATGATATCTCACCAGCCGTGTTAGTTTAAGGGACAATATGAGGTCTTTGTCATTTAGTTAGTTTGTCAGCTGTTGTTTTTCCTCATATTTCTCTAAGGCCGTAAAACTCTCATCCTTTAGTCTAATAGGCCTTTTTCACGGAAGACATTTTGAATTGTCACAGCAGGAAAAGCACAGGTGTAAATAATGAATTCCATTTAGCTGCTTTGATCTCAGGGTCGTGGTATCGTGCATGCTGGCTCACCGTCACTCTCACTGGGACACTTGAATGGAGCAGAGCCATCGTTAGTGTCATTAGTAACACCTGTGCTTTTCCTACTGGGACAAGTCAAAATGTCTGCAGTGAAAAAGGTCTAATTAGCACAGGTGTTTCTCAACACAGCTAACTCAGGTATATACCCAGCGTTAATTGATAAGATTACACTGAAAAAATGAGTACAACAAGCGTTAGGTGATCAATATTACAAGCAACCATCAGGAAAGAGGTCAAAGGTCAGAGCCACAGCTGCCTGCAGGGTTTGAAGTTATTAGCTTGCAGTCCTTACTTTAACTCTGACCCTGCAGGAGCCTCTGCTTTGCCTTGTGTAGTCTATATGACACATTCAGGCCATTTTTTCACCTCAATTGGACAAAATTATTTATTCATGACCCCAGTTCACTCTTTGTCTTGCGTATCAGTAGAAAAGTAGACCTATTTTTAACTCGCACAGACGAATGCTCTCTAAGGTCGATATGCTTTGGTGTATTTTTAATAAGACGTATCGCTAAATAAATAATTCTCACTCCGTGATCTTGGGATTCAAGCTCAAATCACACCATTATGACATATATTTTTCATTTTCATATATATTTAACTCACTTGAGAACTCACTATAACTAAGCAAGGTGAGTGACGCTGCTGTAAATTGGTGTTAATATAGAGGAATTCCTCGTACTTTTCCTGACAGAGTTTCATCAGTGTGAGTGTGTGGGGTTTCCTTAAACAAATCTCAACACAACAACCACGATTTAAAAGAAATCAAGCTTTCCATTGTCATTCCTTCCTCTGGAGCGGCTCGGCAGTGTAAGGGCATTAAATATTGAGCAGCAGCAGGTAGGGAAGATGGTGGTCTGCTCCTAGAAAATGTCTCCTCTCTGCTCACCAGGTCCCAGGTCTGTCACACACAAAGGAAATCAATAGCAGCCAATAGTAGGGGAGGGGGCAAATGATGCACACATCCTCACCATTTGAGAGATACACTGGGAAGCATCTAACAGATGACTTGTCAGAGGTAGTTTCATATGATGAGTGTACCTTCAAGAATGTGTGTGAAGGACATTTAATCAACAAGGTCAGGGCAGAGCCGGAAAAATACCGTTATCATTTGATAGCATATCTCTTTTGGGATAAAACATGTGACGATCAGCACGCCTGGCTCCAGTAACCTTTGCCCCCTGAGAAAGGTCAACATGGGAGATCAAAGGTGGTCCATCTGCACGGCCAGCGGAGTCAGTGTGCAGCGTACAATGAGGCAGTCTCTTCAGAGGCCTGCACCCCCCCCCATCTGTGGAATGGATCAACACCCCCATTGATCACGACTGCAACGCGTGGATGTCACACACACATGCAAATTAAACTCTGGAAAGCACACGCACACTTTTACTCATATAAATAGATACGTCAAATGTAGGTATGCAAACGCACACAACACTTAGTCACCACACACACACACACACACACAAGGTGAGCTCACGTAAACCCGGGGCACGCTGAGGCAGTGGGTTAGTGTGGATTTGAATAGCGATGAAGCGGTCAGAAGGCCTCGCCCACAATGGACAGAAGAGGAAAAAAAACTAAAAATAACACAGACTTAAGAAATACAGAACAATTATCTCCTCCTTTGTCTTATTTATTTGCAATCACAATGATAAAGGAATATCACAATTAATTTGTCATATACTGATATTTAAAAATGTTTAATAAATCCATCAAATGACGCATACATGCCCAGAAGTGTGTAGTAAAAGCACTTCTAGCTAAACTCGGCCCGCCTTGTTGTTTCCTTTTCTTCCTTTAGGTTTGTAAACCTCCTTTTTCTTTCGCTCTCTCCATAAAAAGGCACGAGGAATGTGGATCATCCAACACCCACATTTTGTTTTTCTTAAAGAAGGTCAGCTACAGTAAAAAACAAAAACAAAGGAGCTCCTCTGTTTTCATCAGTATTTATGCTCTTTAATTATCAAAAACATGTAAAGAAAACCCGTCATTAGGCCTTCTATTAATACATTTAACAGGAATAAACATGTTTAGTCCGTCAGGAAGCTCAGAGTTGTTGTTTTGCAGGGCAACAAGCTACTGTACATCCAGTCCTACTTATTCTGGTGGCAGCGTGGTATGATAATGTACAGACTTGATATAAAGCCCCACTGTTCTGCACAGATGAATAGTCATGATTCATAGTGGAGGATGAAGTGAGTCTCACTCTGGATGGACATTTTCATGGTCTGATCAGTTTCACTGCTTTACTCAAAGTCTCTCTTAACTTTGTCTACTTTATGATGTTTTTTTAATCATGATGTTAACTTTTCTTCATTTTAGTAATTTCAGAATTTGATTGAAACTTGGCCGTGTTTCTTATTTACTGAGATATATTAAGACATTTCCAGTCTTACGTCTAAGCCACAAAGAATAAGTGACTATACCCAAATCATAAATAGTTAAATAATTAAAGAATGGGGATCTATTAGCAGAAATGGAATACAATATTAACAACTATATTTTCATTAGTGTATAATCACCTGAAACTAAAGCGTTTTCGTGAGCTTAGAATGAGCTGTTCATATCTACATAGGGAGCTGGTCCTCTTCACGGAGTCCGCCATGTTGTTCAAACCAAACTCTAAGGCTACGTTTCAAATCACATACTTTTTCTTTTTACTTTTAATACACACTGCAGCTGCCCTTACAAAGTACGCACTGTTGCATGCAGTTTGCATAAAATTGGGACATATTACTTCCTCATAACATTGCGCCTTGAACTTTGAGCCTCTTGCTCATATATCCGCTGCGCAGAGGATTGTGGATCAGAATAGCCAGAACAGTGTGCTGCAAAATGCAACTGATGTATTAGGACATCCTGGTATTTCTGGCATACTGCATTTGACATACTCTGTATAGGGACATACTAAATCTTTTTCTGGTATACTAAATAGTATGGTAGTATGGGTATTGGAACGCACAGTGGCTCTAGCGAGCGCTTTTCTGTGTTACCTGAAGGCCCACCGTAGTTCTTCGACACGCTTGTGAAACTGCGGTAACGTGAGCCGCCCAGTGCTAAACCAGCCGCCGTCTGATTGCTGTTGCTCCTAAAGTAGTGTTATTATGGTATGGATGGCCTCTGAGTGAGGCGAACTGCGTTACCACGGTTTTGCACTCGGCGGTTCACGTTACCGCAGTCTTGGAAAGGAGTGAGCGGAGGGTTACTCAGTTGGTTGCAATCTGCAACCACACCACTAGGTGTCGTCAAATCCTACACACCGTACCTTTAAGACATTTCCAGTCTTACATCTAAATCACAAAGAATAAGTGAATATACTCAAATCGTAAATGGTTAAATAATTAAAGAGGGATGGTGTGATTTTCATGAGGCCTGGCCGAAACAAGGCCCCCTTTAAATCCCCCTTGTTTCTATAAATGGAGGGTTTGCAACGGCTATAAGCCAAAGCACGGCTAAAGTACCATTATCCTTTCAATTAGTACAGCTTTGATATAATACTCAGGCCAAAAGTACTGTATTATTGTAAATCATAATACAAACCAACTGTATAACCTTGGAATGTACAGTGGCATACAGGTGGTCATCTGCCACGTCCCAATTCTTCTGGTTTTGTGTTTGTGGTAAAGTTCTCACTGTTTTGATGGTTCTACTGCAGAAGAAATCACCTGTCAGTCAGTCCAACAGTGTGATGTTTCCCTTGAATTTTCTGTTCTGATGAATTTTGAGTTTCTGTTTCTGTTGCTGTTCTCTTTTATTTTTATGCTACCTGCTTGCCTCCTCTAACATTTATTCAAAACATTCCAAACCGCATCACTTCTGTAGACCATAGGCGTGTTTCCAGGAAATATTTACTATCTGATCCTCAACAGTAGCAAAAGTTAAAAACTTTCATGCACCAACAGCAGGTGGCATCACTGTTGTGTTGTGTCCTCTAGTGTTAAAGAAGAAAATAAGGCTTTTATTTGTGGGATATTGTGTCTTTAAACTGGAAATATACAGAACAAAATGTTAAGATTTCACCAATGCTGTTTGCACACCAACACCTGAGATTCCTGTCCTTTTAAAGCCAAAGTTTTTATGTTATAGAACCTGTCATACATTTTGTTTGTAGAAAAATGAGACCATGACTGTGAGTCTATGCAATTGTTTTCATCTCAGTTTCCACAGGTCAGTTACAAGGAGTACTGAAAATCGTAGTCAAGAGGTCTGTCACATTTGCTGTGTTAAATCTGCATACTTTAAAGTTACAGATGCAACACTTCATCACAGATGTTTTCCCCACCTTGATGCCTCGCATGCACCTTTTACACTTTTAACTTCCCACATGATTGTAAAGGAACTCAGCTAAATCCCCTGTCATGGTGTTGCAGTTGGAATAGTAGCATCCACCGTATACTGTGGCACTCAAGCACTTACTGTCAAATGGAAAAAGTGAACATTTCATTTAATTCAGTGGACTTTAGAGCAACCTTTAAGTCGATTTTCTGGAAGATGGAAAAAAAAAAAAACCTGTTCGTTTATGGGGGAAAAAAATCCTGGAAACCAAAACTGAGAGGCGCCACTGAATTGCGTTTGTTTTGTTTATTTTACAGCTCATTTGAGTACCCCCGCAGTAAACATATGTCCAATGCCTCCTGTCAGGTGTGATTACTCTGAAGGCGACAAGTTGTTTTTTCCATACGTCTATGATGAAATCCCCTTGAAAGGTGTGAGTCAACAGTTCAACAGCTGGTTTGTCCTTTGACCACCCCACCCACTGATACGGACACGTGTTTACAGGTCATATATGAAGCACCCACAGTTTAACATGTACTCAAACATCTACACACATGCGTCAAAGCCACCACGAAAGTCTTCCTAAAAGAGTGGCTGTCATTTACAAGTCAAATTAATTATAAATGGGAAGTCCCACTGCAATGTACACCACTATGTGTGTTTGTGTATGTCTTATAATAATAATTCTATCTTATAATAATTATAATAATAATAATAATAGTTTTTCATGATGCCATAATGATGCAAACATGAGCAAAGTAATATGATTTCATGTGAAATTTGGCATCTCTATGGCTATGTCATATTGTCAATATATGTATTCTTTTCTTTTAAATTATTTTTTTCATTATTTGTTGTCAACAATTTGCTTTGCTTTTATGCATGATAGATAGATAGATAGATAGATAGATAGATAGATAGATAGATAGATAGATAGATAGATAGATAGATAGATAGGTAGATAGATAGATAGATAGATATATAGATAGATAGATAATCAGTCAGTATAGTTAAGGACAGTATAGTATATGTAGCAGTACTATTTTGCTGCTCAGTGACGACACCTTGTGGCCGCAACTGTTTGCTGCAGCTTTGATTTATGTGCTGGAGATGAGCTGAGTGGAGTCATGAACGCAGTGTGACACAGATGGTGCACTAGAGCCACTGGTTAGGAAACACTTGGCAGGTCAACACAAAAAAATCATCCTCAGGCTAAAAAGAAAGAAAGAAAGAAAGAAAGAGGAAGATCATTTATGTCAGATAACATCAAAGGATTCTTCAGGAGCCAATAAAAAATAAATGTTGGATGGGTTCATTTAAAACTGTCAGTTTTCCAAGTAACTGTTGAGTATTTCACATGAAGAGCAGTTATCAAATGACACACATGTTGCCACTCCTCCCTCATTTACATATAAGCTACCTGTGCATCTAAAAAGACATGAATTGACTTGAACTTGTGCAGCATATGGCTACAAGGAAGTTTACTTTACAACCAACACAGCCTCTGACATTACAAGTTGTCTCCTGTAGATTTTCCCTTTAAAATTAAAGTTTGATGGCTAAATTAGTACATGCATTCTACTTTTATAAACAGTATCACACCACATTCAGTTGAATTATTCTGTATAAATTTCCATAAACAACTCAATTACACGGCAACCGTGAACAATTCCAACATTCTAAGGCATTTGGCTGCACTAAAACTGATACTGATCATTCAACATCCAGTGTTATGAGGCAATGAACCAGTGGAATAACACTGGCAGCAGTCACAATGTGAGAACACATTATTTTCTACGAGATTACTGCTCTGGTTTCAATACTGGCATCCCAAGTCTATTAAGGAACATTAAAAGACGCTATTCTTTATAAACTGACAATATTATCACATTTCACCAAGCTACCCAAAAGAGTTAGGAGTTCCTTCTTCCTCAGGAGCATTCCTGCATGAACAGAAATATTACTGAAATATCTAAATTACAACTGCCCCCCCCCCCCCCCACATATATTTATAAATTTGCCAAAAATATTACATCTACTTACTTCTTATCATCAAACAGCAACTTCCAGCTACTTCCACAATAATGTAGATGATCTTGAAAACGACGCTGTTTACATGTTAAACATTTTAGCTTCACGTGGATGCAAGAATGGAAGAATAAATTATGTGATTTTAAATTTAGTCTTATGAATATGGCTTCAACACTGCATTCTACTGATGCCATGGGATGCATTTTCTCCTTAAAGGGGCTCTCAAGTGATTAAGTATAAAGTTGGGGGGAACACAAGAGACAGCTTTAAAGAAAGAATTGCTGATTTTTTAGTCTCTACTATTGCCTTCACTAATATTGCACAGCTATCGCCTTTGAAGTTTTTAGTGGAGGCAATTGTGAAACTGTGAAAGCAGTGCTGGACAAAAAATTCAATGATAGTGATAACAACAAATCAGTAAAAGTTGAGATATCATAAACAAGAGTTGGAGCAAATTTATTGTAAAAATGTGTTTCACACAACACAGATTCACAAAAGTATTTGTCAGTCAAATTAGCTCCATTCTTCATGCATCAACATACACGTAGAGTCCACAAGAGTAAACGGTAAAAAGAGTAATATACATATCAACAGTTAGCCTACTAAGAATGTTAGCGTTAGCTATAGGCTAGTGGCTAGCTAGCTGACTCTTGTGGTCCTCCATACCATTTAGTTATTAAATACAGAAATAAATAAAAAATAAAAATAAAAATAAATAAATAAATGCTGACATAAATAGATGTTGATAACTACACGGGACATAAATACATAAATGTCTTAAATCTATTTTTTTATAATTGCAAATAAAGACACAAAGACTCTATTGCATGAGACAGTGATGCAAATGATTTCCTGGGAACAAGATATTTCTGTCTAAACAGGTCGAGCAAAAGTGATTCTGCTTAATGATCAACATGATAAGAATCTGACCATGAGCAAGGAAGTAGAGTGGGAGTAAATCACTGCACTTTTTCCACTGAAAACATTTCTCCTCTTCCTCAGAAACGACTCCTCATACCCTCTATCTCCGTGTCCTGGCACCTGCTTCACGTCATGCAGTAGTTTCAATAAAACATGCCAGAAATTCGAAGAGGAAACAGTTGAAATGGATTTTAGGATTCCTCTGGCTCACACATTCCTGTGTAAATATACACTTTATATGTGGGTGCGTAAGCATACATTATTGTTTGGTGAGATTTCCATTGTTTTCGTTGTGTTGTTGCAGCACTTTTAAACCATGAATCAGAACTATGTCTCACTCGGGATTACAGCTCAAAAATCTGTCTCACCAGGAATGTTGTTTCACCTCCTCTGTGCTTATTTTCACGGTAATTGGCATTAATTTCTTGTGTTGTAAGGGGTTTTAAGACTCCGAGGCCCTGAACTTTGTACTCCTTGTGTTTTTGGTAGCTTGTGATATTTGGTGATTAGGGAATTTGAATATATTCTAATATTGCTCTCATTATAAAATGGTGGGCCTGTATTGTTGGCCATTTAAAGCCTTCAGTGTACATTGTTCTGTATCAGCCTAAAACCCTCAGTCTGAGGAAGAGTGTCTGACTTCTTTTGTCTTCTTTGTGCCATTAAATGCCTGTAGTTATGCCTATATTGACCATATTTAATACATTTCCGCTCTTTTCTACATTCAGCAGCTGCTCTCTTTTTCCTTCTTGTCACTTTGCCTGACAAATGCCAACATAAAAAACACTTAAACTTTAATACAATCATCATATATAGGTACATTCATGATCTTTGACCTCTGCATTTAACCCAGCCTGAGCACTGAGCTGCTGTGAAGCGCCCGGGGAGCAACTTGGGGTTCAGTGTCTCGCTCAAGGACTCTTCAACATGTGGACAGGAGGAGCTGGGGATCGAACTGCTAACCTTGTTAAAGGACAACCTGCGTTACCCACTGAGCCACAGCTGCCCCAACCAAGCGTGTAGATTTCATTTCAATTTTGCTGGGGACAAATATTAAGCGGGGGGGTCTGGGGGCAGAACATTTTGAGATCATTTCCTGCATTTTGGTGAATATTTCTGCATCAATTTGTGGTGGAAATGTCTTTATTTATCTAAAGGAAAACACAAATGTGCCAAAATATAATGGAATATAATGCAGTAGGGCTCTCCGGTATTCTATTGCTTTCAAATATTTATTCTCCTGCAGATCAACTTTTCTCATTTAATGTTATCCCTGCTGAGTCAACACACATTTAGGCATGATTTACTCTTCCGTCCTCTTTTGTGTCTTTTTTGGAGAAGTAACCTCTTTAAATGTGCAAGTGACACCTATTCACTTCAATGAATTCATTTTAATTCATTTATAAACCCCTGGACTTCCCCAACATGTAGTGTAATGATGTTAAATGTCTGAGCGTGTCCTTGTCAGTGAGGTCAGTTAGAGGGAATACATGTTACACAAGCAGGTTTATCAGAAATAATTCACATCTTGACGCTACACAATCATAACTTCTCATCTGTCTTACTTGCCTGATGAAGGATTATTCGCTGATAGTTGCCAGAACGCATCAAAGGGAAATAAAATTTCCTCGGTGGTCTTACGCTCCTCTGTGAGTTTCTGTCAGTTAATATACACACATGCTATATAATTGCAATATCATACGAACTGAGAGTGCAAAAAGAAGTCAAAATATTTTCTGTGTTGCAACAGTCTTTTGGGGGCTCCTCTTATTTTTTCTCCCCGTTCTACCATACAATCTGACGCTCTATACATCACTGTACATCACTGTACATTACTCACATATGGTATTATATAATGTCAGGATATTGTGCAATAACTGAACCTTGAAAACCCCAATAGGCTAACTCTGAAGGAATTCGTGAGGTAGTGAAAAATAACAGGAGGAGCAACAGAAAAAATACACCCAATGATCTCCAAAACCACACCAGACTTTAGCTCGGAGCTCGTTCTGTGAATCGTGTATATTTGGAGCTAAAAGGAGGCTTATGTGGACGAAAAGGAGAGAGCTGCACCTTGAAATGCACACACGTTTATTTAACACTTACTTTTATTAGCAGTCAGACACAGGGAAATAAATGGCCCAGGTCAAAACTGACATCAAATGTGTGTTTCTGAAAAAAAGAACCTGAAAGCATGCACATGGTTCACGTGTATATTTCATTATTTCAGCTTCAGGCTGGTCAAGTTGCCCTGAACCAACCCTTTGTACCCTTTTCTCCGGGGAACCCCTTTTTTTAGCAAGTGCTGAGTGATGTTTGGTCAGTGTGTTTGTTGACCGTGCACTCTCAGACCCATCAGTGCTTTGCTAAAGGCCAGAGGTCTCCCAGGTCGGGCTGCTGAGAGTGACCGCTGACCAGGACCCCGGGCCCCGAAATACAGCGTTACAACGGCCAGCTTGTTGCTGTGGTGGTACACTGAAAGTGGACCCAGCATGGTGGACTGTGACGCGCCGCAGCACAGCCTGGTAGTCTTCGCCCTCAGACCAGAGCAAATAAACACGACCAGCTACACAAACACGTTGGCGGGGGCTGGGAAAGCCCACGCACAGCCCGCCACTAAAGGAGGGCGTCTAAGTATAGAGGGCTGATCGGACATGATGTTGCAACATTGTTTTCAGACCGAGTTGTATCAGGTCCATTAGAGAGAAGCAAGAAGTAAAGTTTGGCTAATAAAAAAAATATCTAATCTTGCAGTAGTTTTTTCACACTTTTTGAGTACATACACAAGCTGATTAATAAATGCTTTCGATCATGAAGCCACAGCCTTCAAAAGAGCCACTTTAGCCCCACAAGTAATCTTACTTCTACTTAATTAAGTCATTATCTTTTGACATTTTATCTGTTTTCCACCCCTTATGGAAATGCAGCAGGAATAAAAATCAAATTGTGTATTTTATCACTGTGTAAACCCACACACACATTGAGTTGTTTTTCATCTCCTCTGTCTTATCTGAGGACTGCATGAAATTGTTTTCGCCAGACAGACCTTGTGAGTCGGCAACCGGACATTATGTAACTGTGTAATTCAATGATTAGTCGGTCGTGTCAGGGGAATAATACGGCTAAAGCTATTTTCAACCTCACAGTCCATCACCCGTGTAATAAACTTTAGGAAAATACTAGGGTTAGTTGTGTTGCCCTTTCTCACAAGATCAATAAAACTGCAATAAATTAAAGACAGACAGAATGGGAAGGTGACCTGTTAGTTAAAGAGATGAGGCAGAGAGGTCACAAGTTTGAGTCTGTCCTTGAGCAATACACTAAACCTAATATTACCACTTTCTCCTTCATATTGTCCACAACTGCAGTTCTGTATTGTGTCGTGGAGGGTCTAAGGATGGAGGGTGTTGCATGTTAACTTAATCTGCATGAATATGCACACAACAAAATGAGAAATAAGAAAATGATTTATTTTATTTTTTGCCTTTATAAGTGATGGATGAGAGCTGACAGGAAAAGGGGGGAGAGAGATGCAACAAAGTAGCCCAGCTGAACTTTAACAAGGGACTTTCAGATTACAAAACTGCCAAGGCCATCAGGATGCCCCACAGTGAAACTGTTTTAAAAGTCCTGATCTGTGGTTGAATCCAGATCTGCACCAAAAAACTAATCATTTGCTTTTTGGCTCCACAGAAAATAGATAATCGGAAAATATTCCTCTATAATTTGGCGAAGGCAATTAACCCTCGGGATTGCCGGCGACATAATTGTCTTTAAGAGGCTGTTGCGGGCTCAGTCTTAAAGCTAGAGTGAAGATAGACTAGAAAACCTAAGGAATCCATTGGTACCAACCATGTCATGCTAGCTTGTCGGGAAGGAGGCTAAATAACGCTCCAAAGTTACGCTAAATTTTGGCGAGGAAAAACTGGCATGGCCATTTTCAAAGGGGTTCCTTGACCTCTGACCTCAAGATATGTGACTGAAAATGGGTTTTATGGGTACTCACGAGTCTCCCCTTTACAGACATGCCCACTTTATGATAATCACATGCAGTTTAAGGCAAAAAAAACATGCAGTTATTTGAATGCAGTATAAGTGTGTTATTTTAAAAAATTCTATTCTAAAAATGGTGTATTTGAATATTTCTGCATACTTGGGTCCCTAAACAGTCTTGGAATTACATAAATTGGGTATCACTGTTAAGCTGAGACTCTTGTGGATCCAATGAGCCCAACTGTATTCATGTGTGATGATGATAGTCCCCATAGTAGCCATTTCATTGTAGTGAGACCATTTTTTTTAAACTTGACGTCACTGTATAAAATGACCTGTGGTGATCTCTAGGATAATCACAGCCTCATGAAACTTTACAACCACAAACTAGAGACCTAGAGCATTCAGAGGATGGATGGCTTTTCTAGGTAGACTGACAATAAGGGGGTTTCTGAGCAGTTTCCAGAACAGAAGTACTCACCATCTGATTGCCGAAAAATGCAATTCTTGCAGAAATCACCAAAGGTCAAAAGTTTTTGATTCCAAATCACAGCATCGCTTTTTCTCAAGGTCTCAAGGTCTTGGTGTCTTAATGTGGTAATTTGGTGGGATTATTGATGATTTTTTTTTTATCAATTCTGTGTAACAAATGGTATCGACCCAAAAAAAGTTTGCTGCATGAGACATACCAGAGCATGAGAATGGCCATCATATACATATGTTCTAAGCCCTTATACACTTTCACAATTTATTTTAATGTTCATTTCTGATTTATGACAACTTGACACACAGTGCTGAGCTGCATCTAAAATTAATCTTCAGGTTTCCACCTCTAGATGATGTACACCACTTCTATGTGACATCTACTGTTGACCTGTTATCTCCCCCTGAAGACCCCCTGTAACCCCATAAAAAAGACAAAATTGTCTCTATGTTGGTCTCTTAGGGTTAAAAAAAGAACAACTTCTCGACCATGATCAGAACTGACATCACTCAGACATAGGCCAACATCATGACCCATTTATTTTTCTATTTTTCTTTGTGTCATGTGTTGGTCTTATGACAAAATGTCCTGCTGTCAAGCACGCACGCCTTTAGTGGAGCAATAACCTCTCATCAGTTCAATGTTAATGAATCACCATCAGGGAATAAAGTCATTAATACAGTGTGGGTGAACTAAGGTAAACAAGTTACTTTAGTGTCTAAAAGTGCTAAAATGTGGTTTATTTATGAATAAATGTGCTCTTATCCAAAAGGTTTCATCAGTCTTGCTTATAGGGATTCCAAATCATTTAAATCTCTGTGGGTCATTCACACCTTACATGTTATACCAGAGCTGCCGAAGTCACACATGAGTCATCGTGGTCATACAGTAAGAATAAAGGTGTGAATTGTGAAATCACCTGGGCAGTGTATTGAGGAGGCATTACAATCTCCTGATAAGAGGTGTGTCACAGCAGGCTTCAACCTCCTTAACCATTTCAAACAGCTGTGATTTTATATTTATTTCTGTCCTCCTTGTCCTGCTTTAGTGTGTGTTTGAGTGTGTGCTGCAGGTAGAGGGCCTCTGTATTACTACTCAATAACTGCTCCTTAACCCTCCCATTATCCTTGGGGTCAAGTTGACCCCATTAAATGTTTAACGTCTCTAAATAAGTCCTTGAAATCCTTTTTTTTAAACTTCACATTTAATGACTTTTCCTAATTTAATATGGACAACTGGGTAAACATAAAATTAACAAGAGTGATATGTTTTCAATGTCCTGTATGCACTTTGTACGCATCAGTGTTCTTTGGGGTCAATTTGACCCCAGGTTGTTTTAGACTGTATAAAACATAGAAGAAATTTGAACATTTTACACACGTTTGTTTAGGTTATTTTGACTGTTATTGAGGTCACTATCACATGCAATCTTATAATCTTTAGGGCCCTAACCTGCCATAACCATACTTGTAGTAGTGCGAGAACCCCTGATATATCCCACATTATCTAAAGGGGTATTTAGGTGGCCAACAAAGAGAAATGAAGTACCTGACACATAAAATTGGGTAATAATTACAATAATTTCTGGAGGTTTAAATTGCTGAGGTCAAATTGACCCCAAGGATAAAAGATGTTAGTACATTTGAGGATAACAGGAAAAGGAACAACACAATTATAGTGTGGTGGTAAATCCTTCCAAAGCAGCACTAGAGGTCAAATGTCAACTGAACAAATTCAATCGAAGGAAGGTACAGTAATCATACAGCTTCAGTCTTTGGAGCAAGTCAAATAAATGGGGATGTACCTCGGAGGAAACTGGAGATCATATCTGTTTCTCAAGAATAAATGTGTTTCTTAGGAACATATTTAATATTTATGTTGGCCTCTAATGACAAAACGCAGGCAAGAATCTCAGTTAAAACTGTTAGAAAATGCAGTCCAAATTATTAATAAATGCTGCAAAACATAGACAGAAGGGAATTTTTCTTAATGACTGATTGTGTTTTGTTCTGTGCTTTACCCTTCGGGGTCACCATAGTCATGGGCCATATGTATGAGGCGTTTCCTGCTTCCTGGACATGATATGAACACTGGCCACCAGAAAACTACTTGTATGTTGTACTGGAAATTCGTTCTGTATTACTACCCGGTTCGGTAGATGGCATTGTGCTGAACCAGTGTTTTCTGTAATGATATTACTGTTTGAAGAGGATTACTTCGGCAGGTGAAATCCAGGGTTTACATGTGATCAAAAGTTTGGTTGTTTATGTATTTCAGCCCATCTTTACTCTGGAAGGGCGATGTGTGCTGACTTACAATCAGATGAAAGTTGACTTTCACACATGAGAAGTGAGTTCAGTCTGTTTTGCTGTGGCAAACTTGCTGACCTCCACATGTTCACAGTGACCGAACTGATAACATGCACACTATTATTAATTTTACAGTCACACACAAACCTGTAGGGTACATTCATAAAGACTGCATTCATGACTGTCATCTTGGTTAAGCAACATCATCATCTAAGTAAGCTGTGTCTGAATAGGACACGGCGTCTGATTTCCCGGAGATAAGTGACTCATTCAAAAACAAGAAAACTCTGGTCATGACTCAGTTGATTGAAGTCACTGAATGAATGATTCAGACTTTAATCCCGGGAAACAGAGATTAGTTAAAAGAAACACACATGGTGGCTGTAGTATAAGACACGGTAAATACAAATGTACACTCGATAAACTGTATTTGTAATTCGTAAGGTTATCCGAATGTATAATCTCCAAATTATAAATCCTACATCACCCAGAAACTAACATCTGTCGGCTGCTGCATGGGGCTGCTAGCAAACTCTTTCCTGCTTCTTCCGGGAGGGACATTAACCGGAAGTGACGACGACGACAGAGATTTTTATTTTTTTAAGCCTCGCAAAACTATTTTAGCTATTTTTAAAATTGTAAACAGCCCCAACAACTTTTACAAGCGGTACATAAAATGACAGTCTATGGCGTCGTTTTAATTTTAAATATATTTTTTTTGAGATAACAGAAAACTAGTTTGACCTCAATACCCAGGATGCACTTCGCTCTTGCCATCTTGTCGAGCGGTCGGGTTTAGCAGCAGAGCGGCACAGGCAGGAGTTAGCTCACCGTTAGCTCTCCGTTAGCTCCCCGTTAGCTCACTGCTCCGGTGGTAAAGTGGTTATCTGTCAGCTAGCTGCGAGGAGCAGCTGCCACAAGTGAGCTGTCCGCACGGCGAGAGGCACAACTTCACCGACTTTGACACGTTTTCTCCGTCTGCCGCTGGATTATATACTCTTTTTTGGAAAGCCAATGGATTTGTTTACATCGTGATGTCGCACATGCTGGCACCGAGGAACGGAAAACTGGCTAACATCAGCTAACTAAAGCTAGTCGGCGAGAAATACAGATATAAGAGAGAGAAGAGACCGGGCCCGCCTCAGACTAAAGTACCGGTGGCAGCTGCTGAACAAGAACTTTGAAAAGGGCCCGTTTCCAACTCCGCTGCCGGGACACACGGGAGGCCGACCGGCTGTCAGAGAGGCCGGAGGAGGAGCAGCAGTCAGCCCGTGTTCTGTGACCGGACACCGCGGAGGGTTTCGGGGAGTTTCGCAGGGTCTGGCCCCCCGGTTTGTGACACTTTTCTCCGACAAGAGGGGAGGAAGAGGAGCGGTATGGAAATGTCCTGTGACGGTACGTGTCTGTGTCAAACCCCTCAGCTGTGAATTACAAGACTTTAGTTATTTAATCTGGGAGCAGACAGGCGGACTTCACGCAGAGAAGTCAACATGTCGAAAATGCCGGCGAAGAAGAAAAGTTGTTTCCAGATCACGAGTGTCACGCAGGCTCAGGTGGCGGCCAGCAGCATCACGGACGACACGGAGAGCCTGGACGACCCGGACGAGTCCCGCACGGAGGACGTGTCGTCGGAGATATTTGACGTGTCCCGGGCCGACCTCGGGGTGAGTGAGAGGAGTTCATCCGAGGAAACGTTGAACAACGTGGGAGAGCCTCAGGAGCAGCCCACCACGGGTCCTGTCAACGGGGGGCTCTCTTATAAAAACGTAGGCACTGGTCGTGTCACCCCGCATAATTTAGGAGGAAGTGTGCCTGTACCAGCTACCACTCAACCTTTTGTTGCCGGCTCAGCCACCCATACGGCCCCTGCTGTCTCCACCAGCGTGGCTCACACAGCTCCTGTGAACACCAGCTGTAGTTCCCGTTTCCGGGTCATTAAACTTGACCATGGCACCGGAGAGCCCTTCAGACGGGGCAGGTGGACATGCACTGAGTTCTATGAGAGAGACTCCGATTCGAATGTTAATCGAACTGTGGACGGCATAAAGCCAGCCGTAGCCCTCGATCACAGTATAGACAGGGACAGTGGTCTGGGAGCCACCGGTAACTCTGTGGTCACCGGCAGTGCTTTTTCTGCACAGGCTTTGGAGACCACCGCGGACAGTGGCTACTCCGTCGTGCACCCCGCCCACCCTCACCCTTCGGAGCCTCTGCAGCAAGGCTACAGCTTGGCCTCTCAGATAGGGAGCGGGGCAAGTGCCTTCCAGCCCACAGGGTATACAACTACAGCATTACAGCAACCACAACAGGTCAATGTGCAGCCTGTTGCTCCCCAGACCTTCCTCTCTAACAGCTTCAATGGTGTGCACCATGGTGCCACGCATCAGAAGTCTCCCATTATGCCTCCTGCCACGCACGCCCAGCAGTTTGCCTATTCTACTCATCCTACTGGCCTCTCTGCAGGCCAGCCGGACTATCGCCAGCAGCACTTTGTCTCAAGCACTCAGAACCTTCCCATGTCTGCCCTCCCCGCGGGGCCTCCAACTAGCCAGGTACCATCGCCTCTAATCACCCCTGCTGGTCCAGGAGCCCAAGGGCCGGGCGGAGAGGCAGCCTCAGCCCAGAGCCTCCTGCTGCAAGTGGGCAACCCATCAGCCATGGCACCCATCCTCCAAGGAAGTGGCCAACAGCAGCATTTCAACCAGACTCAGCCTTCAGGAGGGTTAGGCATTGCCCCTGCACCTTCAGTCACCACCACCACCTCCCACAGCGGCGGCCAGAACGCACCTGCCACAGTGCCCAGTACCACCAACACCCATCCGGGAGTGCCAAGTCAGGCACCGCCTGGCACAGGAGGACTTGTCAAGCCCCAAGGAGCCCACGGAGGAGCAACAATAGGCCTTCCCTTCGTCTTCAGCAACCAGGCAGAAGACAGCAGGCAGAAGTCTGATGCCCTACCTCAGCCCGGTGCCGTTGTGGTGCCAGGGAAAGATGGTATGAAGCCTTTCATCGGCGATGGCTTCAACCTGCAAACTCCTGCTGTCAACAGCCTGTTTGGCATCCATATCACCATGGATGTGGATGAGGACAGGTAAGAGGGTATAATATATAAACAGGCCTTTGTGAAATGAGTCCATAAATGTTGTTTACTGCTTTTTTTTGTTCAGCTGTGGGCAATCAAGCAATATTATAGCATTTGATATCAGTTTGCCTGAGCAAAAAAAGATACCTGGAGCAGCACTGATAAATTGTTGGAGGAAGTAAGTGTGTATCTGGAAGTTTGCCCTCATATTAAGCATTTCTTTTGCATTCTGCTGCAGTGTGGTCACACGCCACACTGTGGAGAACGCCTCTCCCTTCACCAGTGCCAAAATTAGGCACACTATAAGTGTTTGTACTTAAGGAACAGTGAAACAAAAAAAAGATTTTTCGGTTCTGGGTTAGAGGGGTAGCGAGCCAATGAAAACTGGCATAGACAGGAGAAATATTCTGACTGTCATTAATAGGCAGCCCACAAAATGTTGGATAGTGACTTGCCTCTTTTACACACCCACAGCCCCCCGCCCTCAAGCCTCCATTCAACCATACAGTCTGTTTGGGTTTAGGGGGCGTTAACAAGCACTTGGATAAGTTGCAACACAAGCAGTAGCTGTGTTTTGTAGCTGAGAAGGGAATAACTCCCCAAACGTAGGCGGTCTGTTTTTATTCTCCTGTCTGTCTAGGAGAGACGGTTAGCATACTCGCCCTGGGCAGCGAGCCCAGCCTCCCAACTTTATACCTTGTAAATACCGTCTCTTCACTTGCCTACAGTACTCTTCTACTACATGTACACACTCTAGCTATTTTTAGGGTCTGTTGGACGGCCTTCGCACAGCTTGACCTGAAGTGTTGCCACTCTTTGCCATTACAAGCAAGCAGAGTTGGAGAGGGGATGTTTGAGCCAAGAATGACCTAGATGAGATCTGGAGCACACACACACACACACACACACACACACACACACACACACATGCATAGTATGTTATGTATGTATTTATTTTATTTATACCTCACTGTTTATCAGTGTACTCCGTTCTGTTCTTCAGGGCTTCTTATGAATGGTGCAGCCAGAGGAGGAGGCGTTTGTTTGTGTGTGTGTGTGTGTGTGTGCTTTAGGAGATTGATTTTATCACTCATAGTCTAGATATTCCTGAAGCTAATCATTGTTTATCGAGAGACTTTATCCCAGCAGCATTCACACATGGGTTGATTGTGTGCTGAGGGCAGAAACATTGTGTGTTGTCACTGATTTCACGAGAGGAACAGCCAGTGCCCGTTTCCTAGTCATTCCCGTGTGTGTGAAAGAGGAGTGACATCAGCGGCTGTCTGTGTAGCTATGGTGATGCTGGCAGCAGGACAGGACAGGACAGGACGTGTCAGGGGCATGGAGAGGACAGACAGACAGACGGGCGCACAGACACACACACCTGTGGCAATGATAGCAGGCACGTAATCCACCTGCGTCTGTGGCAGTGATGACATGGCCAGACTGAATCAGTAGGACGACGTGTGCCTTGTGCTCTGGCTCTCAGACGAGTCCCTTTTAGGCCTGTCCGTGTCCATGTTGACACATCAGATTAACGGACTGTTGACTTGTTGCTGACCTGTTAGGTTTAAGCTCCGTCTTCTTCTTCTCTAAACACTTCCTCATTTTCCCACAAGATTGTAAATTGTAGAGACTTGAAACTGCACGCATAAATTAAAGCTTTGTGAAATAGGGTCCCACATATGGCTGCTATAATTAAAGTGTAAAATGTTGCGCCTTTTAAATCAGATTTAATTCCCACATGACATCCTTATTCCATTCGGTTAGTCTACATAAATGTTTTGGAGTTAATTTCCCTAATTTCAAAACAGCTTTTTCCCCCCAAGAGTCGTCCAATTTGCAACTAAATTGCTGCATAGCCTCTGGTGCCTCAGCCACACTTTGTAACCAATTTTCAGAAAAATAGCATAAACAGTATGGGTGCAATTTGAGTCGACACTAAACTGAATATTGGTAAAACTTTCCTGAGGGTTTTGCTTGTTGATCACTTTGCACCAAACGTTTGTGCAACACATCAGCATGCTTGGTAAACCGACCACGTTGGACAGTAACATAGGGGACAGTGAACCAGAGACATCACAGACATGTACATAAGTTGTTGACCTTTTATCTAGTTTTAACTAGGGCTGTCAATCGATACAAATATTTAATCGCGATTAATTGCAAAATAATCACACATTTTTTATCTGTTCAAAATGTACCTTAAAGGGAGATTTGTCAAGTATTTAATACTCTTATCAACATGGGAGTGGGTAAATATGCTGCTTTATGCAAATGTATGTACATATTTATTATTGGACATCGATTTACAACACAAGACAATGACAAATATTGTCCAGAAACCCTCACAGGTACTGCATTTAGCATAAAAAATATGCTCAGATAATAACATGGCAAACTCAAGCCCAACAGGCAGCAACAGCTGTCAGTGTGTCAGTGTGCTGACTTTACTATGACTTGCCCCAAACTGCATGTGATTATCATAAAGTGGGCATGTCTGTAAAGGGGAGAATCGTGGGTACCCATAGAACCCATTTTCATTCACATATCTTGAGGTCAGAGGTCAAGGGACCCCTTTGAAAATGGCCATGACAGTTTTCCTCGCCAAAATTTATGGTTGGTACCAATGGATTCATTAGGATTTCTAGTTTCATATGATACCAGTATCATCTCTCTGGCTTTAAAACTGAGCCATCTAGAACCTCCGAAATATCAATTGCGTTAATGCGTTAAAGAAATTAGTGGCCTTAAAACAAACTTGCGTTAACGCGTTATTATCTGTTAACTTTGACAGCCCTAGTTTTAACAAAACTTTTAATGGTAATCTAATCTATAATGCAAAGAACATATGAAAAGTTTATGTTAAGACTGGATAAGCCCCTGTATCTCGTATACTCTTTGCCTAAATAATGAGAATAATCAACTGTTTTGTTGCTTTTCTATATAGATTCTTGCTGCTGCATACATGCACACACATATATAAATTGGTTAACCTCAAAACTTGTGCAGTATTGAGTGAGGTTGTGGGTCCCAAAGGCAAGTTGGCAGTCATAGGCATAATTTTAACTATCATCTGTTGTAATTAAAATGCCTTGTTAACTGATAACTTTCTTGTAAATCTCAGCGAGGACCAAAAAAAACATATTTCATGGAACACACCCCGATATAACGGGACACAGATTTTCAAACTCATATTGTTCTGTGCACAAGCTCAGCCTTGTCGAGGAATCTGTGCCGAGTTTCATTGTTTGGTTCTGGTTTGAGTTAGAGTCCATCACAATAGTGGAACAAAGCATTGTGGGTGTGGAGAGACGCGAGATTAGAATAATTTCCCCTCGGCTTGGAATGGTTAGCATCTCTGCATCTCTGCCAAATATAGTGATGAAGCCGCCCCGGGACAAATCGGTTTCCTTCGATGGGAGCACTTGGCCTTTAACTCAATTACTCCTCCCAGGACAGCCCACCCTCCAATCCCCTTGTACTGTCTCAATTAGGAATGTTAATTATTCATCCATAGATTACATTTCTCCAGCTGAAGAACAGCGGTATCTCAATTGTACAGTGGAGAGAAATGCTGTCTGAAGCTGGTTCTGGTATACAATTTACTGTATATCATTACATTTTACCCAGAAGAGGAGCACAATAATGGAGCTGGAATCTAACTGATTAATCTGACTAATAGTGTGAATGAATAATATATCATTGATGAATTGTGTACATCCCAAATATTTACCTTTTCCTGAATTAATTTATAAGAATACCATGTGCAGCCCTGTGTGCTAGAGGCCTGCACACTCTTTACCCTCCCTCACACAACAGCCTCACACTGTTGGTTGCTGTTTTTCTTGAGGCTGTTCCAGTCTTACTGGGAAACTGTTAGACTTTTTTTCCAGGGCTAAAAATTGTAGTATTGTTGAAGGAAGTGAATATTTTGCATAAGTGAGGAGAAGGTAGTTTGAATGACTATAAGTAGGATTGCACCTGCAGGCTTTTTAAACATGACTGCCTCACCTTTGCGCATATATACTCATTCAAACTTGAGAGTGATCCGGTTAAGCCAGAGTCTGCTGTTGGCTACTGAAGAGTGTGAAATACAAGGGCCTGGGTGAAGGCTATTGTTCCTAGTCAGTGTGGGGATTCGAACCTACCACCATCTAGTCACAAGCATGGTTTTATAAACTTAAAGGACCGGTGTGTAACAATTAGGGGGATCTATTGGCAGAAATGGAATATAATATTAATAAGTATGTTTTCATTAGTGTATAATCACCTGAAAATAAAAATCGTTGTGTTTTCGTTGCCTTAGAATGAGCCGTTTATATCTACGTAGGGAGCGAGTCCTCTACACAGAGTCCGCCATGTTTCTACAGTAGCCCAGAACAGGCAAACCAAACTCTGTTAACTTTTCCTGCTCGGGCCGGAGTCGATAACGTTACTCACTGCCGTCGCCGCCGTTCTCTCTCTATCTCTCTTGCTTCACCACTCACTTCCCACGTACACACAAACTCTACTCTTACAACTACTGTCTTCAGATAGGGCCATTCACGTTTTTGCGCCGGCCACCGTAGCAATCCTACACGCTTGGCACACGGGAGAAGTTGTAATCTGCAACCTCACAGCTTTATACCGCCAGATCCTACACACTGTTCCTTTAAGTTTGTTTCTGCCAGATTAAAAGACTGCCGCCGGTATCAGCAAACAAGCCGATGAACTTGGTCCGACGAAAGGAAAGTAAACCAGCTGCCAAATTTACAAACCTCCTCGACATGTCTGATAGCCGACTTATATGATGTCACCGTGCCGTTGTGGAAACTCAAATACCAACAAGATTAATTTCTCCTCCTCACACACATCGAATGTCACATAAAGTTGCAATCTGATTGGAAGCTTTATGAAAGGTCAGCTGCGAAGTGTGTGCGTGAGTTCAACTTGGTGGAAATTGTGAGTCGTCCCAGCTCCGACTGGGGTGAGTGTAGTGGCTCCTGCAGTTTGGAAAACAATGGTTTGACTGGCGGAGAGGGATTTTTGTGAAGAAACACTTGGAGTTTGTTCATTTGGACAAGCATTAGTGTTGAATGTTGGGGAGATGAGCAGAGTTTTAACAGCAAATTGTCTGAATACGTGCGTGTTCAGTGCTTGTACTGTAGCGCCTCCGTCCATTTTACCTCTTGGCAGTTTGACAGTGTAACACAAAGGGGGAGGGAGTGAGGACAGGGTGGGATGGAGAGTCAAGTTTGGGATGGGGCGTGTGTGTGTGTGTGTTGGGGGTTGTAGTTTGGTTGCCGCAGTGCCTGGAAACAAGGGAGCAGCTTATTTTCCACAGATAGCTGACCTGCCTGAACTTCCAGGGGACACATTCCAGGAGCCCTGAATGGCTGTGATTGTGGGATGCCCCGGGCTGAGCCCAGCAGACGGGTCTGCACCAGCTCTGTATTTGGGACTGGACCACTGGCCCTGCCTCCCGTCTGTCTGTCTCCCTCTGTCTGTTCAGTCTCTCTGGCTCATGCTTTTTGTCTATCCCTAACTGAGCTGTTCACACTCTCCCTCTCTGCTCCTAAACTGCTGATGCAACTTTTCTAGGGCTGTCAATTGATGAACATAGTTAATTGTGGTTAATCACAAATTAATTGCATATTTTTTATCTATTCAGAATGTACCTTAAAGGGAGATTTGTCAAGTATTTAATACTCTTATCAACATGGGAGTGGGCAAATATGCTTGTTTTATGCAAATGTATGTAAAAAAAACCCGACCACGTTGGACAGTAACATAGGGGACAGTGAACCGAGACATCACAGACATGTACATAAGTTGTTGAGCTTTTATCTAGTTTTAACTAGGGCTGTCAATCGATACAAATATTTAATCGCGATTAATTGCAAAATAATCACACATCTTTTATCTGTTCAAAATGTACCTTAAAGGGAGATTTGTCAAGTATTTAATACTCTTATCAACATGGGAGTGGGCAAATATGCTTGTTTTATGCAAATGCATGTATATATTTATTATTGGAAATCAGTTAACAACACAAAACAATGACAAATATTGTCCAGAAACCCTCACAGGTACTGCATTTAGCATAAATAAATATTCTCAAATCATGACATTGCAACAACAGCTGTCAGTGTGTCAGTGTGCTGACTTGACTATGTCTTGCCCCAAACTGCATGCGATTATCATAAAGTGGGCACGTCTGTAAAGGGGAGACTCGTGGGTACCCATAGAACCCATTTTCATTTACTTACCTTGAGGTCAGAGGTCAAAGGACCCCTTTGAAAATGGCCATGCCAGTTTTTCCTTGCCAAAATGTAGCACAAGTTTATCCTCTTTAGCGACAAGCTAGTATGGATTCCTTAGGTTTTCTAGTTTCATATGATGTCAGTATCTTCACTCTAGCTTTAAAACTGAGCCCGCTACAACCTAAAAACAGAGCAAGTTGCATTAATGCGTTAAAGAAATTAGTGGCGTTAAAATTTATTTGCGCTAACGCGTTATTATCACGTTAACTTTGACAGCCCTAAATGTTTCGCTTCCTATTCACATCATTGTCTTTTCTTGTTTAATTAATCAAGGGAAAAGCATTAGTTCATACACAAAACTCTTATTTTTGCAAAGAGTTTTAGTGTTGAGCAATCACCAGTATTTTTTTCAGAAGCATAATAAGTGACCAGAGTTGGCTTTTAATGATGTCTCCTGGAACTACCCTCATGGTGCCCATTAACTTGGTCCTGTTTCCAACGCTCCTCGCCTGCACAGAGGCAGAGCAAAAATAATGTCCTCATTTTGTGTGGGAACAGTGAATTGTGTTTGATTTTAAAACATGTCGAGCTTGTTCTGTGTTTATTAATGTTCATAGATCTGAAGAGGCCAGCGGTGTGAGGCAAAGTGGTTGAATAAGTTAGCATAGCAGGACCCACCCTGTTATCTCAGCAAGATGTGGTCAGCGGATCACTTCCAATTAGAGTGGACCTGCCAAAGCAAGTAAACAACCGTGCTCCTGGCGGCCTACCATAACTAACTCAGTTTGTACTGGAAGCGAGGCCATTGAATTGGCCGCAGAGTATGTTGCAGGCTGTTCCAGGAATGAGGACAGTGTGCAAACTGTTGGTGTTTGTTGTCTTTTCCAAAATGGTCTCAGTACAGAACAGGTTAGACGCCTCTTTCGAGTGGTTGCAGCATTATAAGTATGCACCGAGTCATTTGGCCTTGTTACCGGTCTGTACTTTGGACATGGAAGAGTGGGCTAGGTTGAGATGAGGGATATTTGTGTAATGTTCCAGTGTAACGTGTTGTAAATTCGTTATGTTTAACAATTTGAGAATTTAATCAATCGAGAATATATTAATCAAAAATATGCAACGTGTTTGTTACACATCGGTTCCATCTGTGTTTTCAGAAGCTTGATGCCAGATTTTCATACAGTAAGGATACTGACCATGGGAGATTTTAGACTGGTCTGAAGGGTTAAGCCAGTCTTTATGTTGCTCTAGGCTTGTTTTTTTTATATACAAGTATGTAATAATAATGTATAAATTCACAAATAGCCCATGAAATAAGGAATAATCCCACAACATTAATTATTCATATCCAACATTAATTATTAATAGTTATTCTCAGACAGATATTGCTTTTTGTTATGTGTAGAGTTGCGTGAGTGTACAGTAGTGTGGCAGCGGCACTGTCACGAAGCTTCGAATATTTCTCACCGAAGCTTCGAAGCCCAAAAACTGGTATTCGGGCCGGCCGTATGTTGCTCATAGATTATTTCAGACAGTTTCACAAAAATAAAGACCGACTTATTTAAAGCCTTAAAAGTTAGCGACGCTAGGCCCAGAACTAAGAGCCATGTTTCCATAGTAACAATCAGTGAAGAAGAGAAAAGTATAGCTCATAATTTGTGGTTGGCTAACAATGTTGTGGAGTTTAGAACTTTTAGAGGCTGCGGTTACCTTTTGGAAATATACAGAAGTGAAGACATTGTTAGTTGTTTTGTTTGTCCGAGGAAACCACCCTGAGCCCCGGCATTTCAGTTCTGCTACTGCTGAAGTCGTTTGATGTGGTTTGATGTGTGTCACCGATCAGTTATGTTTTTTAAATTGGTAAAATCTTAATTTACCCAGACTTCGTGAAAAAGTAGACCCACTTTAAGATAGTCGAGAACTAGACCGCTTTGAGCAGCAGATGAGTTTCTGTATCTTTGTGAAACCAGCCCGACTCGTTGATTGAAAGTATTATCAAAAATATATAATCGGTTTATTGTTTAAGTCCTTTTTCAAGCAAAAACGTCCAACATTCCCCAGTTCGAGCTTCTCAGATGTAAGGTTTTGCTGCTTTTCCCTGTCATATGTGACAGTAAACTCAATATCTTGGGGGTTTTGAATTGTTGGCCACAAAAAAAACAAGCAATCTGGAGACATCATCCTGGTGTTTAAGAAGTTGTGATGGGCCTTTTTTGTTTTCTGACGTATTATAGACAAAACAATCACAAAAATTCAGGATGCACTGATCCAACTTTTTCAGTCCCGATACCTGGGCTTTGGATATCGGCAGATACTTATCCGATACCAGTGTTTAATTAATAAGCTGTATGCCTCACTGTGTGGAAGTGACTTGGATCATTCTCGTGTATGTGTAAGGCAACATCAGGCTTGACTTAAACATCACTTTCCTAACTTAAATATTACAAATAAATACATAGATATAAATGCACTGAATTGTTATTTATTGAAATAATGGTATCCGATACCAGATAGGCCCCATGTCACCAATACCCAATCCAGCTATTTGATTCCGCATCGGACCGATATCTGTATCGGTGCATCCCTGATAAAAAATAATCTTTACTTTCAGCCCTCGTGATCACCAAATAAAACAGTGATGCAAGTTGTTTTCATACTTCAACAACAGCAGCATGTCAGTGTTGAAGTTCATCCAAACTAAGCACCTGTAGCCTGTAGCTCTCCCTCTAACAAGCTCACATTTGACATTGATATATGGGTGCTGCTGTCCTAAAAGAGCACACCACGGAGGGTGGTATGTTAAAGGACTTCAATGTGTTTGAACTTTCTGTCAATAAGATATTTAAGAGCGTTTAGCACGACACCCTTCTTGACATCTGTGGTGCTTCCTCAGAAGTCATCTCGCGTATTTCCGATTTTGCTGTCTCTGACCCTGTTGGTTTACAGTAAAGTCAGATATTCTGATACAAAATTGAGGAAGTGAAAGAGGAAACAACCACTGGGCAGAAACATCTCAGAGTTTGTCGTATGCCAGTGATAAATCTCAAAGTGCAGCAGGGGTGAAACGTTTTCAGAGCAAGTAAAACACAATAGGGAAGGGGTAGAAGGAAGAAAATGCAAATCGGTTGGGGGTAAATGAAGTGGTTAGGTGATTCAGCAGTTCTAGGACAATGCCTTTTTGTTGAGGAAGGCTTTTAAGGCTGACCACAGATCAGAGCTTAGTCTTTGGGCATGGGAGAGAAGATTTGACTGTAAGTCTGTGGGATATAAATGGCTCTAAATAAGCTAACCAGTTGCTGGAGAAAATGTGGAGCCGTGTGTCTCAGCCATTCAGTCTCCCAGAGTGGGGAAGCGAGGGCTGAACAACAGGGTTTCAGTGCCTGCCGGCCCCCCGGAGCCCCGAGATGACTGAATAGTGAGTAATGAGGATGTGTGGAAAGCATGGCAGGCAGCTGCATTTGAGTCATCCATCCTCTCTCTCTGAGCTCTCGCTTGCTTTCAATGGGTGTCGTCTACTGATCTGGCTCGCTGGTGACTGTTCATCTGTTCTCTGGTCCCGTGTGTGTGTGCGTGTGTGTGTGTGTGTGTGTGTGTGTGTGTGTGGTGGTATGACTAAGAGAGTTGAAGAGAGTTTCCAAGTTTGAAGAAAGACTGAATAAGAGTATTTTGGGGGGTGTTCATGTTTGGCTTCTTCTCGGCGTCTCCAGGCTCTGGGAGCTTTTTTTTCTCCAGTGTCTTTTTCAATCACCATTCACTGCCTGCGTTGTTTTTTTTTTTTCCAGTCTGTCCCAAACTTCTTCCCAACTGGTTGTCTCTGGGTACTTAAGTTCACACACAGTGAGAAAAATCACTTCTAGGATTAGAGTTGTTACGATACCAATACCAGTATCGGAAATGTGTCCAATACTGCCCAAAAATTCGAGATTGGTTAGCTTTCACTGTGCTGTCGCCCTGGATGTATCATGGCTGCCACTAGCAACTACTTTTTTAGAGCGACAAAGAAGAACTGATTGCAGGTAGTTTCTGATATAATAATAATAATAATAATAATAATAATAATAATAATAATTACTATGTATTTTTTTATCAAGGTGGTATCAGATCGGTACTCGGTATCGGCCGATACGGCAAGTTCAGGTATCGGAATTGGTATAGGGAAGGAAAAAATGGTATTGGACCATCTCCATCTAGGATAGAAGATAATCCTTGAAATCAGTTTTTACTGTTTTGAATTTATGGGTGCCACATTTCCTGCAACTGAGAAGTGCAGACTAGTAGATTGTGATACTGATTTGAGGCTGATATCAGGGGTGGGAATCCTTAAGTCACGATACAACCTTACTGCGATTTTAAACATTTTGCGATATGCTGAGTATTTCGATAAGATGTGTTGAGATTTATTACCTTTTTCAACTGCAAATTATGCAGTTTGTCAACATCTGTTTTATCTAATAAGATTCGGGTTCAGCTGTGAGTTGTTAAGATTGTTAAGAGGTTTACAGTTTTTCTAATAAAAGATCAATACTTGACGTCCATGTATTGACGCAATATTACAACGCAAAATATTGCGATACTTTGCTGTATTGATTCTTTTCCCCCCACCCCTAGCTGATATCATTATCTACATTTGAGAGATTTAAATTCTATAGGGAAATATTATTTTTTAACATGAACACATAGCATAAACAGAAATTTTGATAAGGATCCCTTTAATTTGATTATTGAAGAATTGCGAGAAAATCAATGATCAAAATCAAGTCAATGTATTGGTCTAAGATGTGAAATGGGCAGTTGTTATAAGGACTACAATGAATGATCGTTTTCATTACTGATTAATATTGCAATTATTATCTTGATAAATCCATTATTTGTTTGTTCTATAAAATTGAGGGATTAGGGATGGGTCATGATTTTCGAATAGTAATTAAATTATAAAAAAATCAAGTAGTTTTTCGTCTTGTCTTAAAAAAATATATTTTCCCTTGTTTGAACTGTCGCAGGCGCCGCCTGGTAGTAACGTTACTACTAGGCGCCGGTAAAACGTGTCTGGCACGTTCAGTTCGTCTCTTTTCCACCCTTGTAATTTCAGCTGGGAGACGTGTTTTTTTTTTTTCACAAGTTCTCATCAAGTTAACATGAGCACAACCTGCTCCGAAGGCCAACTAAGGTCACATCTGCTCTGCAAGTTGAATCAAACGACAATGCAAATTCTTTAGGGTACTTTTTTTTTTCGCTCTTCAGCTGAGAAAGGCGCTGGTTTTTGCAAGAAGCTACGTTTCCTGCTTTGCTTTGAACTCCGCTTTCGTATTCTGTCAAACACTTCCTCTGTTGTCGTCTTCCTCTTTTTCTTCTCAAGTCATCTCTAGTGTCTCCCCTCGTCAGCAGCTAACCACTCTCTGCCCCCCCCACCTCCCCCAGTGTCTTCCAATGAGCAGGTTCTTGCAAGGAAACGGACGTGAGTCATTGTGGCTGTGTAGACTGATAACGGTTTATTCTCTCATTTGAAATTACGGTGCCGAGCAGATGGCACCTGAACTTATCACTGAATCTGAAGTTTGACTTGTCAGAAGTGCCTGAACTCGTCATCCAGATTATATCATTTATCTTCTAGCTTCCAACAAATAACTTCCTGTAATTATGTGATTATGTTTTATTGTGTATTGTGTAACTACTGCCACTGAGGAAATTCTTTTCATAACTCTTTGTTGAACTTATTGAGTCATGCAGTTGCGAATCAGACTGTTCACTTGATTTCACTTGAAAACTCACATAGTCATTGTGATAATCAGAGGCTTTTTAACTGGCTATGTTAACACTGTCAGTCTTTTTTAGCCTTTTAAGAACCCTCATCAGGCATATTGACCTCCTGGTTAGCACTATGGTGAGGTGTGATGGTGACGGGTTCATTCTGAGCTTTCACACTGTCATGCCTCGGTATTCTTCATCTGAGTCAGCCTCTAACTTTAACATGTTAAAACATTTCAACCACGTTCTTATCTGTCTTACAGCAGTGAAACAGGAACACAGCTGAAACGTAACATCACATGTTAACTGAAGAAGTGCACTTAAAACCCTGTGGAGTAATCTTTTGTAAGAAAACACCTTTCAATTAATATTTATGGTTTCTCACCATAAATATGAATTAAGTAGTTCCATCTATAAACCATGTTTTTGATTTCTACATTCAGTACTCTGCTCTGCCGCTTTGTTTCCCTCGGCTCCGGCTCGGATCGAGCTCAGCTAAAAAGAGTCCACACCAAACAATGGAAAATATTCCTGTGCTGTCAGTGAATGCACCTCAGAAGCTGAAACCAGGAAGGGCAGCGCTTTGGCATTTTATCATTGAAGTAGGATTACAACACAAAATGTTTGACAGTGTGGAAGTCCCTGCTGAGGCCACCAAAGGCACTAGAAAGTAGGTTTCGCGGAAGTCATGATGACTAATGAATACTTTTACTTTTGATACTTACATAATTTACATTCGCATGCAAGATTCTTTACTTTTTCCAATACAGTTTTCATATTTTAGTATTGCTAATAAAGCAAAAGATTTAACAATATTGTCCATGACTAAGAAACACTTGAATGTGTGTAATGGTTAACATGACATTAACATGTTTGTAGTAGTTAAACATTCATACACTGTACGTTAGAGAAGTGCAGAGAAATGAATGAATGTATAATGGTAATGCTTTTTTATAAAACTAAACTAAAGAGACTAGAGAAAGCAGAAAAACACAGGAGAGATGAAGCGTGATAAACGAATGAGAGGATTTGTTTGGCTCAAGGGAACGACCAACAAAGCAGCAGAACGTCCAACCTGTCAAAGATGTCAGGTGTTTCTAATACGGCTTTCAGATTGGATGTTCTGTGCGCTGTGCACGCTGCTTGGTTCAGCGCAGATCTGACCAGATGTTCTGGGAAGTCGTGGAGGAATGCGCGAAGTAGGCTAAATTCTAGCACCCATACCAGACTAAGCTCGTCATTTCGTCGTTGCTAGCAATAGTTGTGCATCTGTGTCATGCTAAAAAGTGTGCACGCTGCCCTCTACTGCTTCTCTTGCACTTCTGGTTAGATGCTAGCTGCATTCGTTGTCACTATTGTCACAGCCCGACTCAAAAGCTGCGACAAAGATGAGAGACCAGACGAGTTTCAACGTGATAAATAAGCATATTTATTTACAAAATAATAGTAAAGAACAGAACAATTGTGGAATTGCGGTAGATCAGTTATGTAAGCATGTATGGATGTGCTGCAGCAAACAAAACCCCAAAACAGCAGCTTTATTGCAACCACACCAGGCCAAAGTGTGGCTCATTAAGCTAATGACGACCCAGATCCTGCAACACGGGGAAAAGCCAGCAACAAAGGACACGGGGACGTGTCGAGCAGAAGGGTCGTCACACTGTGCAATTACTATAAAGTTCTGATCTGTTAAAACGGTTTCCAACTAGGTTGAAAACCATTTTCCAAGATGGGCTTTTCCTTCTGATGTCACGATATAGGCAGAGACTGTTGTCATGTAATTCAGGGAATTCTGAATCTACCAAAATTAACTTTTTGTCCAATTTTACTTCCATTCCTGGCTGCCTGCCTCAATCCTATTGGCCTGTGGGGCATTCGTCACAGTGCGCAGTGACTGTAATGCCCACGAGACACACCCAGAGTACGGCATGTAAAAGGAGTTGGTTGTAATTTGTCTTAGGAATCTGCTACAGTAGTGCTTTATCTGCACAGAGATGTGGCTGTCCAGACAACCAGCAATACAACAGTAGTATGGTATTGAACAGTTTTAATAACACTTCCATGGTTAGAAGTATGGCTCCTTCTGGGACCATGTATGATAAACTGAAGGAGTGTAAGATAATTATTACAATGTTTGTTGGATAGAAAATGATAAAAGGAGACCACGCCAGAGGGAGAGTGTAAACTAAAAGGCAAACTAATTCTTGTATCTGCAAACTTTCGGTTATAATCTAGTAGGGCTGGACAATATGACGATATATATCGTCAAAACCATATAAATGTGTATATTTTTCTAAATCGTTGCTATCGCGATATAGGCTAGGCCTATATTTATTTATTTACAAAAGTATACAAAAATAGGCTTTACCATTTGGTTATTTCAAATAGATTATTTATTTTTTGAATTACCAGAAAACATGCCATATCGTGATATATATCGTTATCGAGATATGAAATCACCTATATCGTGATAGAAGATTTTGGCCATATCGTCCAGCCCTAAAATCTAGTCATGATAATGATAACAGGTAACATATCCACCTGCTTGAATAAATGAAAAATAACACATTTTTGGATGCCTTGCCTTGAAATAGTAAAAAATAATCTTCCTCTTTAGGTTCATAAACATTATTGCTGATAGTCAAACCTGTAAGTTAGAGTGACAGTTTTTACTTTAGCAGTAACCAACACTATGTCAAATCAATGGCCTGGCTTCCTGCTCAACCCCAGGCGAAGTCACTGTAGAGAGAGAGAGACAGGTCAGTGTTATTACACAGCAGCTGACAAGCCGAGACAGAAACAGACCCGAGGGCCAGTGTGGCAAAGTTCACTTGGCCGGCATCACGCTTCAGGAACCAATTCTACACTTTATTTAACCGGCGGAGTCGATGAACTTGAGCCCGGCTAAGTGAAATTGAGCAGATGGGGGCGGCTTTGGAGCTCCAGGCCGACGCTATCAGCTGCCAGCCGGCTGAATGAGCCACCCCACATCTGACTCATCTGCGCTCATGGTAACAATTATGTGTAACCAGAGCAGAAATTAACACCCTCAGCTTACGAGAATGCTCATATCAGTGTGACATATTTTCACTCATCTTTCACTGACTTTTTACATGCTTGCTGGTCTTTGCTGAGGTGTTCGAGCCTGCCTTTAACATTGCTAAAGCGTGAGCTGTGAGCTTATTGACTGAGGTTTTTGAAGTTGAGTCATAAATACCCCAACAGACCTCTCTTCTCTGTCCGACGTGCTGTAGGCCCCCCCCCCCCATAGGAGAGTGGGCAGGAGTGGTTAGCTGCACAGCTGGAACTCTGCCTGACTCGCGTATGGCTGCAGGCTTGGCCACATGCAGAGGGTCACGTCCCCGTTTGCTCTTCCTCTCTCTCCCACGGCATCTCCTAATCACTACATTATGAGAGGAAATCCTCCAACTGAAGCCTCCCCCTGCATCAGGCTTTAGCCAAAAAAATGTGTATGATATGAACAAGGAGAGGGTTTTGTATGCAGGACATGAAGATAGAGATATATAGAGATAGATATATATAATTCATGGCGCAAAAAAATATTTGTCTCTCGCCGTTGACTACCGTTCATATTTTTTCTGAAATAAGGTCCCATGCTGGTCCACCGGAAGGGGCGGGACTTCGCCTCTCTATAGTCACATGTGGAGCGATAAAGTCTGTGTGTGCACTCATCAAAGAGTTGGTTGCAGGAAAAACAATTTCAGGAAAACAACCCACAGATTAAATTGTATCATGCTGCCTGTCCTGATGTTTTTTGACTCTATGGACTTGTTTTTAAGTTAATTTAAAGGGAGGGAATTTAATTTGTGCGCTTCCATTGGAAACAGAAGCTTTCCTCAAGTGACCCGAGGGGAGCGTGTTTTCATTCAGGCCCATGCAGCAGCTTAAGGATTGAATGGGAGGGGGTTTACAGTCCAAATCCAGCTCGCAACTCTATTCTTCGTCTTGTGTATGCTGTGCCGTGATTGTTAACCTGTCAGAGCTCAGGGATTTTTATGGCCATACTTGTTTTTATAAGTTCCTGTTCCACAGCGGGGAGCTGGAACATCATCAAACCATTATGTGATTGTTGTTATATCACATGTAATAGAATAGTTTTTGAATGACTATTTTCTATTCTGAAAACATTTGTCATCACTAATCCGATTTCTGTATCCTAAACCTCGGATACTGCTGCAAATAGTTGCTCATGTTTGACTTGACAGGCTCTTTATGTGCGATAAAGAGTTGTGACACGAACAAAGCTTCTCTATTGACAGAAGTTCTGGCTGCTAAATCCCTTGTCAAGCACGCATCACGAGATCGGGGAACGGCCTGTCAGATCTGACAGGATAGTGTGTCGTTGCTTCAGGGAACTCGCCCAACATGAGAGTGAGACCCATTTTTTTGGCATCTATTTGCAGGGTGGTGGCTCAGTGTGTAAGGTACTCTAACACATTGTTCGCTGGCGCTTTTATACAAAAGATCTCACTGTAAAATAACTACATTTATGATCTGAACACCTCTGCTACAGTGTTTTTGCTCTGTTGTAGGAACGTAAAATGTCTAACTGCAAACACATCTGAATGTATTTAAAATTTAAGAAACACACTCATAAGGCCTTGATCAGACAGAGTGCGTTTAGCAGGTGGAAAACGCGAGGCGCACTGCCTTTTTGTCCTTTTATTTTATATTGTTGCTAGGCAACCAGTGCTAATGTTACCTTAATATAAACCATGAACTGTACGCTACTTAATAGTTAATAGCACAGTTCAAATGAATGAAAACAACTTCTCAAGTACTGCACTGATTTTTCTCTCAATGTCTAACCTTAACTATTCAAGGTCAATACCTAACCTTAACTATTCAAGGTCAATGCCTACCCTTAACTATTCAAGGTCAATGCCTACCCTTAACTATTCAAGGTCAATACCTAACCTTAACTATTAGAGCTCAATGCCTACCCTTAACTATTCGAGGTCAATACCTAACCTTAACTATTCAAGGTCAATGCCTAACCTTAACTATTCAAGGTCAATGCCAAACCTTAACTATTCGAGGTCAATGCCTGACCTTAACTATTCGAGGTCAATGCCTAACCTTAACTATTCAAGTTCAATGCCTAACCTTAACTATTCAAGGTCAATGCTTAACCTTAACTATTCAAGATCAATGCTTAACCTTAAAGATGGGGTCTGCGATTTATCCAGTATACACTTTTTGTTATATTGGTTGAAATGGTCTTTACACCCCGACAGCAATCCGTTTCTTATGAGCACTGAAAAAAGACCGGAAAAGATCCGTCATCTGTAGCTGCTGTAATCCTGTAAAAACGTCTACCAGTCAGTAAAAATGGTCCCGGTTGTAAGGAACCAATCAGATGCCTCCCTGCTCGTACTCTAGCCTCAGCATGCACCAGCGTAAACTCAAAGCGCGTGTCCGCCGCACGTTCACTGGAGAGTGGGAGAAAACTCAGCTCTTAAAACACCGGACAACGAGAACGAACTCGTACCACTATTACCATATTATCGAAAAATACAACTTTGATTTAGTTGTTTATGTTCTGTTAGTTTACTTTATACAATACTGCAGATTTAAACTATTTATTCTAACAGCTCAAAGTGAAGTCAGACAAACAGGATTATCAACTAGGGGAGACGGCGGATAGAAAACATTGCCGAACAAAATTTACGTTACTCAAACTGCTTTTTCAGTTACAGAAACAAACGAGTGGACTGATCTCCCTCCAGATATTAGAGTAATGTTAAAAAGGGTCGTGTTGTCTCAGCAGGTATCTCTCTTTCCCTCCCCTCTCTGCTGCTCTGTGGCCGGCTCTCCAGCGAGCTGCCGCCCCCCCCCCCATCCCCTACGTCCACAAGGAAATAAAGCCCCTCGTCTACGAGACCGGTCTCTTGAGAGAGCTCCAGCTCATAGCGGGGTCTGTGTGAGTGAATGCCCGGGTGGAGAGGTGGCGATCCCGGCAGGAGCTAGCTAGCTGTGCCGGCAGTTTGTGGAGCTTCTAAACTCCGACAGCGGTCGAGCAAATGTTTGATTCAACATCTAACATCGTAAAACTGTCAATATTCTAAATCTACACCGTTGATTTCTCGCCTCAACATTTTTCAGAAGTGAATTTAGTGATGAAATAGCTACGAAAAATGTGAAGTAGTTACGATGCGGCGGTGCTCGTGCATGTGTGTGGGGGGCGTTGCCTTATAAGGAGTTTCGAGGGGAGGGGGGGGCTTAGACGGAGCTCCTGAGGCGATGCGACTTTCAAATTATGCTAGTTTTCCAAGATCGCAGACCCCAGCTTTAACTATTCGAGGTCAATGCCTTACCTTAACTATTCAAGTTCAATGCCTTACCTTAACTATTCAAGGTCAATGCCTAACCTTAACTATTCGAGGTCAATGCCTGACCTTAACTATTCGAGGTCAATGCCTAACCTTAACTATTCAAGGTCAATGCCTAACCTTAACTATTCAAGGTCAATGCCTAACCTTAACTATTCGAGGTCAGTGCCTTACCTTAACTATTCAAGGTCAATATCTAACCTTAACTATTCAAGGTCAATGCCTAACCTTAGCTATTCAAGGTCAATGCCTAACCTTAACTATTCAAGGTCAATGCCTAACCTTAACTATTCAAGATCAATGCCTAACCTTAACTATTCGAGGTCAATGCCTTACCTTAACTATTCAAGTTCAATGCCTAACCTTAACTATTCAAGGTCAATGCCTAACCTTAACTATTCAAGGTCAATGCCTAACCTTAACTATTCAAGGTCAATACCTAACCTTAACTATTCAAGGTCAATGCTTAACCTTAGCTATTCAAGGTCAATGCCTAACCTTAACTATTCAAGGTCAATGCCTAACCTTAACTATTCAAGATCAATGCCTAACCTTAACTATTCGAGGTCAATGCCTTACCTTAACTATTCAAGTTCAATGCCTAACCTTAACTATTCAAGGTCAATGCCTAACCTTAACTATTCGAGGTCAATGCCTGACCTTAACTATTCGAGGTCAATGCCTAACCTTAACTATTCAAGGTCAATGCCTAACCTTAACTATTCAAGGTCAATGCCTAACCTTAACTATTCAAGTTCAATGCCTATGACCATGTCCCTGCTTGATTATGACATGCATTTCGCTGACCTTTATCTGTTTAAAATGATTAATAGGCAGGAAGAGAGAAGTATCATAATCTTTATTACCGACCTGCATTGTTTCTGCAACCTGTGCATGAACAACCTGATACTTTCTACATATCTAGTCAGGTAAAGAGACCCAGACGAGATGGGTGGGATGAGAATGACCTCAATCACTCGCCTAACATTGGATGGAATCACGCAAATACTGGGCAAGCTGTGGCCTGAACTAGAGAGGAAACTCACCTTATAGTTATTGCAGTCGCGCACATCAGTCAAATTGCAAGATAAGTGCCCCCTATATTAATGCCTGAAGGGTGCACGTGAGTTCCCATCACGTTTTCTGTCAAATCTTACTTGGGGCTGTAGGTCAAAGAGAAGGTTTGATTTGCATACCTACCCAACAAGATTCTGCTTTTTTACCTTTTCACACACTGAGGAGCTAATTTGACAGAAGTCACTTAAATATTTGCTTCCAGCAACAACGCAAGTTGCGACAGCTCAACTAGGCCAAGTCTGTTGAGGTCGCAACGTGACGGAACGTGAACTGTGCTGTGTCAAGACGAGGACTTTTATATGATCGCAATCGAGGTTCTGATTTATGTGTGATGAGGGCTGCAACTTACGATTATTTATAATCTGCAGAGTAGAGTACGATAATTGTGTCAGAAAATAGAGACATTTTGCCATTATATTGCCAAAGCCCACGGTGACTGACATCACACAAATATCTTGTTTTATCCAACCAACACTCCAGAACCCAAATGTATTCAGTTTAGTATCATATACGACAAAGAAAAGCACCAAATTCTCACATTTGAAAAGCTGGAATCAGCAAAAGTTTGGCATATTTGCTTGAAAAAAAACCCTAAAACGATCAGTCAATGATCAGAATAGTTGCTGATTCCTTTTCTGACGATCGATTTATTGTTTCAGCTCCGTATCTGATTAGACTTAATGATTGCGTTGTTCATCAGCTGTATGAAATATGACAGGTCCGTGGGCCATTAATGTTTTATCAATGCATTGATTTATTGGGTCAGATCAGTATTTGTGTTGTCAAACTCAAACTTTTCTCAGTTTGTTTTTTTTCATTCCGACTACACCAGACGTATTTAAGTTGCGTTATTTAATCAATGTTGGTACAGTTGCAACCTTTCTCAACTTCATTCATACTTTACAAGCACGACTGTGACCCAAAACTGTTTTTTACCCATCTTTTTTTAATTTAATGTACGCTTTTTAAGTACATGATTGTGTGTTGAGCTGTAGGCTCTGTCAGATGAATCTTAATCTACGGTAGTAATGTGACTGAAGTGTAGACACCGATGAAGGGCTGCTGCTGCAAGAAAACATGTTTGTCTTGTAATCTCTTAAAATGAAGTGATGCCTGCTTGTGAGGTGGTCTTAAAACCTGCTCTAAAACACAAGTTATACCTAGTTGTCTATTCTATACTGGCCTGTGTGCACAGTACACATTATAAAGAGAAAGGCCAAACAAACGTGCCTTGAAAGTGGCCTTTACAGTGCCGTGTACTGCTTGCTACTGTGCGCCACATAAAGGACTGAAAAACACACTTATCTAGTTCAATCCTACAATTCCTGCTGCAGAGGGTGAGGCTGCTGAAGGGCGTTCATGTGAGGCGACACGCCGCACCTCCCTATTTTCCCTAACCACTCTCCACTTCCATTATTTTGAATTGTTGCTTTTCTCTCAGCTTCTCTTCAGGTATCTGCTCGTCTCCTCTCTGACTGATGAACTCGCCATGCGTACAAAATTTGGCCTCCGTCTCAATAAAATCAGGAATTTTAGCTCGTTCAGAGCTGTTGTTTTGTGAGCTCTTTAAACTTGCAGCGGCGTCTAAATACCTCACCAGTGCATGAGGAAACTCGAAGGTCCTGAGCTGCTGTTTGTGGGGTGTGGCGCAGATAAATCTGTCACGGGCTCAGATATGGAAACTCGGGCCGTAAATCACTGTCGACAGTGATACCAATATAGTATTGGATGGTTAAACGCGCTTTTTCTAGTTTCCTAACAAGTTCCTTTATCCCGCCTGCTTTTGTGTTTCAGTCCTCCGGGGTCTCGTATTTAGTGGAACTGTCCACTTTACGATTTTGTAGACCACCCCTGCTCTTATTGTAGGACACACCTTTCACACAAAGTTTTACAGTTACTGCAAACAGAAGGGTAACTGACACGAACTTGAACCCAGCAGGAGCATGCGCTTGTCCGATTTTTGAGCTGTTTCATGATACCTCACCTTGTTACGTTGTTGTTTGTAGCCATTGGTGTTCCCTGAAAGTTGTTTTAGTTTGAATTTCATCCTCTCTTTTTCAGTTTAGTGAAAAGCTTTAAATTAAATTGAATTGAATTTTCCTGTCGAAGAATTAAATGCAGATCAGAACTATTTTTTTTTTTTTTATTGGCCTCAAAATGCTCACGATCATGCATGCTGAAGAAGATGTATGCAGTCATGGTACTTGAAGGCACTTTAACTAAAACAGTTCACCAAATTCAAGTATCTAAAGTTCATTTACAACATATAGTGCCTTTCTAGATCAGATTTCACAAAGTGCTTCACAATAAAAGACCAAGACATAAAATACAGACCTTATATGACTGATAAAAACAATAGAATCAAACAAGAAGAGGCTCAATTAAGTATACGTCCATGTGCTCGCTGCTGTACAGTAGTTATAGTTGAAGAGGCAGTCAACAACAATTACTGAAAGTTGTTGAAATTGCAGTTGAAAGAAATTTAAGTTTCAGTTGAAGTTTAAGTGTAAGCTGAGTTAGGTTGAAATAAAAGCGCTGAAAGGAATTGAAATGTCAGCCAAAGTGTAACCCTACAGTCAGGCAAAAACCAAAAGAAGAGAAAATGTCATCCGTCTAATACTATACAAACATTTTCACTTCAAATAAATGGTTCTGTATTTTTGTAGTCAAGCTTATTGGACTGTTTTTAAATTCAGACATCCAGGACTGAGATTTGTTGCCAGGTTCTGTCATTAACATCCTGTGCTAGCAATTACCCGAATGCGGATAAATATTTGATGTGGTTGGTAATTTCATCTCCCCTCAGGAAAACCTCCCCTGTTTGGAGTTCACTTTCTATTCTATAAAATCAGTCTGGCCAAATATTTTCATTAGGTTAGTAGTATTATTAAATTCATGAGCGTTAATAGATGACAGGAACAGTTAACTTCCTGTCCAGATCATCCCTGATCGGTGGTGACCTTTGATATTGTTTACTGGACACAATATCCCATGATTAAAAATGTGTTGTAGAGTGAAAGAAATATTAGTTTCACATCCATCTAAAGCAAACACTCATGTATTAAACTTAAAGCATCGTGTTATTACACTTAAGACTACATACTTTTTCCAATTTTAAATCTATTTTAGCATTTTTTGGGTTCTAGTTTAGGAATAAATGGCCACCTGTCTGTTTGCCAGTATTAATTTTCTGGGTTTTACAGATGCACACAGATGTTTATAGTACTAAACAAACATTTTAAATTAGTTTTTTTGTCTACAACATTTTTAAACATTTCAATATACTTGAAGAATGTTGTTGCCACATCTTACAGCAGAACCTGTTGATGAAACCAGATGTTGGTTTGGTGCTGAAACCGTGTTCTGATTTTATGCTACTAACAGTGAAATTAGTTGGTTACGTTCGCTCTGCTCTTCATCTAACCGCTCGCTGTGGCAGCTACTTCTTGTTCCACTACTCCCTGCAATATTTCAAACTGATCCGCTGTCCAAAAATGACGAAAATGGCCGTTGTCTCATTTTGTAGACGCATTTTCGATGAACGATAGCGGTCAGAGTCAAGCTCACTGACAGACAAACCCGTTGTATTTCTTGTGACTACACTTCATAATAAAAGTCAACTTGTGTTTTGCCAGTTAAATGCTTTTAATGTGAAGTTGCAGCAGTAGGAAATGTTCGGTTTGCATTAGCATTGCAATACTTTCATCGTTGGGCCATAGGCTCAATCACCATTTTGTTACCTAATTTGGCGGTAGATGACTTAACAGACATTTATTTAAATGAAAATCTTCGTGATGGCCACTTTAAGGTTATTATTTGATTTGATTTTGATATTTCAAATGACAATGAACAAGAAGTTGTGAGAGATTGATACAGGATGGATACGAAAGTAGGTCTTGGAAACATATTCCCCATACTGCTCTTGGTCTAGCTTCATCGTGTCATTTCTGCAAAGGGTTCTGGGCTATCAATCTGGATTGTATCATCATTTCCTGTGACCTGACCTCTCAGTGTGGTTCAGGATCCTCCTCTACTCTCATTCACAATCTCTCCCTCATTTCTCTCTCTCTCTCTCTCTCTCCCAGCGTACATGTTTCCCTTCCTTTACTCATGTTTCTCTTGTCTCTGTTTCCTCCCCCATTAAAATGCAGGAACCCGTCCACAGCTTTCTACCAGGCTTTCCGGCCTAGCAGATTACGAGGGTCAAAGCCTGTCAACGATAGGTATGAGCTCGGGTGTGTTTACTTCGTGTGTGTGTGTGTGTGGCCTGGACTGGCTGACTAAACCAGACCCTGCACCCCTTCAACCCAGCGCACCTTGCAAGCAAATGTCCGTTTTGGCTCGTCGTTTAGCCGTCGTTTATGTCGGGTCTTGAAGTGTCATTTTTTCTGAAAACACGTCAATAACTGTCAACAGGGAGAGACACCGTCATCAGTTTCCAGACGGGTCTAATTTGTTTTAAACCAGTGACATTGTCATTCGACTTGCACTGTTTGCAAGTTAAACTCGGATGTCATTGTGGTTCCCACCTGACCGCAGCTGCATTAAGTGTTAAGACCCACAATACGCATTTTTTCACTCACTTTGCATGTTTTATTTGATTAAGAACATTTTAAAAAGTACAATTATAGTTTTAAGTGTGGTGGATAGGCCTTGGTTAAAGAACCTCTACATTTGAAATAATTTCTTTGTACTTGGTTTAAGTGGAGAGATTTAGTATGTAGTAAAATTTCAAACAGAGAGACAAATCAAAGAATACGTCTCTCATTAAATTTTAAATGCTGTGTCATACATATTTCTGCTGTAACGAGAATAGAGTGCCAGAGGAAAAAACTATATGTTCTGAAAAAATAATCACATGAAGATTGTAAGATTGGCAAAAACATTCTATTAGCAGCTTTATTGTTGCATTCAAAAACAATCATTTCTCTCTATCTCTACTTTCCTCCCTGTTAAAAGAAAAATGGCATTTTGAGACCAACTACTGAATTAAATGACTTCACAAGCTGGACATTTCAGCAGCTGCAGAGTGTGTAATGCATGGTGAAAGCATGGCACTGTAGGAAGCGTCCGGGTGCATTTTGTGACACTTTGAGCGTCTACATCATGCCGGTCACGAGGATCCGGTGCTCGGGTTTCTCTTGCCCCTACGACATGTTATTGCACAGTGCCAGGGGGTTTCAGCACTGCAAATAGCATATCACATTGAGATAACATGACAGAGGTTGCCTTGTATTACGTCACATTCTCTGAAGTCTGAGATGAGAAGCTGGTCATTACTGACATGGAGTCATTGACTCAGGGAAGTGGAAAACTATCAGTGGAGAAACGATTAGTCGATTAATAATATTAATAACAAACAACCAATTTAAAGATGGCTTTAGGAAATTATGGTGGGTATTTTCATGTTTCTGTAGACTTAAATAATTGAGAAAAAAACTTGTCATATTAATCAGTAAAGAAAAAAATCATAACTTCCTCTGTAAAGGTGCTAAATTCTATATCCAGAGCATTAATATAGCAGCAAACAACTATTTGCTATGTAAAGATATAGAGGAGTCTACCTGAGCAGAGAATTAAGTCACTTTCCCTCTGTGTGTGTCGTAATCCGAGCTTCTCCGTGCTTTGTTGAAATAGTCGGGCCGTCCTTGCTTGCATTTTAGTGCATGTGAGCGTGACCCAGTGTTTGAAATTGTACGAAAAAGGATTTGTACATGTAAGTTAATTGTCGTAGGATTTTCACCCCATACCTTTTGTTCCACATATGTATATTTCTTATGCAGTTATACTACCCTCTGTCATTCTGAGGTTTGAAGAACTGAAATAGTGGTGCAGGGATGACGCATTTTTGTAAGCCAGCCAGGAAGTTAGCATCGCCCTGGTTCCCTCGACAAAAAGCCAATGTGATTTTTCCATTGGGTTTTGGATTATTGTAGAATATAAGCTCCGTAGCAAACAAACGTTTTTGATACTTACACGTTTTGTTCAGCAAGATAATCTCAACAAATGAAAAACCCCTTTTATGATTTTAGAAGTGTGAATGTAATCACCAGAAGTAAAAAGCTAACGTTAGGCGATAAACTAACTACACAACGGTCGCATGAGCACGAGTGTAAACAACGAGGCTGTAAAAGCTGACGAGTCGGCGTGATGACGTTTAGTAGTCTCATTTAGCCACTTGTTAGCAACCGCCTTTTTTAAGACACATAAAAGCTTCAAAAGTCATGAGTGGGATATTTACTGATGTATTTTATGTCGGCGAACAAAACTTTAAAATCTCTTCAGCTTGTGTTAACCACAGACCTTATTTCAGGCATTTAACTAAAAACCCATTCAAAAAACCCATTGACTTCCAGACGAGGGAACCAGAAGTGCTAAAATGCTAACTCATTCCTGGGTTTTAGGACTCATTCCTGCACCACTCTATTGTTCATTTCTTTATTTGTTTAATTTTTTAAATCCACTGTTAGTCTTTGTGGACTTCACATCCTTTTGCTATTAGATGGAGTGCAGTAATATTTCGACATTTCTCAGAACATACCGTTTATTTGTTGAGTACAGGAACGTTTCTCAATCTCACTGTGGTTAAGCTGCGTTATCAATGGATTGTTGATTATTCTAAAACATGCGAGTACCTGTGGTGTGACGTCAGTACTATCCTTAAAATGAATACCAGTTGTTTTTGACTTGGGAGTAAATATGTCCATGGTTTACGTTAGTCACTTTGTTCCCATCTGCTGTCTCACGGAGGCTGTTTGAGGTTTTGACTCTCTGCCATGCATCAATTTATTGGTTGTCAACAAACAGCGGCAAACAAACTTTGGAGTCAAGGTGATAGCATATTTATGTTGAACATGTGGTTTGCCATGTCAAGTCATTAAAATTATTATTATATGATACTGCCTGATTAAATAACTCCAAGGCAACAATTTGGATCCAAGGATGCTGGGATTCTTTGGGGCATTCACAGGAAAATTAGAGTCATATTAATTGTGACTTTTACTTAATAAGCAAAATTGTGTGCGACGTGTGTTCTAGCTAGAGGATTCACTCAGCTAGATTTTTCCATAATAAACAAATACCTTTTCCGCCCGTTGTTGTTCTTGGGACAAAACTGGTCTCTCATTTAAATGAATTCTATGATCAAATTTTATATTTGGCAGTGCTTGAAATAAAAGAAACCCTGCTGGGAATTGTTATTTCACAGTTATAATCAGAGAAATATTGATTATTTTATTTAATTAACATGGATAACTGCATGATAAAAGGCATTTGACTATCCATGATTTATTACAGCTGCAACCAAAGACGATTAGTGGAATAAAAGAGATGTAACTATCATGAGTTGTTTGTGTAATGCCCTCCGGTGAGCATGTGATGTACCAACGTCCATATGACCGTATATCCTCTTCAAAGCGAGCCGGTCCAGATGAGATTTGGTTGTTGATGTACAACAGTAGCAGTTGAGCAAGTGTGTGGTGTCGCGGCTGGGAAAAGATTCAACGCTTGTGTTTGTTCCCCATCCAGCTCATGTTTGCCTCCGGGCTCTGTGACTAACAGTGCAGCTTTTATTCAAAACGTTTCAACGAGCCGCAGGTAAACCCGACGGCGTCGCCTCATTCCACCACCCTTTGTCCTGAGCTAGCTTTCCTGCAAGGTTGGACTTGTTGAAAGTGAAGAGGGGATCGCACACAAACAGTTTGAGGGCATAAAGGAGCATTCCTGGAAATGATTCGTCGGTGAAAAATGTAAAACCTCAGCTGGGCAGCGTGCCCTCTCGTCACTTGTACTTTTTACACAATCAGCTGAGGTGTATTCTGCAAGTTTCTACTACCTAATGTTCAGAATGAATTTCAAAAGCAGTAGTTGTACATCACCCTTTGTAAACCTGCGACAAGACTCTGCATGAGAAATTCAAGTTTGTGAATGTGTAGAAAATATTTGTAGTTGTTGAAACAAAATTTCCCAATTTTCCTCCCCGGGGATCAATAAAGTATTTCTGATTCTGAGAATATCTAAATAAGGTTTGTGCAAAACATGATATCAACAGCAAGGTCACATAAATACTGAGGGAAAACATGCTTCTGTGAACATCTGGGTACAGATTTAAAGCAGAAAGTACAAGTACATTGTAAAAAAGTAAATTTATATTATCTTGGAACCTGATATTGGCTGTAAAAGCAGGGCCAAAATTGGTACTTGCAACTTAGTACGTTTCACAGTTTTCCACAAAAACCGTTGTTCACAAAAGCATTTTTTCTTTGTGTATATATGTGTATATATGTGTATATATATATATATATATATATATATATATATATATATAGATACATATCTATACATATAGATGTATATCTATATATATCTATATATATATATCTCCAATATTAAATTTCCCATGCAATGTTTTTCCACAGGTTTAAAGGGTGATAAACAACCATGTTGGGCTGGACAATACGACGATATATATTGTCAAGTAGATATAAAAATGGTTATCGTATACATTTTTCCATATTGTTTCTATCGTGACATGGGCTAGGCCTATATTTCTCTATAATTTCACTTAAAACTGTTGTGTTCATTTTGCATCAGGTTCTTAAAATGAGAAAATACTCAGTACTTTTCATTTGTCAAGTATTTAACTCACACAGGAGTATACAAAAACAGGCTTTACCATGTGGCTATTTCATATAGACTATTTATTTATCGAATTATCAGAAAACATGCTATATATCGTGATAAATATCGTTGTCGAGATATGAAATGACCTGTATCGTGATAGAAGATTTTGGCCATATCGCCCAGCCCTAAACCATGGGGGTTTTGATATGATTTCTGATCGTCATTTCACAATCTCACAATCACAATGTTTCCCTTATTAGATCCCATACAGCTCTGCTGAAACCTCCTCTCGTTAACAGCTCGACAAGTGAGAGATTAATTTATTTTAGCCTAACTGAATTATAAATTACGCTCTGCGTTTGTAAACATTCCGGGAAAGCAATTTGTTGGTCGGCTGAATGGAATCACTGTGAGGCCGTGATTGGTCCCCGCTAACGCAGCAGCAGCCCTTTTACTGCCCTCGGTCCACAATGATCAACTTTATGATTACGGACAATAAAGAAAAGACAGATTTATATTCCGACTGAGCACACTTGATCAGCGGCCCCGCGCTCAGCCACAGGGACTTATTTGATCCAGACCAGGTATGCGGCCACTGTTTATGACACAGAAACAAACAGTGCATTATTGGGACAAGGTGGAGGGAAGTGGAACGTGGGAAAGCTGCAGTTTCACTCTTGATGTGCTGATAGGAAAGAACCTGTTTCTTTTTAGAAAATATCACTAGTTTATTCAACATCTGTTAATGGATTTTCACCAAATGGGCCTTTTTTCTCTGACTCACCTTCCCTCCATACAAATGAAAAACACACACACACACACAAGAACACGCTTTGTAATTGCTAACAGGCCGTGGGGCATGTCCACAGAGAACCTAGTCCAATTCAATTTCAGGGTCTTTTCTTAAAAGCACACACAAAGTAAGCACATAATTTTGAACGGATTACTCGGCGGTTGTACAGGAGGTCCCCCCCTCCGGCGAAATCACTAACTGCACAGCCTTGATGGACATGACGTGACTTGACATTGTGCAGAGCTCTGATCCCAAACTTAAGGAGACTTTATTTTTAAATGCAGGGAGGAATTGATGGATGGCAATCATAAGCATCAGAGATTTTTACCGCTTACGTAACAGACCTCAGGTCTCAAAGGACGGCACTGTATGAAGGCAACGTTTCCATCTTGTCAACTTTATCTTTGGAAACTTTGCTGACATTTGACCTTTATTTATCCTGAATAGGTTTACTGAGCACACATGGTTCTTTTTTAGCATCGTCTTGCTTCACACTTAATCAGTTAAAGGCATTCATACCTGGGAGATACCTAATATAACCATAGGCGTCTACTGTTCGCCATTAAAGCTGCAGTCGGTAACTTTGAGCAAATATGATGAAAAGTTATTTTTATAAAACGGTCACTATTTCCTAACATGGTGCATGAGACTCTGAAAAAATCATGTTCCTCTGTGTCCTCCCAGTGCTCCTAATGGCATCTGCTGAGAAAGTTTGCTCCGGCTGGTGGACGGTGCTTGGTTTTGGCTCGACTGTTTTCAACGTGGCGGCCGGGCCCCAAACCCAGTGTTTAGACCGCAAGCGTCATGTCAGCGTCACGCTCACGTCACAACATGCCATGTCATGTCTATACCGGCTCCATCTTGTCCGCGAATTTCAAAGCGTCGAGCAGCAAAAGAGCAGCCAAACTTCGCAGTTTCCCAGTGATATGCACGAGTATTCCTGATCTATTTTTCCATCAACACTGATGCAAATGATTAATTTGCAACGGCTTACAGCTTTCTCTGAGCCCGAGCACGGCCTGCACTAATTATTTTCACCGCTAGATTACGATCTCACTTAATGTTCTCCCGCAGCTGATAAAGTCTGAGAGTTAGAAAAAAACTTTAAAGAAAACCTTATTTGTATACCACTTTTCAAAATGGAATCAATAAATTAACCACAATAAATGAGAAAACAATACAATCAAAGAACAAGGTAAAATAATATGTGAAAAGTTTAATAATTACAATAGTAAAATAATGAAAAACCCTAAAATATGTAGTAAATTTGTAGTAGTGTTTATTGGCCATCAACCTCGCGTTTACGCACGTATTATCAGGGAAAAAAAACAGATAGACTTGAAGCCCAAATAAACGCTTCAGGTTGCGTTTATGCCCGTGAGACGCAGCTGAGATGCGAGCCTGCACAGAGCCGGTGTAGACAGCTGCATAGATTAACATGAGAAGGTATCTGTTGCGTCAGATACGCTTGTGTTAAAGACACAGGGAAACGTTCTCATTTAACAGCTAAACAGTACACTACAAGATGTTTCTGAATGTACAGGAACAAGACTTTTTTCACAAATTATCTGTCTCATTCAATACTGTCAGGATATAGTTTTATAAAAATAGCTTTTTACCACATAAGTTCTTTCAACATCCCCTCTGGACCAGCACATGGTCAAACACTGCACCTGAATGGTTGATGAAGAAGGAGAACAAGTTTTGCATTTCACCTCCAACTCAATCTCAATTTCAAACAGTCGGCCACAAACCCCATTTCTAATCTTTAAGATAACTTTCAAGCTGTATCTCTGCTGTGTAATGTCATGTCACGATTGAAGATCAAGCCGTGCAAAAGCTAGACAGAAGCCAGAGTGAAAGACAGCGGCTGAGACGTTCATCAGGCTCAGTGTTTTTGCAGCATAGTGCCTAATGACATTAGTCTGACCCAAACCTTGCACTTCAGAGAGGAGGCCCAAATGAGGCTAAGTCCTTGATCCCGTGATAAATGCTGTGCTGAATACAGAGGCTCGTTAACAGCGTGGTGCCAGGATTTTCCCATTAAAGCCTCAAGAGTGACACCGTTACTTTTAACACATTCCAGTGGGGTCTTAATCCACGTTGAGCCAAACAAGTGGCAAAGGCCCAAATCACTCAGGGGGGCGAAGGGAAAAAGTAGTGAAATATGATATCGAGGCACATGGTACATGTTGAAGATCTGGTTTTAGGCGGTGATCATTTAAGGCTCGGGGACCCCATGCCCTGGATCCCCCACTGGGTTTGCATATAGAGTTTGATGCTCACGTTACACCGTTCATCGTTTCCTCTGGAGCTGTGAGGGTGGCTCGGCAACCATTAACAAACATCCCCGCTGGCAGTTATTTTAGAGGCTAAAACGACGAGGCCTTCCATAAGCTGTTTAAATTAACGACGATGACCCGCTGTCTTGTGAATTCAGATCTTATTTGTATCGAGTCCCCGAGGGCCTCGATTCCTTCTCATGCTCCCTGACGTCCGGTTCATCCAGCAAGTGGTATGCTAGAGGTGTCCACGTCTTCAGGGAAGACAGGAGTACGTCACAGAAGGACATACGCGGAACAAGATATTTGTGCACAAGTCTCTGTGGGTTATGTAACAGGCGAGGGTCCGCGTGGGACAGTTCCTTCGGTCTACAAGGAAGCTCGGTGGCAGCAGACACACCTACTCGTGACTCTTGAGTTAGTGCTGGAAAAATAAAACCTCCAGCTCCAAACGAGAGGTCCTCTGAGGTCTGTCTTATTTAGTTTAGTCTCCATTGTGTCAGTCTGGACCACCCTTTATGTCGACGACACGTTCCCAACAATACAGCATCTGAGAAATGTTCAGAGTCACATGTTAACATACTTCCAGCATCCTGCAATTGTCGCCATTGTTTGAAGCTTTCCAGAGCGATAAGTCAGACGTGATGTGAGTCAAGATGTTTCGTTTCGTTTCAGTGCAATATGCAAATTTAAGTCTTTATGGGGAATTTCATGTATTCCTCATGTATTGTGTAACTTGTGTCTTTCTTGTGATACTCAGGTGTTCGGTCATCCGTTTGCGTCATGATGAGCATGTTGGTGCCAGTTACACCTAGTTTCACACATCTCGCAATGCACATTTTACTCACCTGCTGTACAAGTCAAAGATAAAATCTCAGCAAGTAAACAAGGAAAGATCACACTGCAAAAAGGTACTCCCTGAATCTGGTGTCCAGTTTTAAATATTTTTAACAACAAAAGGGAAAAAAATGTTCATGGTATGAAGAAATTATGCTCGTCTCTAACGGTGTGAAAAAGTCACAAAGCAGTCTCATCCACAAGGTCCATTTAAGAGCAGTTTGGGTCTTTTGATCGTATCGCACAATCCTCCTCAGTTTGCCCAGTTTTCATGGAAATGTACTGTAGTCGTTCAACTTTCCTTATTTTCCTGAGACTCGTCTATGTAGTCTTGAAAAGTTATGATTTTTCAATCTCAAATTTAAAGCGTTTCCTTTAACTCCTCCTCCCAGCCCTCGGTCCAGCCTCGGTCTGGGGCTCATTGAACGGAAGAAGGAAAAATAACTCTGGATTCAGCTATTAGTGCATTTTACAACTTTTAGGTCCTAATGATTTAAATAAGAGCTATTCAAGTGTTCGCACTGGGAAGTTGATTTACCTCAAAAAAAATTATCCGCTGAGTTACAGACGTCTCTTTCCCAATGTAAAAAAAGCCTTTTTGGGCCCAATGGCATCACGTGACGGACACGGACGTTGTAGTACCGCGGTTTGGCCACTACGAAAATTTGCTCCGAAGCCTGGCACGCGTCCTGGGGGCTTGGTCAGAACGGACCAACCAAACACTGGCTCTAGATGGGGCATTTCACGTTTTCGCGTCGGCCACCGTAGTTCTCCTACACGCTTGGCACACGGGAGAAGTTTCAGTTTGTTGCAGTCTGCAACGTCACCACTAGATGACGCCAAATCCTACACACTGCACCTTTAAGAAATGTTTATGTCGTTTCATTGATTAGTCAACATACAGAAACTGTATCTGCATTCTGGACCACTCTTTATGTACGTAGACGACACGTCCCAACAATACGGCATCCAAAGAATGTTCAGAGGCACATGTTAACTCACTCGTCACCATTGTTTGAAGATTCTTTGTGTTGTTACTATTTTTGTGTAATATGCAAATTTTTAAGTCTTCATGGAAATTTCATATGTGAGTCACAAAATGCCAAGTATTCCTCATGTATTGTGCAACTTGTTGCTTTTGTAATAGTTAGTTTTCAGATTATTCATTTGGATCATGACGAGCATGTTGATGCTTTTACTTAAACTTAAACTTAATTTTTTAGGTTCCTACAGTAGTTTCACACACCTCGCAATGCAAATTATGAAAGATAAAATCTCAGCAAGGAGTGGAGCAACTTAACAAGGAAAGATTACTGCAAAAATGTACATCCTCAATCTTGTTTCCAGTTTTAAATATTTTTTTAACAACAAAAAGTAACTAATTGTTTTTCTGGCATGAATAGTGGTAAGAAATTCAACTTTTCTCTAACAGTGTAAAAAATTGACAGAGCAGTGAGTCTCACCACCAGCACCGCCTTTTAGGAGCAGCTTTTGATCTTATCTACACGATCTTCGTCAGATTACCCAATTGACATGGAAATATCTGTAGTTGTTCAAATTTCACTTGAAGAACTCGTCTATGTTGGTTTAGAAATGTAGATTTTTAACTTGCAAGTTTAAGAAATGTAGGAGGAGAGGAGATACCTTCAAAATAAACCAAACACAATACTGCTAACAACAGAGACATATTTCTAAAATAAGTTCAACTGCACTAAAGCTGCAAAATAAATGATTAATCGATTACTTGTCAACTATTAGACTAATGGCCAACTATTTTGATAATTAATTGATCAGTTTGAATAATTTCTTTAAAAAAAAAAAAAAATTCTCTGATTCCAGCTCCTTAAATGTGAGTTGATTAAATGATTTTCTGGTTTCTTTTGAGTTGTGGACAAAATAAGACATTTGAGGTCATCTTGGGCTTTGGGAAACACTGCTCAACATTTTTCACCATTTTCTGACATTTTATAGACCAAGCAACTAATTTATTAAATGAGAAAACAATCCACAGGTTAATCGACAATGAAAATAATCATTAGTTGCAGCCCTAAACTGCACTACAAACATTTTTAATCACTCCTCTAACTGACATCTATCAATGTTTTTTGTGTTGTTTTTTTTTTTTTTTGCAGTGGAGGTTTCTATGGAAAACCAGATGTGAGTGCTGCCGTGATCTAATTGATCTAACTAGCTAGGTAAACATGATGCCCCCCCCCCGCCCCCCCCGTAGAGAACGCCCTCCTGCAAAAATACTGTTCCCTTTGTTATCAGAGAGGGTGATCAGTGGTTGTGTGGTTGTTTTGACCTTTTCAGTAAGTCTTATAAAGAAACCACTTTCAGTTCTCTGAACTTTTTCACAGAACACGTTACATTTCCATGGTCATTTATAGCATGTGGCTGACACTGCGATCACTGAGTGATGATTGAAAGTCTCACTTGCAACCACAAATGGTCTTGAACTCCAGGGTCAGAGCTGTGATGACAGTATTCCTGTTACCATTTAATGAGCTCGTATTTTGAAACGACAGCTTGTAAAATGTCCTGATACAAAAGAAGCTTCTAGTTGATTTCTGCCATGACAATGAATTCGTTGTGATCGTTTATAGCAAAGACGTGACCAAACCGCTCCTGCCTGACGCTGCTTTGTGCAGTTTCTCCACTGAAGTTTTGCGGAGCCTCTGCCGACCTCATCTGGCGGAGCGGCTGAACTGCGTCTTTCAAAACAAACGACGTGAGCTGTAAAGCAGGTCTCTGCATCTGGAAGTGAGCTGTCAGTGAGGGCAGTCCTCTGTTGTTACAGCCCCCACCCTCCAGCTAGTGTTTTGAATTACACTGACCGAGGGGGGGGGGGGGTTATCACTGAAGGGCTGAGGTCTAATTTATTCAGCTGCCTCCCCCTACGGTGAGTGTTGGTATGCTTAGCGACAGGGACGTGTGCCGGTGCATCTGTTGTCTTAACGAGGAACACATTGGATTTGTGATGCTATAAGACATCATGATATAGTGATGGAGGTGACCACACTTCGCTCCTGCACGTGTCTAAAGTCAGTAATATTTACATTAGGGCTGTCAAAGCATAATCGTTTTTAACGCCAATAATTTCTTTAACGCATTAACGCAATCGATCTTTCGAAGGTTGCATCGGGCTCAGTTTTAAAGCTAAATAACGCTACAAACTTGCACTATATTTTGGAGAGGAAAAACTGTCATGGTCATTTACAAAGGGGTCCCTTGACCTCTGACCTCAAGATATGTGAATGAAAATGGGTTCTATGGGTACCCACGAGTCCCCTTTACAGACATGCCCACTTTATGATAATCACATGCAGTTTGGGGCAAGTCAAAGTAAAGTCAGCACACTGACACACTGACAGCTGTTGCTGCCTGTTGGGCTGCAGTTTGCCATTTTATGATTTGAGCACATTTTTTCTGCTAAAGGCAGTACCTGTGAGGGTTTCTGGACAATATTTGTCATTGTTTTGTGTTTTTAATTCAATCCAATAATAAACATATACATACATTTGCATAAAGCAGCATATGTAGTGTGTGAGCAGGTGTAGCAGCTCGGTGTCAAACCGAAGACAAGCTGCACTTTTGTCTGTATCAACCAGAAACTGGACTGTTTGGATAACTCGTCCTCCTCAGTGAAGAACTTGACTGTCACAGGGTGACGGCGCCTCTGACACAGATGTTTAGAGGCGCTGGCCTCGGGACCGGAGGTGTCCAGAGTTGGAATGCGCTGCCTTGTGGTCCCGGAGACTTTGTTTTGGGGCGGATGAGTGCATGTGTGCGCCGCTGCAGTCTGCGGGGAAGGCCCACGTTGAGGTTAACACCGCAAGCGGTCCTTATATAAACCCGCCACATGTCTTTCGTCCTTGAATGAAATGTACAGTTTGCTTTGTTTTCCTTGGACGCAGAACGGAAACGTGTTTTTTTTTTTTTTATAACTCGTTCAGGCCAGATCTATCAGTCACTCGACAAGCGATGATCCAACATGTATGTTCCTCGTCTTTTGTTAGTTTTAAAACACATTCCAGCCGAAGAAGCTCGTGGACATTCTTCTCTCTCGTTGTCCCAGATGTGAAAGTGGGTTCAAAGGGAGGGTATGACTTCTCCTTATCAGCCTTCAGACCACACGACAGAGTGAGTTGCTCATTGTGGAATGCAACTCATTTACATCGTGGTCATCACATCAGTGTGGATCTGTCATGCTATATACGCTATATATACATACATACATGCTATATATACATACATACATGCTATATATGCTAAATACCAAACCAGTTTAGATGCTAAATTCAACAAGAATTCAAAGAAGTAGACATTTTGAAGTCTTATTTGCCTTCCATGTTTCATTCTTTGCATTGCTGTAGGAAAAACCATATAATTGCGGAGTGTTGTGTTTTCCTGGTTTTAAAGGCTACATTACAGTAATGTGATGCAATTTTCCTCACTTACCAGACTGTTGTATTATTTATCTTTACCCACTGAGTCATTATTTCCACATGACTGATGATTATTTATCAATCAGCTCATTGTGTAAATGTTCTGTGAAAGCCCCAATAGTCAACCCTACAATATCGTCATCGAGGTATTTCGTCGAAATATCGTGATTTTTTTTAGTTTCTCCATATCGCCCAGCCCTGAACTAAACAGTTAATGTGGTTGCAAAAACATGCTGCCAACTCTTTAGTTTGACTTGTTCTCCTGTAACACAAAGGAACAGGGACAACCAGATTTATTTCATGCCACATGCAAAACACTGTCTCTGTTTTTTAATTAAGCGTTTATCCTTTGAATAAAGCGTCCTGTGCCTCTGGGGTCGCGCTGTGTAATTTGTTGGCAGACAGTGGCAGTGAATAATGAAGTGTAGAGAGGACAGAGAGGCTGAGCTCCGCCTCCTTGTTTTCTCCCCATGTGACCGAGCCGGCTGGCTTTTAACACACACACCCTCTGCTCCCATGCGAACAAGAGGCACTCGTGTGTTAACACTCAGTGGAGTCGTACACTTTGGAGAAACTTTGGAGAAACTTTTGGAGAGACAGAAAACATGCGCTGCAAAATGAACTACAGTTTGCCCTGCTCACCTGGGACTTCACCTCCAGGGCGTCTGATGTCTTACAGGGCCAGATGCTCCAGGTAAAGGACTTTTATATCTTCTTATGGTCTGAGCATTTGATTTTAGTTTTTTTACTTACATTAGGATCCATATTATTCTATGCGTTATTATACTGGAATATCCCTCGGGATCAATAAAGTTACTATCTATCTATCTATCCATCTATCCATCTATCTATCTATCCATCTATCCATCTATCTATCTATACATCTATCTATCTATACATACATCTATACATCTATTTATCTATCTATACCTTTACCAAATCTGAACACTCTTTATTTGGACTTCAGGCATTTAACTGTCAGTGTTTCGTGCCATGTTATCAGACATGGTTGAAATCCAATCGGCACGTTTGCTCTCGCTCTTTGCGCTGCAATGTTTGATGCCATCAGCTGTTTGGTATGCAGACCACTTCTCTCTTCTCTCTAGTTGTGGCACAGCAACCACATTTCTCTCTCTCTCTCTCTCTCTCTCTCTCTCTGGTGGTGTGGCATCTGTTTGGTGTTTGTAGTACGTGCGTCCCCCCCGTCCCCCCCACGACGCGCTGTGTACGTGCGCTCCTTCACGCAGGACTCACATGCTGGAGAGACTCTACTGGAGCTCCATGTGCTGTTGTTGTTGTTGGTCACTGTGTTGTGATGCACAATGCTCACCTTTTTATATGTTATACTATTTTAAATATGATTACTGAAGTTAGTTGGTGCATTTGGAGTATTTTCCCCCTATGGATTTAAGATTTAAGCTCGATCCAGGAAACACGTTGTCTCCACATCGGACTACTTTAACCCGGTTTATATCTCTTAATAAGTGTTTTGTCACTTTCACAAATTACTTTAAACTCCTTCCCAACATTATAAGATGCCGTCTGCACATTCTGTTCCCCCCTCGGGTCCCAGATCCTTGGTGAGAGCTCCGACTAGCGGCGTGAAAACGCGCCGGGGCTTTTTGTGTTGTTTTTTTTGCATCCGAGCAGGGCGGTGATTGTGCAACAGCGATATATCTGTTGAGACGGATAAAGAGCCTCTGTTTGTTTGTTTTTCTGTACGCGAGGAAAACTCTGACACTTGGCATCGCCTTTGTTGTACGAGGATCTGTGGTTTGGCTTAGTAAGTAGATCTTCTTCTATGCGTAAAGCGGGACACGTTTCTTTCTGTCTTTCTTTCTTTCTTTCCTTGGAAGGGGGAGGGGAGGGGGAGGAAAACCAAAATGTTGCGCTGCTCTGGAGTCAGTTGGAAACGTGTTAACAAAGCGGGATGCACGTTAGAAGAAGTGAGGATGACAAAATGTGTTTTTATACAGAATTGGAGAACAATGGTATTTCAGTAATAATGCAAACGGATCGCTGGTGGCGACATCAGCCGCACCCGGAACTCCTGCTGCAAGAGAGGAGCCATCCAAGCACACTCCCTGTCTGATATCTGTTTGCACTGCGGTGGATAAAAAAGCTGAAATGATTAAAAAAAAAAAACACTCCAGGAGCATCAATGTTATCGGGGTTCTGCTGCTGTTTCTGCACAGGAAGGACTTGAGTGAAAACGTGTTGATGAACTGCACTTTAAATGTTTTAAAAAAAATCTCCTTTTAATATATGATCTTATTTTTCTTTCTGGTGTCCATGTGTAATGTGATCAGACCATGATTCATGCATGACACAGTCCTCATTGTATTTTATCCAGAATTGAACACCTGTTTTTTTACTGATGAAAGACGTCTTGTGAGGCGTGTCTTAATGGGAATTTACACCTGGTTCAAGTTTATGTCACAAAATCACCTCCAAAGTAAGAAGAAAACAAAAAAAACCTTAGCACATTAATCAAATATCAGGTTGGATTCTTTGTTGTCAATAACAATATCAGTGTTTATGATGTATGTATGCCTCCACTTTGTTAGTGTATAGTTTCAGGGATGAAGGCCAAAGATACCTCACTATATTAGACTCTCTCACAGACGTGTCTGAACAGTAAATATGGGTGTATGGTTCCAGTTTGTGAAGCAGTATTTAAATGTATATTTTCCATTTGCTGGAGATCATTGGAGCTTTTTTTTAAGGATGTTTGGGTCGGGGGTTGATTGTTGACCAGCTACACATCTGGGACATCTTAACCGCCTCCTCACACTAATACTTTTTTTAATGTAAATCTCTGGTATAATGATTAGTATATATAGTCTGACCTGTGATAACATTGAACGGCGGCTCTGTGTAGGTTTTGAAAGTGTTCATCTGTGACACTTTCTAACAAGTGCACTAAAAATAGTATGGGGGTTTTTGGTTGAATCTCAAAACTGTTCATCTCATTCTCTAGAAACAAAGATGAGGAAATGTGTTTACTTGTGAAGTACCAGTGAATTCCTCTGAGGTCATCGTTGCCACGTGAATGTGGAAGAGCTGATATTAATCTAATGTAGACATGAGATGGGTATCTTGTGGTAAATCTCGCTTCTCTGTCTCCACAGTGCATCCGGTGCCAGCGTCGTTGCCATCGATAACAAGATTGAGCAAGCAATGGTGAGTTTTCCACACATTTAAAAGTTCCAACAAATGTGGTCAGGTGACCCAGTTTTTCGCCTGTACAGTGACTTGCTTCACAAAGAGTTTTTCCCACTGCAGACTCTAAGTGACACAACAGAAATAAATAAATAAAATTAATAATGAATGAATACATTTAAAAATACATTTTTGAAATAAAACAAAATAAATCAAAAAAATAAATAAATAAATAAACTTAAGTTAATAAAAATAAATGTATTTTATTTATTTATTTTCAAATAAAAATTAAATAAATAATTAAAAGGGAAAATTGAATAGAAGAGTAGATACATTGGGGAATTAATACAAAGTTAAATAACTAATGAAGCAAATTAAAACAGAAATATCAATTTATGTCACATTTTATCAATAAATGAATGTCTACATTTATTTATGATATTATTTGGGTACATTTAATGGCATATTCATTAATTTATGTATTGAGTAATCTATTCATTTATTTTTGATTTTGGCAGGTTCTGTCCTCCATACAACAGAGACAATGAACATAACAATAATATGAACAATTCACTTTGAGGGACATTTAATGTAATAACCAGTATTCAGTTCATGAAAGCTTCTGCATCTGCTGTTATGAACCACCAGCTGTAAGTGGGCCTTACTTCAAAAAACAGAAAGAAAATCAAACAAATGGTATTGCCTATGCAGTTTGATTGACAGGTGATCTCTTTAAAATGCAGTTGCAAAAAAAACCCCACGGCAATGAGCCTTCAGCGCTAAAGGTGTGGCTAAAAAAAGATCACGATTTACCACTTTAAATTCAGAGATTTCACGTGTTCCTTTGTTTGAGGAGGGAATCTGCTTAATTTGTGTGCTAATTACATTTCCCCCTTTCTTCTCTCTGTTTCAGGACTTGGTGAAGAGCCACCTGATGTATGCTGTTCGCGAGGAGGTGGAGGTGCTGAAGGAGCAGATCAAGGAGCTGTACGAGAGGAACTCGGTGCTGGAGCGCGAGAACGCCGTGCTGAAGTCGCTGGCCAACACGGATCAGCTCGGCCAGCTGTCCAGTCAGCTCATCCAGGGCGGCGGCAGCACGTCGTCGCCGCCGCTGCTGCAACAGCAGCAACACCCGCTGGTCACAAACAACAACAACAACAACACCACCCCCCCCTTGGCTCACCACGAGGGGAGCCAGAGCGTCCCTCATCAGCCCAACATCACCTCGGCGTGATCCCACTTCTCCCGATACACACGCTCAAACACACATGGACAGGAGTGGAAGATCCTGTTTAGTAAAAAACTGCTACCGTCCCCTTAGCTTCATCAAGCAAAAAGGCTCGGCTCTGCGTTTAATATGCTCCATTTGAGGAAAAATCAACAACAGCGACATCTGTGTTTGCCACCAAGAGCTTCAATGTGTGCACGTCACCGGGCTTCACGTTATTAAGACATTTACCACTCCTCGAAAAGTCTTATTCTGTCCCCCGCGGTTGGCTGCAAGAAAGCTGAAAAGGGCAGGAGGGGGGGGCAGGGGAGCCGGTGCACACCATCAAACTGCATGCTGTTCTTGTGCAGGAGGACGGGGGTCAAAGGGCACAGAGAGCTCGATTTGTCGGGGCAACAAGTGGCGGAAGAGGGCGGTGCAACCCTGTGAGAGGGGGCAGCGAGGTGACGAGTGTCCCTGTGACATCCAGCAGGGACTGTCCTCCCAGTGTCCCCGACCCCACGTCCCTCCAGGGCTGGAGGAGGCCAGAGAGCCGAGGGAGGAGAAGCCGGGGGAGAGGATTCGTCCTCCCTGAGCGGAGGAGGAAGCCGGCGGGCGCCTCGGGCTTGAGCGGAGCGAGTCGAGAGCCTCGGCTTGTTATATGCTGCAACAAAAAAGCTTGTGTTGTTTTCTCAGAGCCACCGTACTTTGACATGAATCATAAATTTTTTTTTTTTTTTTTTCATTAGTTCAGTTTTAGTATTTGCATTTATTTATTTCAGGGCTGCTATTTTCATAATGTAAAATGAACAATGTCATGGAGATACTTATTAACAAAAAAACCCTTTCTCTTTGGTCTTTTTGGTATTTTAGAATCTGTCAGGTATTAAATTTGGTAGTCTCCTCTTGCAACAAGCAGATCTCAATAAGTAGGCAATAAGAATCATAAAAAAATCTTCTTCTCATGAAATAGTGCGAACACTAAAGCCGAGCTTACATTAGGTGAAATCCAGGTTGAATGTATATTTTGTAAAGTGTAAAGTATTAAGAGCAAAGGAGGGTTTGTAAACCTGTTGTTAAGATGTGATGGGATGTTTGGATAAAGAATTTTTCTAGACTTTCTTTGTCAAAACAAAAAACAAAAATGAATTTGGGGGTTTGGTCGGGGGGATGAAAAGCTGTGAAAAAATTGTTCGACCTACTTTATAACCAAAGACGCAAAGCTGTGTAAGTCTTTTTTTTTTTTTTTCATTTTTAAATGCACACTTATATTTTTTTCCTACTCTCTCCTTCCCTATATTTTTTGTTGCTGTTTTGCATGTTCTGCATGATCTATAATCAAACCACTTTCTTACCTCATGTTTTTATCCAGCACTCTTATTTTTTGTCAAGTTGTCAGTCTGTGAATGATTGTGAAAGGGTTTATGAAAGAGAAAGGGAACAATGGGCAGAGAGGGTGGAGGAAGTAGTCGAGGGTAAGAATAAATAAAAAAAGAGTGGCAAGGTGAAGGGCCTCGTGCACAAAAACAGTCAGAAAAGGAGCCATCTTTTTTTTGCTTTCATGTAAATGCTGTGTTGAATTTCATATGCAGAGAAAAGGTTTTGTTACATTGCAGATTTTAATGTATTTAATGAATGCAGCATTTAGATTTCGATTGTAGTGTACCAACACTTTGCTTACAAAGAAAATCATAACAATATCCGCAAAAAAACAAAACAACATTTCGCACTTAAAAGCTGGAACCCAGTCGATTTGTGTGCAAGCATATTATGGGATGTCCTGTACGTGTCTTTTGTGCCTCCTGTGCCGTCGTCTGCTGTCGTCAGGCGAATCGGTTTCTTTCTCTGTGGCTTAGAACCAAACCAAAATGCTTGGTAATTGTACAATCAGTCGTCTTTCTACGGGATGGACTCTTTGATTTACCTTCTTTTTTTTTTTTTTTTTGCAAACAGGCTTATTTCTTCTCTCTCTTTGGAGTATTTTTTTTTTCTTTCATTTGAAGGAGATGCCGTGTACATGCCAAGTGTACTGTATGAAAGTGATCACTGAGCCTTGGAGAAAATATCTTAACAATGCCCTTGTAATGTGCTGTTCAGACAATTTTAGTTTTCAGTCAAAAATAAATTACTGTTTTATTAAGAGAATGTTTTCATGCTTTTTTTTTATTCCCCCACCAGGAAAACCACTCATAAAACTCATTTTTATTACATTTTGTAATATTACAAACATCTGTCCATTATCCACAAAATACTGACCGTTTTCACAGATAATTTCTCTTTATTTAGCATGAACACATTTTTAATTAAATCAGAATGTGTATATATATATATATATATATACATTCTGATTTAATTAAATGTATAGATATATAGATATAGATATATAAACCATAAACGAGTTGCAATCATGTAGATAGCTGTACTTTATTGATCCCAAATTGGGAAGTTACAGTAGCAGGTTATAAATACATTGCACAGGAACAGTAAATGTACATATCAACATTAGAGATACAGTATACTGTATATCTATAGAATGCACAATATAAAGAATATGTTAAAATACACTACCAGACTACTACAACGAACATAGAAAATAGAAACATAGAATAATATGCTATATACATTAGCAAAGTGTGCAAATTTGTTGCAGTTTTTTGTTTTTAAATATGAAATACAAACGTCAATGAGGTTCAAGGTTCTTTATTTGTCATTTGTCAATCCCAGCAGAGCAGTCATTGGCAATGAAAATCTTTGGTCTCAGGTTCCTTCAACAATGCTCATAATACATGTATATAAAAGAAAAATCACACAAGTAAATGTAAATGCAAAATGATAATCTAAGGCATAAAATATTTCAGTTAAAATACGTATAAATATACGTCTAAAATAGTAATGTAAATGTAAATTTGTAATTGATGACAGTATTTCAGATTGGAAGCCTGGATGTAGTATGTATCTGCTGTAACTGTGACGGGTCAAAATGTCTTCAGTGAAACCTCTCGTTCCCTTACAAGTCCACAAAGTCCTCGTTTTGGAGTCTGGACTACTTCCACACTTCTACCAGTAGAGAAAGAAAAGGGTCCCTGATTTTATAGAACTGAAATGGCTTGTCCTTCAAAATAAAAGCCTAAAAGTTCCAATGTGACTGAAGTGCAGAGTAGATTTGATCCATTGTGTTAAAACAGGAGGATGTTCATTAATATCCATTGTAATAGCGCACATTGTCTATCAGAGGTCAAAAGAATTTTAAGCAACTGAACGTTTGAAGAATTGAGAGAAAGCGAAAAAGGGAAAATCCCCAGGATACAGGCAACTGGGTCAAGCATTTTTTAATTTCCTGGAGAACATCTGAAGATATAAAGTGACCTCCAAATAAAGCTAATCATGTCCCATTTTCAGGAAAAATAAAACAGACAGGACACGAAAAGTAAAGAAGAAAAAATAAAGAAAAATGATTGATATATAAAATTAATAACTACAATAAAATAACATAAAGGCAGTTTAAGTTATAAATGTTTAAAAAAATGCAATTATAGCATTTAATTGTGCATATAGTCCTTTCTGTAATAGGCCCTTTTCACAGCAGCCACTTTGACATGTCATTGCAGGTTAAACACAGGTGTAATTAATAACATTAATTATGGCCCTGATCCATTTAGGTGGGCCAGGGCCCGGGTGTTGTGCCTGCTGTCTCACTGGAATGGCTCTGAGACACTAAATATAACAAGACCATAATTAATTTGATCAATTACACCTGTGTTTACCCTGCTATGACATGTCAAAATGCCTGCTGTGAAAAGGGCCTATTTTAGAGAGTTTGTCAATTATGTCAAATGTTGAAGGAAGAAGCGTAAACATGGTATTCTTTTCGAAAAACGGCATTTGGGAATTAAAGCAGCAGTGAGTAGAAACGGAGCAAATATGATTTAAAAAAGTTATTTTAATAAAATGGTCACTATATCCTGATAGTAGTGCATGAGACAGGTAATCTGAAAAAAATCATGTTCCTCTGTGTCCTCCGGTGTCCTCCGGTGCTCCTATTGACATCTGCAAGATTTCACAGACCGGAGGAAAACAACCAATCAGAGCTGATCTGGAGTCTGCTGTCCAGCTTACATCTCTGAGCAGCTGTCAATCACTCTTGAACACCAACCAAACTAGGCAGCGCTGATCAAATATGAATCAATATTCTGTTACTGTAATGCCTATTAGCCATGTTGAGATCAGTCTAGGAAATACCAAGCACCGCCCACCAGCCAGAGCACAGCCAATAGGAACACTCTCTCTCAAATTATCTGTGATTGGCCAAAAACAGAGCCATGAGGAGGTGCAGCAAACAGTTCCTAGGAACAACAGAAGACTCCGATAAAATTCCCTGGAATCTGATTGTCAGTTATTTTTCCATGAGGGAAGTAAATAATCCCTGCGTGTTCGCTAGAAGGAGACGTAAAACCTCTCTGAGGAAGGAAGGAAAGCTGACACCTGGTGCAGAGACAGGTGTGAAATCCTAAATGACAGCATCCTTAGTCACTCACCACCTACCTGTCATTTCAGACATAAATTATCACTCGTTCAAGAAAGGTGGTGATTTCCAAAGCAACTCTGGCATGTAACTTGATGTGCTCCATCGCCACCAAGCTGATGTCAATTCCACAACTGAAAGATCTCAATTCAAAATATGGTTTTAATTGTAAGTTGTTCTACTTCCTAAACCGAGCAAAGAATAATAAGTTATACATGCCAAAGTCAATAAATCAAGTTTAATGTTTCTGTTCTTTTCTCTTGCCAGGTGCTGACTCAGCGTTTTTGTCAAAGACTCTGACACGTTTGTCACGTCCTAAATCAAACTGTGAACTGTCATACTTGCTTTTCAACGGAGAGAAAATGGGTGCTCTATAATAACTCATCTGTTCATCACAGATGGGCCGCATGAATATAATCCTTCAAAGTCGGCTCATCCAGTGTCTCTTTGATCAGGTAATGATCATAAGGAATAAAATGTTGTAGCTTCAGAGAAAAGCATTAACTAATCTCTGGTCTTTATTAATCTTTACCAGTGACCAGAAGAAAATGCAACCATATTGGATGACCTTATTCATTCCCACCTTTCGTTCCTTTGAATTAACTTGGCCTTTTGACACGAGTGGGAGGGGAGCTTTGTTTCAAAACAAAGAGCGTGCCAAATAATGAGTTTTTAAGAGGAAGTGATTGAGTCGCAATCCATCACCTTCCTGGAAGCAAAGGCTGACTTACTCACCCTTTGAAATATGCTTTCTTTCTCTCTAACGGACCCTATATCTTCACAACCTGCATCAGTTTCTTACTCCTCATGAATACCTTAACATTTTACCTGTGATCTTAAAGAAACGGTTTGTAACGTTTGGGGGATCTGTTAGCAGAAATGGAATAAAATATGTTTTCATTAGTGTATAATCACCTGAAACTAAGAACCATTGTGTTTTTGTTAGGTAAAGCTGGGGATACACCAAGCCAAAATCAGAGAACTAGCGGCGATGAAGGCCACCAGTTTCGTCGCCTCACGTCGCCTTTGTCTTGGCCAAAAAGTTGCACTCGGACACACCGCAAAGACTACAGCTGACGGCCAGTTAGCACGTACATTCTGCGCCTGCGTGAAATGAAATAACTCTCCACACCAGCAGGTCTCGGTAGTCTGTATTCGTCATTCAAAAAGGGAAACCGGAAGGCCGAAGACTGCAGATATACAAGCCGTTGTTATGATACGTACATGAAATAAAGTGGCGTCTGGCGACGATTTTCATGCCACTCTCACTCAACACTTAGCGTGCAAAACCCTCCTAAAGTAGTGTTATTGTGGGAAGGATGACCTCTGAGCGAGGCGAACAGCGTTGCTACGGTTTTGCGCTCGGAGGCTCACGTTAAGGGAGGAGTGAGCCGGGTGGTACTCAGTTGGTTGCAATCTGCAACCACACCACTAGATGTCGCCAAATCCTACACACTGGACCGTTAAACGTTACAAATTGTTGAAAATTGGGAATAAAATGGGAATAAAATGAGAAGAATCGACCAGCAGGGTGTTGCAGTTATTTGCACTTTGCAGAAGAAAACAGCTTCCATGAAACGCAGGTTTCTTTGTTTACACGTGCCACCATGTGAATCCAATTTCCCTTTTAGTGATTTACAAAGTTAAATGTAATCTGATCATTTAGGTACAAAGAAAGGTGGAATGGCCCTTCTGGCTAATTTACACCACAGTGTCTGGGTTGACTTCTGCATCGCCTTAGATTTTTGTTTAATCATGTCAAAAATCTTGTTATAAAGCTTAGTTGAACATTACACTCACTACCTGGGAATGATGAAGCATTGTGTTCTATAACATAAACAAAAAAGAAAAAAGTGTATTCTACACCCATTTCCTTCTCTGTGTTGGATATGCTACGTGCTACATGTCTGCTAAACCCTCTGAATGCAGTTTCGCACATCATCCATTTTCTGACTCATCCATGAAGATGTAACATTAAAGAGCAACCACTGGCACATTGTTCCAGATAATAAAAAAAACTGGATCAACCGGGCTCTGCGTCACCGTGACAACTCTTCCTACTCACCACCTACCTTGAACTCATTATGTGTGTTCATGCCGCAGCGGGTTGCAGCTCTGAGTCACAGCTGCTCACACAGCGGTGTGGTAAGAACGGGGAGTGTTTTCCACGTCACTCTGAGTAAATACAGTCTAGTAAATCCATGACCATGAATGAAGGGTGGAAGCTGAAATCAACATTTCCTCTCCCTGTGACTTGATTACTAACTTACCCTGACATGCCCTGACTCCTGACACGTATCAAACATGGTCAGCAGAATATAATGTGTATATTATGCACAATTATTAAGTACAATTTTGAAGTTTTGAGTACTTCAAGACTATAGATACAATAACTAGGTACTTTTCCAGGTTTAAATTTTACCTACAAAATCTACAATCATGTCAATAAAGTTTGCATCAATGGGCGAAGCAAGACATTTTTACTTAAAGGTGCAGTGTGTGGGATTTGGCGACATCTAGCGGTGAGGTTGCAGATTGCAACCAGCTGAAGGTTCCTGTGTGCCAAGCGTGTAGAAGAACTACGGTGGCCAACATTGAAAATGTGAAAACGTGAAAGGCTCTCTCTAGAGCCACTGTTTGGTTTGTCCGTTCTGGGCTACTGTAGAAACATGGCGGCCGGCTCCATGAAGAGGACCCGCTCCCTATGTAGATATAAACAGCTCATTCTAAGCTAATGAAAACACAATTCATATTTTCAGGTAATTATACACAAAAGAAAACATACTTATTAATGTTATATTCCATTTCTGCCAATAGAGACTCCTAAATGTTACACACTGTTCCTATAAATATCACATTCCATTACAAGAAAAGTTAATGTGCTTTATATTGAAATACATGTGTAAACATCCACCCGCCCAAAGGCCGACATCAGAATGCTGTTTACATGCTAATGCATCAATAACAATAATCCAATAATTACATTATCAAATAACACCAATCTGCATAATCAGTACTTCTACTTTTGATACCTTAAGCATATTTTGACGATATCTGTACTTTTACTTGAGTCAAATTTTAAATGCAGGACTTTTATTTGTAACAAGTATTCACACATTGTGATATTACTACTTTTACTTAAAGGAACAGTGTGTAAAATTTCGGGTGATCTATTAGCAGAAATGGAATATAATATTTTATTATACCCATATCTACATATCTGACTTCAGTTGCTCCTAAGGTAGTGTTATTATGGAAAGGATGGCCTCTGAGCGAGGAGAACGGCGTGACCACGGTTTTGCACTCGGCGGCTCACGTTACCGCAGTCTTGGAAAGGGAGGGGTGAGCGGAGGGGTACTCAGTTGGTTGCAATCTGCAACCACAACACTAGATGCCACCAAATCCTACACACTGTACCTTTAAGTAAAGGATCTGAATACTTCTTACACAGGTATTATGAGATTGGAATTAGCAAAACCATTTAGATAAAGAAACTTGCCATAAGGATTTTAGCATTGCCCTTTAGAAACTCATCAATAGTTGATACAATCGCACTTGTATTTAGTATATGTGCACTCATAGGGGTTTTAACATATTCTCAGAGAGTATTTATGTTCAGAGATAATATGGCCTCTCAGCAAAATCATCACTAGCGGTAATTCTCTTGTCTCAGCGTCACCTAATAATACCAAAGAATCTCAAGTATCATATAATGTTGCACAGCCCGGGGGAAGGAAGAGATGATTAATGCTTTGCATGAACTGCTCACATTGTGCATGTGTGTATTTTGCAGCTGCCTCGACAATTACTCACCATTCAGTCATCTACTGTACAGCCACACCCTGGCCACCACTGCCATCCAGTGATAAAACTGATTCATGTAAACTTGAGTGCATGGACTTAACAGACAATTCAAGACTGTGGTGCCATCATGTGGATTTGATATGAAAGTGGTTGCTAAGGTGGCGGGAACAGCCAGGAGTGTTTTATAGCATCCTTAAATACATTCTAGATAAATGAACATCGAAAGAACATAAATCTATTCTGATCAAAAGGTTCACATTTCTCACTGTTGGTAATAAATGATAGGAGCAGTCACCGGCTGTGGCTGAAGAGAAGAGATCCTGTCTGGGCAGTGTGTGATAAAAGGCTGAAACACTCAGTGACGTTGAGCTACACAACTGAAGATGTGTCTCAGTGGTGGCAACATCATCTCGGAGTCATCTCCGAGAACAACCCACTCAAGACACCTGTAGTGCAGAAACTTCAGGGATTGTAACACCAAGTCCTACTAACAATCGGTTAAATATGTGAAATATTTCATTTCTAGACATTAGATGGAAATGTTGTAGATGTCTTCCCATTCTATATTACACGATAGTATATTATACTATATTATTTTAATATGTTATACTGTTTTAATAAATTATATGCTGTATTATATTTCTATTATAAATCCAGACAAACACTGAGTGTCATTACTTAATCATATTATATTAGACAGGTGTACACTGTAATTTTGTCTTTAAATTCTTTTGTATAGTTTATTTTTTAAAACTTCTTATTGTAGTTTTATACACCTCTTATTATTTATTTTGTACTTTCTTTATTAATCTGTAGTAATGTCTGCTTTCCACCTAATTATTTTAGGATAATTTTATACACCTTTCTCCAAAATTAAAGACTTATTTGGTTACTTTGGAAAATTCAGGATCCTAATTTTTGGCTGAACAACATGAGTTTGTAATGTCTGACTATGTTAAATATACAGTCTGGGATCAGCAGGTAGAGAATGAATGTAATCAGTGTATCATCATTGGGTTATACTGTAGATTCAAAGGCGTGTGAGTTCAAACAGGGGGCAGCAGTCATGAGTGCAATATTATTTACTAACAGCAGGTGGCAGTGATGACTAAGGTCAATCCTTTTGAGCAGTCATGTGTCTCTAGAGAGCTCTTTCTCTGGAAGATCCTCCATGATGGCAGAGGGGGAACGATTTCTGGGTTTGTTGGATCCTGATCCTTTTGGTTTGTGGCTGTTGCACTCCACCTTCGTGTTGGTCACCTGTGTTACTGGTTTTGTGTTGGTAAATGCAGTAACTTTGTTTGGTTTTGTGGTGGTTTGTGTTTCACCTCATGGTGGTTGTACCTAGTGGGAGGGACACCCACTGATTTGGCTACTTGTGTGGTTGCTGCTCATTTTTACTCTATGGCAACACCTTAGTTGGCCCTTTTGTGTGTGTGATGAGATCTTGTTTGTTCCACATATGATCCAAGTTGACACCATTAGTCAGAAGTAGTCCCAATCTGTTGTGTGACTTAATTACACATCATTTGCTTCATATTAAGGCTTGAAGAGGTTTCTTATGTTTAGTGCTGGGTGCCCAAGGGTGGGGCATAAGAAATAGATTTAAATAAATTTATTAATTATTTTTTTTTAAATATATATATATATATATAAAAACATTAAACAAAAGTCAACAAACCCTCCCAAACTTTAGGCTTCATCGCCTTGAGGTCATTTTAATACTGTATCTAAAATTAGACTTGATTTGACCAGATTCCTCTGGTTACTTTGTCCAAATTATAGTGAAAAGAATCTGAATTTGTGGATTTTCAGGCCTCAATTAAAAAAATCTGATGGAATTTTATAGCATCTGTGTCAAAATGTTAAGAAATCTGAAAGCATTTTAGCCAATAAAAACATTGTGACACCTGCAGTGGATTCAATATTTAAGGAGCTTCATGTTAACGAAGCATCACTGAGGGTAGAGGATCTCACAGAACACTGGATCATGTTACATTTAGTCCATTTAATGAATTCAACACCAAACACCAACCTACTGTGTAGGAAGGTACTGCACAGTAAACAATTGTAGGCAAAATAATGATATAAAATAGCGCCTATTAACAATGATAAAGGTCTGTCGGTGTCTCTTTCTTGATTTGTGCACATGGAGGCGAGCAGATGCTGCAGCGTGTGTGAGGAGCTTCACAAATCTGCCACCACAGAGGAAGCACATAGTGACAGCTTCATCTACACTGGTGAGTTTGGGACGCTCGTCATCATCTCGACGGGGGCTGTCGTCTTCTTCTAAGTGTTGCCGCACTGGTTTGGGCTCTGGAAGCAGGTTTGGTGCTGAAGTGTGTTCAACTGTTCTGCTGCAGCTTCCTGGGATGTTTGGCTGGTTGACATCCACTCTCAGGTGCCGCAGAAGACACAGAAGTCCTGTTCTGACATCAAAAACAAGTCATGAATATTTTATATAATATAATCAACATACAGTATGTAATGTATCTTATCACAACTTTATGTCACTGCAGCTTTCCTTAAAAAGAGCCTACCTGCTTTGTTGACTGAAACACACTACACGCTCTCCATCGTCCCTCGTATCCGGTCAGAGAGCGCATTTCTTCTTTGTCGTCACGGAAACTCTGGATGTACTGCGGGAACGTTGAGTCTCGGTCCTCCACGTTGTCTTCTCTCTCCGGTGGGCCATCTGCACCTGAGTAAGAAAAAATAACAAAGTGAGTAAGATAAATATTATATGAATTACTGATAATCATGTTGATAATGTTATTAATGATTTCCATACCTGTATCTCAAGTCATTGTCACCTCGGTAAAAAAACAAAGAAATCAAAGTACAAAAGAGTGCTATTAAATGAATAAACAGGTATATATGTAAGCTAGTGTCTTTATTAGACTATTGTAGGTCACTTACCAGGTCAGAATCTTGTACTTACCTTTGTCCTTAAATGATGTGAGATCAGCATGAAGCCCACTGAATTTCAGGCCAGCATAGTACATGTACAGTAAGAGCCAGTTGAGGCATTTCAGACAAATACCTCAACTGGTTCCATTCAACACAAAGGAGCAGTGATCAGGGTAATCAGGCCTGGATCAGGAAGAGGGGTCTCCTCTTAAGACCAGGCCTGAGAGGAGAGTCATATCTATAAACTATATTTATAATTTTAGATTTATTTATATATATATATATATATATATATATATACACACACACAGTATATATATATATATATATATATATATATATTGTTTTAATTTAATATTTACATTTTATATATATAATTTTTATATTTATTTATTTTTTGGCCCGACACCACTCTCCCTCTTCGGAGGACTAAATTCACTTAGTTATTTGTATAAATATATTAATTTCTTTATTTTATTTTTAATTATAATAATATTAATTTTATATATATCATTTTCATATATACGATTTGATGATATGATTTAGTATACGATTTTTGTTTTTTTATTGTATATAATATTAGCTTGCCAATAATAATATTATAATTATATTATATTATATTATGTTATATTATAATATATTATATTATATTATATTTAGAGTTTTGGAAGACTTTGTGGTTTAATTTGATTTAATTTATTTGGGGTATATCCCAATTTTTTTTTTAATAAATACATTTCTTTTTTCTTTTCTGTTTTTTGGCCCGCCACCATCCCCCCTCTTCGGAGGACTAAATTCACTTTATATTCATTCGTTTTCAAATCAATAGCCAATGAAGGAAAAGAAAAGTGATAATACTAATAATAATCATAATCTTAGTCAAAACATATTACTTAAAAAAAAATAAATATTATATTATATTATTATATATTATTATAATTATATGTATATATATATATATTTTTTTAATAAATACATTTTTTTTTTGACCCGCCACCACCCCCCCTTTTCGGAGGACTGCATTTACCTTGTTATATATATAAATATATTAATTTTTAATTTTAATTTTTAATTATATATATATATATAATCATATCATTTAATTTTATATATATCATTTTTATATATATAATTATATTTTTTAGTATACTATTTCTGTATTTTATATTGTTTATAGTATTAGCTTGCCAATAATAATATTATTATATTATATTATATTATATTATATTATATTTAGCGCTTTGGAAGACTATTTGTGGTTTAATTTAATTTATTTGGGGTATACCTCCGCCAGTCAGTCAAGTTGCAGTTTGAATCCATATCTGTCCAAAATGTCATCACTTCATTAATTTATCCTATTAGACATTCGTGTGAAATTATCTGGATCAGCATATGAATTCTTGAGTTATGTTCAAAAACGTTTTTGTGATGTCACAGTGACCTTGACCTTTGACCACAAAATTCTCATCAGTTCATCCTTGAGTCCAAGCAGATGTTTGTGCCAAATTTGAAGAAACTCCCTCCAGGCAAATCAAGTCAATGGGTACAGACAGGCCCTGGTGCAACTTACCTCGGGTGTTGCCAGTGCTGCCAGATATAAAGGCCATCGCTCACTGCTCATCCTCATCCTTGAGTCCAAGCAGATGTTTGTGCCAGATGTAATACAATTCCTTCCAGGTGCTCCTGAGATATCACTTTCACGAGAATCGGACGGACGTAAGGTCACAGTGACCTTGACCTTTGAACACCAAAATCCAATGAGTTCATCCTTGAGTCCAAGTGGAAGTTTGTGCCAAATTTGAAGAAACTCCCTCCAGGCGTTCCTGAGATATTGCGTTCATGAGAATGCTACGGACGGACGGTAAACCGTAAAGTGGCGCGGAGGCATAAAAGTCCTGTCATCCTATTAGACATTTGTGTGAAATTATCCAGATCAGCATATGAATTCTTGAGTTATGTCCACAAACGTTTTTGTGAAGTCACAGTGACCTTGACCTTTGACCACCAAAATCTAAAGAGTTCATCCTTGAGTCCAAGTGGGAGTTTGTGCCAAATTTGAAGAAACTCCCTCCAGGCGTTCCTGAGATATCGCGTTCATGAGAATGCTACGGACGGACGGTAAACCCGATAACATAATGCCTCCGGCCACGACTGTCGCCGGCGCAGAGGCATAAAAAGTCCTGTCAGACACAAACAAGCCAGCCTTCAAGTTTAAAAAAGTCCTACCAGACACAAAAGACACCTCTTAGAGTTTTCAAACCTAAAATCAAGTCACTGGGTACAGACAGGCCCTGGTGCAACTCTCTACCTCGGGTGCTGCCAGTCCAGATGTAAAGGCCATCCCTCACTGCTACAAAGAGAAATCCAGGCATCAGATGCGACTGTCTCCAGATGGATTGTCAGTCCTGCTTCATACGGGGCTGAAATCCTTATCTGAGTCGCTGTCATCATTCCACCTTGGCCTCTTAGCGATGACCTCCCAGTATCTCTCCCCACTCCTCTTTGTGGAGGAGCTGAGGCCAGAAGTCGAGGGAGTCGGCTCTTCAGAGCTGTCCTCCTCTATGAGGCTCTTCTGACAACTCCAGGACTCAGACAACGAGCTCCATCCTGCTCCGTCTTCTTCTTCAGGACACCTCTTTATTTTACTAAACTAAAACAGACCCTGGTGCAAGATGCTACCTAGGGCACCGCCAGCCCTGCCAGATGCAAACTATTCAGCCTTCAAGGTTAAAAAAGTCCAAAATGTCATCACTTCATCATTTTATCCTATTAGACATTTGTGTGAAATTATCCGGATCAGCATATGAATTCCTAGTTATGTCCACAAACGTTTGTGTGAAGTCACAGTGACCTTGACCTTTGACCACCAAAATCCAATGAGTTCATCCTTGAGTCCAAGTGGAAGTTTGTGCCAAATTTGAAGAAACTCTCTCCAGGCGTTCCTGAGATATCGCGTTCATGAGAATGCTACGGACGGACGGTAAACCCGATAATATAATGCCTCCGGCCACGACTGACGCCGGCGCAGAGGCATGAAAAGTCCTGTCAGACACAAACAAGCCAGCCTTTAAGGTAAAAAAGTCCTACCAGACACAAAAGACACCTCTCAGAGTTTCAAACCTAAAATCAAGTCACTGGGTACAGACAGGCCCTGGTGCAACTCTCTACCTCGGGTGCTGCCAGTCCAGATTTAAAGGCCATCCCTCACTGCTACAAAGAGAAATCCAGGCTTCAGATGCGACTGTCTCCAGATGGATTGTCCGTCCTGCTTCATACGGGGCTGAAATCCTAATCCGAGTCGCTGTCTTCATACCACCTTGGCCTCTTGGCGATGACCTCCCAGTATCTCTCCCCAGCAGCAGAGTCCCTCTCCTCGTCGCCCTCCTCCCAGCTCCTCTTCCTGGAGGAGCTCGGGCAGGAAGTTGAGGGAGTCGGCTCTTCAGACCTGTCCTCCTCCTGGATGCCTCCTTGATCTTGATGAGGTTCCTGATGCTGATGAGGTTCCTGATGCTGATGAGGTTCCTGATGCTGAGGAGGTTCCTGATGAGGTTCCTGATGCTGATGAGGTTCCTGATGCTGATGAGGTTCCTGATGCTGAGGAGGCTGCCGATGGAAGCGAGGACCTCGTAAGATGACACCGTCCCTCTCAAACACAAACTCCTCTTCATCTTCATCATCACCCTGGTGACCATCTTCCTCTTCTTCCTCAGATGACATGCTCTCATAACCAGAGTCATCGCTGATCCAGTCATCAGGTTCATCCCTGTCACTCCAGTCATCGCTGTCATCTGTGACTGCATCATCTTCCTCATCATCACCATGGAAGATGTCCACATCTTCAACCTGTTGCTGATGTTCCAAAGCCGAGGGGAGAGCGAAGAGGGGAGGGAGGACGCCCACATCTTCAACCTCCTCTTCCTGATCTTCATCATCAGAGGAGAGAGGGGGGATGCCCACACCTTCAATTCCCTCAGGAATGAGAACGCCTGCTTCTTCAGGGCCGAGAACAACTACAACAACAGGGAGAGTGTTACCTTTGTTGTCATCGTCGTCGATGATCCAGAGCACCTCGGGGAGCCCTTCAGCTGCAGGACGCTCGATGACGTAGGAGACACCTGCGAGGAAAAAAAAAGTTTGAGTATGGAAAAACCTAAGCACTTCTTATTACAATTATTATTAGTGACTTATTACAATTATTATTAGTGATTATTATTAGAGCAATAATCAAACAAAAAGTGTATTTTTAGTTATACCGTTATAAATAGCTTAAAATAATAGATTAAAGAATAAAACTTGAAAACTTAAATTATTCAGTTTTGAACAATTATTATTCAGGACAATTATTATTCAGGACAATATATCAGGACTATGTTTGTGTTGTTAAATAGCACAAATTGCAGACTTATACCTTTTTCCAACACATGCACTTGGTGAGAAGACAAAACAAACACACATGCAAATAACCAAATAACCAGTAACCTCCTCATGTTGGCAGATATTAGTGTTCGTGTAAGGTCACATCACTTATATAAGAAGGTGTTAAAGAACATACATAAAAGGGTCACACACTGATTCAGATCCCGACACGCACTCCAGCACACGATCACAGACACGGAGCATGCACCGTCACAACTTTGTAAGAACATGCTGATTTTCAGAAGTTCTTACCTTAACCTTACCTTATAAAAAAAGTTGCCTTGCTCAGCTCCCTATAAGCACAAACATGACGGTTGAATCCAGAGCAAGACAAACCACGATTTTTAAAGGGACAAGATGACGTCACGCAGGCTTTTATTAACAAGAGGTGTTAATAAAAACTGTACGACCGAAAGAGGCATTACAAGAAATAGGAACGGACCGAGTTACCACTGTCTTTTAAAATTACTACAAATCACAAACATGTAACAGTCGGGCCTGGTTTGTTTACATCTGCACGTTTTGACGTGGTGACGTCACTTCCTAATAGCGCCCGACGTTTGCACCTAATAGTTACATCATCTCCATGGTTACAAAAAATATATATTTTCATGCATTTTTTAAAATTTAGCCCAGTCGCCATTTTTTTCCCCACAACTTTCAACGACAACTTCGACTAAATTGATGCCCTCAAACCAAAATAACTGTGTTTTTAAATCGCTGCACCAGTGTTAATATATTTCACATCTTTTCCGCCAGTTTTAATACATTCAATAATGCTAATTAAACTTTTACACAGAGAAAACATCGAGCATCACACAATTATTTCCTACTTACCAGCGGACATTGAAATAAAGCGTTTGTAATCATGCCTATCAATTAACTTTATATTCTTTTCTTGGAAATATATCAAATAAATGACCAGCTATGTATTATTGCTTATTGGGAAATAGCAGAATATAATTATTAAATAATGTTGTGGTAATTTTCATTACATTTTTAGCTAAATATTGGGGTAATTTGGTAGTAATTTCAAAGACATAGCAAATAAATGAACTACATGTATTTGCTACTTTGCTACTTACTACATGTATTTAAATACAATGAAGTGAAGAGTTACCAAAAGTGATGAAACACAACATGGTAACACTTCATTTTACAGGTCCGCAAATTTCATGGTAAGTAGATGATAACATTATTTAATAATTAACGCTATATGCTAAAATAGCATATAATGGTTAAAATAGAGCCCGTAGGCTTGAGAAGCGGCTGTGCGCTGCTCTTCATCGGAGGTGGAAAACCAAAACTAATAGAAGACACTTCTGATCAGGCACAAATCTCACCATTGTGTGACTTATTGTCAATACAAATGCAACCCGGTAGCTAATGTAATGATTCTGGGAATTTTTTTTAAGACAATTCAAATAAGTTATTTGCTAATTAACTAATTATCTATATCTATTTACCAGCAGACATGGAAATAAAGCATATCAATTAACTTGGTATTCTTGTCCTGGAAATGTATTAAATTAATTGCCAGTTATTGGGAAATAGCGGAATATAATTATTAAATAATGTTTATAATAAAGTAAGTAATTGTACCAAAAGTGATGAAACACAACAGTTCTTGCTCTTTGTTCAACAACAGCAAAAAAAACACCTGCAGTTCAATTAATCTATTTTCTTCTAAAAACATGGATCTGATGATGTGTTTTAATGAATATCTGAAAATTAGCTCATAAATGTGATGAACTTTGAACTTAAAAAAACCCGATGCTCCGACAACAACTGTGAATACAACAGAGGAACGGGCCTGGTTTGTTTACATCTGAACGTTTTGACGTGCCGACGTCACCTCCTAATAGCTCCCGACGTTTGAGCCTAATAGTTACATCATCTCCATGGTTACAAAAAATATCTACTTTCATGCATTTTTTAAAAATTAGCCCAGTCGCCATTTTATTTTCCAAAACTTTCAACGGGCCAACTTCGACTAAATTGATGCCCTCAAACCAAAATAACTGTGTTTTTAAATCAATGCACCAGTGATAATATATTCCACATCTTTTCCGCGAGTTTTAATACATTCAATAATGCTAATTAAACTTTTACACAGAGAAAACGTCGAGCATCACACAATCAGTGTTTTCAAACAGGCCATCAAATATTCTGTTACTCATTCACCTTTACATTCAACAAAATATGTTCATTTAAAGTTTTTAAAGAGGTTAACTAAAGGAAAATATGAATTTAGTTGTCTTACCTGCTCGATGATGGAAAGGAGCTGAGTTAACAGCCATCTCTCCAAGTATCTCTCCAAACTATAGGTCTTCTTCTTCTTCTTCTTCTTCTTCAGTAGTTGATTGATTCTGCAACAAGATCAGTTTGTCCAAATGCTTTCCTCAAAAGAGTTCAGCTCGCCAGCGGTCAGTTTTGCAAAAGGTCAACCGGAGTCAAATCCAAGTGCAAAGTGAGACAGAGCAACGGTCTGCAGATCTTATGACCTCGGGTCGCGCGTCACCGTTCCGTTTCCATGACTTTCAATGACGCACGCGCATGTGTGTGTATTTTATTTATACTATAAAGGCTAATATATATATTTTTTTATTTTAATAAGTAGCCAAATGGATGATACAAGTCGATTTTTTTCTGCATGTGTTTTTTTTTTTTCATGCTTTATGATGTGTATGATTTCCTTAAAATTGACAGAAATGCACGGAGAAGAATATATTTTATCTTGTGCAGACAATATAATAACATATGTCAACAAATAGCGTACATGATTACGATCAGACACCTGTAGTGCAGAAACTTGTGCAGAAACAAAATGTCCTCCATGAGAAAAAAACATAAAAAAGAGTCTGTGTTCTCTTTAGAGCTTTTTTTCAACTTTAATTTGAAGTTTGGGTAAATGTTAATACCTAAAGCCAAACTTTTCCCTTAAAGTACATTTCTCCTCGTAGTTTTAGAGCTGGGAAAATCATTTTATTCTCTGTATGACGGTGTAACTTATACTCTACATTGTGGATCATCTTGTTCCAGCTCTTCATTGAAAGTATACAATGTTTTCACTGGGTGAAATATTTAAATTCTAGACATCAGATGGAATTGTTGTAGATGTTTTCCCATTCTATATTACACGATAGTATGTTATACTATATTATTTTAATATGTTATACTGTTTTAATAAATAATATGCTGTATTATATTTCTATTATAATTCCAGACAAACACTAAGTGTCATTACTTAATCATATTATATTACACAGGTGTACACTGTAATTTCGTCTTTTATTGCCTTTGTATAGTTTATTTTTTAAAACTTCTATTCTTATTTTTTAGTTTTATACACCTCTTATTATTTATTTTGTACTTTCTTTATTAATCTGTAGTAATGTCTGCTTTCCACCTAATTATTTTAGGATAATTTTATACACCTTTCTCCAAAATTAAAGACTTATTTGGTTACTTTGGAAAATTCAGGATCCTAATTTTTGGCTGAACAACATGAGTTTGTAATGTCTGACTATGTTAAATATACAGTCTGGGATCAGCAGGTAGAGAATGAATGTAATCAGTGAATCATCATTGGGTTATACTGTAGATTCAAAGGCGTGTGAGTTCAAACAGGGGGCAGCAGTCATGAGTGCAATATTATTTACTAACAGCAGGTGGCAGTGATGACTAAGGTCAATCCTTTTGAGCAGTCTGTGTCTCTAGAAAGCTCTTTCTCTGGAAGATCCTCCATGACGGCAGAGGGGGAACGATTTCTGGGTTTGTTGGATCCTGATCCTTTTGGTTTGTGGCTGTTGCACTCCACCTTCGTGTTGGTCACCTGTGTTACTGGTTTTGTGTTGGTAAATGCAGTAACTTTGTTTGGTTTTGTGGTGGTTTGTGTTTCACCTCATGGTGGTTGTACCTAGTGGGAGGGACACCCACTGATTTGGCTACTTGTGTGGTTGCTGCTCATTTTTACTCTATGGCAACACCTTAGTTGGCCCTTTTGTGTGTGTGATGAGATCTTGTTTGTTCCACATTTGATCCAAGTTGACACCATTAGTCAGAAGTAGTCCCAATCTGTTGTGTGACTTAATTACACATCATTTGCTTCATATTAAGGCTTGAAGAGGTTTCTTATGTTTAGTGCTGGGTGCCCAAGGGTGGGGCATAAGAAATAGATTTAAATAAATATATTAATAATTTTTTTTTAAATATATATATATATATATATAAAAACATTAAACAAAAGTCAACAAACCCTCCCAAACTTTAGGCTTCATCGCCTTGAGGTCATTTTAATACTGTATCTAAAATTAGACTTGATTTGACCAGATTCCTCTGGTTACTTTGTCCAAATTATAGTGAAAGGAATCTGAATTTGTGGATTTTCAGGCCTCAATTAAAAAAATCTGATGGAATTTTATAGCATCTGTGTCAAAATGTTAAGAAATCTGAAAGCATTTTAGCCAATAAAAACATTGTGACACCTGCAGTGGATTCAATATTTAAGGAGCTTCATGTTAACGAAGCATCACTGAGGGTAGAGGATCTCACAGAACACTGGATCATGTTACATTTAGTCCATTTAATGAATTCAACACCAAACACCAACCTACTGTGTAGGAAGGTACTGCACAGTAAACAATTGTAGGCAAAATAATGATATAAAATAGCGCCTATTAACAATGATAAAGGTCTGTCGGTGTCTCTTTCTTGATTTGTGCACATGGAGGCGAGCAGATGCTGCAGCGTGTGTGAGGAGCTTCACAAATCTGCCACCACAGAGGAAGCACATAGTGACAGCTTCATCTACACTGGTGAGTTTGGGACGCTCCTCATCATCTCGACGGGGTCTGTCGTCTTCTTCTAAGTGTTGCCGCACTGGTTTGGGCTCTGGAAGCAGGTTTGGTGCTGAAGTGTGTTCAACTGTTCTGCTGCAGCTTCCTGGGATGTTTGGCTGGTTGACATCCACTCTCAGGTGCCGCAGAAGACACAGAAGTCCTGTTCTGACATCAAAAACAAGTCATGAATATTTTAAATAATATAATATCAACATATAGTATCTAATGTATGTTATCACAACTTTATGTCACTGCAGCTTTTCTTAAAAAGAGCCTACCTGCTTTGTTGACTGAAACACACTACACGCTCTCCATCGTCCCTCGTATCCGGTCAGAGAGCGCATTTCTTCTTTGTCGTCACGGAAACTCTGGATGTACTGTGGGAACGTTGAGTCTCGGTCCTCCACGTTGTCTTCTCTCTCCGGTGGGCCATCTGCACCTGAGCAAGAAAAAATAACAAAGTGAGTAAGATAAATATTATATGAATTACTGATAATAATGTTGATAATGTTATTAATGATTTCCATACCTGTATCTCAAGTCATTGTCACCTCGGTAAAAAAACAAAGAAATCAAAGTACAAAAGAGTGCTATTAAATGAATAAACAGGTATATATGTAAGCTAGTGTCTTTATTAGACTATTGTAGGTCACTTACCAGGTCAGAATCTTGTACTTACCTTTGTCCTTAAATGATGTGAATTCAGCATGAAGCCCACTGAATTTCAGGCCAGCATAGTACATGTACAGTAAGAGCCAGTTGAGGCATTTCAGACAAATACCTCAACTGGTTCCATTCAACACAAAGGAGCAGTGATCAGGGTAATCAGGCCTGGATCAGGAAGAGGGGTCTCCTCTTAAGACCAGGCCTGAGAGGAGAGTCATATCTATAAACTATATTTATAATGATATATATATATATATATATATATTATTTTAATTTAATTTAATATTTACATTTTATATATATATTGTATTTATCTATTTTTTGGCCCGCCACCATCCCCCCTCTTCGGAGGACTAAATTCACTTTATTATTTGTATAAATATATTAATTTCTTTATTTTATTTTTTAATTATATTAATATTAATTTTATATATATAATTTTCATATATACGATATGATGATATGATTTAGTATACTATTTCTTTAATTTATATTGTATATAATATTAGCTTCCCAATAATAATATTATAATTATATTATATTATATTATATTTAGAGTTTTGGAAGACTATTTGTGGTTTAATTTGATTTAATTTATTTGGGGTATACCCCCATTTTTTTTAAATAAATATATTTTTTTCTTTTCTTTTTTTTTGCCCGCCACCACCCCCCCTCTTCGGAGGACTAAATTCACGGTATTTTAATTCGTTTTCAAATCAATAGCCAATGAAGGAAAATAAAAGTGATAATGCTAATAATAATCATAATCTTAGTCAAAACATATTACTTAAGAAAAAAACAAATCAAATATTATATTATTTTATCATATATTATTATAATTATATGTATATACAATTTTTTTTTAATAAATACATTTTTTTTTGACCCGCCACAAGCCCCCCTCTTCGGAGGACTACATTTATTTTGTTATATATATATATATATATATATATATATATATATATATATATATATATATATATATATATATATATATATATATATATAACAAAATAAATGGATTTATATATATATATATATATATATATATATATATATATACATATACATTTTTAATTTCATTTTTTAATTTTATATATATATATATATATATATATATATATATATATATATAATCATATAATTTAATTTTCTATATATACTTTTTATATATATAATTATATGTTTTAGTATACTATTTCTGTATTTTATATTGTATAGAATATTAGCTTGCCAATAATAATATTATTATATTATATTATATTATATTATATTATATTATATTATATTATATTATATTATATTATATTTAGTGCTTTGGAAGACTATTTGTGGTTTCATTTAATGTATTTGGTGTATACCTCCGCCAATCACTCAAGTTGCAGTTTGAATCCATATCTGTCCAAAATGTCATCACTTCATTAATTTATCCTATTAGACATTCGTGTGAAATTATCTGGATTACCATATGAATTCTTGAGTTATGTTCAAAAACGTTTTTGTGATGTCACAGTGACCTTGACCTTTGACCACAAAATTCTCATCAGTTCATCCTTGAGTCCAAGCAGATGTTTGTGCCAAATTTGAAGAAACTCCCTCCAGGCAAATCAAGTCAATGGGTACAGACAGGCCCTGGTGCAACTTACCTCGGGTGTTGCCAGTGCTGCCAGATATAAAGGCCATCGCTCACTGCTCATCCTCATCCTTGAGTCCAAGCAGATGTTTGTGCCAGATGTAATACAATTCCTTCCAGGTGCTCCTGAGATATCACTTTCACGAGAATCGGACGGACGTAAGGTCACAGTGACCTTGACCTTTGACCACCAAAATCCAATGAGTTCATCCTTGAGTCCAAGTGGAAGTTTGTGCCAAATTTGAAGAAACTCCCTCCAGGCGTTCCTGAGATATTGCGTTCATGAGAATGCTACGGACGGACGGTAAACCGTAAAGTGGCGCGGAGGCATAAAAGTCCTGTCATCCTATTAGACATTTGTGTGAAATTATCCAGATCAGCATATGAATTCTTGAGTTATGTCCACAAACGTTTTTGTGAAGTCACAGTGACCTTGACCTTTGACCACCAAAATCTAAAGAGTTCATCCTTGAGTCCAAGTGGGAGTTTGTGCCAAATTTGAAGAAACTCCCTCCAGGCGTTCCTGAGATATCGCGTTCATGAGAATGCTACGGACGGACGGTAAACCCGATAACATAATGCCTCCGGCCACGACTGTCGCCGGCGCAGAGGCATAAAAAGTCCTGTCAGACACAAACAAGCCAGCCTTCAAGTTTAAAAAAGTCCTACCAGACACAAAAGACACCTCTTAGAGTTTTCAAACCTAAAATCAAGTCACTGGGTACAGACAGGCCCTGGTGCAACTCTCTACCTCGGGTGCTGCCAGTCCAGATGTAAAGGCCATCCCTCACTGCTACAAAGAGAAATCCAGGCATCAGATGCGACTGTCTCCAGATGGATTGTCAGTCCTGCTTCATACGGGGCTGAAATCCTTATCTGAGTCGCTGTCATCATTCCACCTTGGCCTCTTAGCGATGACCTCCCAGTATCTCTCCCCACTCCTCTCTGTGGAGGAGCTGAGGCCAGAAGTCGAGGGAGTCGGCTCTTCAGAGCTGTCCTCCTCTATGAGGCTCTTCTGACAAATCCAGGACTCAGACAACGAGCTCCATCCTGCTCCGTCTTCTTCTTCAGGACACCTCTTTATTTTACTAAACTAAAACAGACCCTGGTGCAAGATGCTACCTAGGGCACCGCCAGCCCTGCCAGATGCAAACTATTCAGCCTTCAAGGTTAAAAAAGTCCAAAATGTCATCACTTCATCATTTTATCCTATTAGACATTTGTGTGAAATTATCCGGATCAGCATATGAATTCCTAGTTATGTCCACAAACGTTTGTGTGAAGTCACAGTGACCTTGACCTTTGACCACCAAAATCCAATGAGTTCATCCTTGAGTCCAAGTGGAAGTTTGTGCCAAATTTGAAGAAACTCTCTCCAGGCGTTCCTGAGATATCGCGTTCATGAGAATGCTACGGACGGACGGTAAACCCGATAATATAATGCCTCCGGTCACGACTGACGCCGGCCCAGAGGCATGAAAAGTCCTGTCAGACACAAACAAGCCAGCCTTTAAGGTAAAAAAGTCCTACCAGACACAAAAGACACCTCTCAGAGTTTCAAACCTAAAATCAAGTCACTGGGTACAGACAGGCCCTGGTGCAACTCTCTACCTCGGGTGCTGCCAGTCCAGATTTAAAGGCCATCCCTCACTGCTACAAAGAGAAATCCAGGCTTCAGATGCGACTGTCTCCAGATGGATTGTCCGTCCTGCTTCATACGGGGCTGAAATCCTAATCCGAGTCGCTGTCTTCATACCACCTTGGCCTCTTGGCGATGACCTCCCAGTATCTCTCCCCAGCAGCAGAGTCCCTCTCCTCGTCGCCCTCCTCCCAGCTCCTCTTCCTGGAGGAGCTCGGGCAGGAAGTTGAGGGAGTCGGCTCTTCAGACCTGTCCTCCTCCTGGATGCCTCCTTGATCTTGATGAGGTTCCTGATGCTGATGAGGTTCCTGATGCTGATGAGGTTCCTGATGCTGAGGAGGTTCCTGATGAGGTTCCTGATGCTGATGAGGTTCCTGATGCTGATGAGGTTCCTGATGCTGAGGAGGCTGCCGATGGAAGCGAGGACCTCGTAAGATGACACCGTCCCTCTCAAACACAAACTCCTCTTCATCTTCATCATCACCCTGGTGACCATCTTCCTCTTCTTCCTCAGATGACATGCTCTCATAACCAGAGTCATCGCTGATCCAGTCATCAGGTTCATCCCTGTCACTCCAGTCATCGCTGTCATCTGTGACTGCATCATCTTCCTCATCATCACCATGGAAGATGTCCACATCTTCAACCTGTTGCTGATGTTCCAAAGCCGAGGGGAGAGCGAAGAGGGGAGGGAGGACGCCCACATCTTCAACCTCCTCTTCCTGATCTTCATCATCAGAGGAGAGAGGGGGGATGCCCACACCTTCAATTCCCTCAGGAATGAGAACGCCTGCTTCTTCAGGGCCGAGAACAACTACAACAACAGGGAGAGTGTTACCTTTGTTGTCATCGTCGTCGATGATCCAGAGCACCTCGGGGAGCCCTTCAGCTGCAGGACGCTCGATGACGTAGGAGACACCTGCGAGGAAAAAAAAAGTTTGAGTATGGAAAAACCTAAGCACTTCTTATTACAATTATTATTAGTGACTTATTACAATTATTATTAGTGATTATTATTAGAGCAATAATCAAACAAAAAGTGTATTTTTAGTTATACCGTTATAAATAGCTTAAAATAATAGATTAAAGAATAAAACTTGAAAACTTAAATTATTCAGTTTTGAACAATTATTATTCAGGACAATTATTATTCAGGACAATATATCAGGACTATGTTTGTGTTGTTAAATAGCACAAATTGCAGACTTATACCTTTTTCCAACACATGCACTTGGTGAGAAGACAAAACAAACACACATGCAAATAACCAAATAACCAGTAACCTCCTCATGTTGGCAGATATTAGTGCTCATGTAAGATCACATCACTTATATAAGAAGGTGTTAAAGAACATACATAAAGGGGTCACACACACTGATTCAGATCCCGACACGCACTCCAGCACACGATCACAGACACGGAGCATGCACCGTCACAACTTTGTAAGAACATGCTGATTTTCAGAAGTTCTTACCTTAACCTTACCTTATAAAAAAAGTTGCCTTGCTCAGCTCCCTATAAGCACAAACATGACGGTTGAATCCAGAGCAAGACAAACCACGATTTTTAAAGGGACAAGATGACGTCACGCAGGCTTTTATTAACAAGAGGTGTTAATAAAAACTGTACGACCGAAAGAGGCATTACAAGAAATAGGAACGGACCGAGTTACCACTGTCTTTTAAAATTACTACAAATCACAAACATGTAACAGTCGGGCCTGGTTTGTTTACATCTGCACGTTTTGACGTGCTGACGTCACCTCCTAATAGCTCCCGACGTTTGCACCTAATAGTTACATCATCTCCATGGTTACAAAAACTATATTTTTTCATGCATTTTTTAAAATTTAGCCCAGTCGCCATTTTTTTCCCCACAACTTTCAACGACAACTTCGACTAAATTGATGCCCTCAAACCAAAATAACTGTGTTTTTAAATCGCTGCACCAGTGTTAATATATTTCACATCTTTTCCGCCAGTTTTAATACATTCAATAATGCTAATTAAACTTTTACACAGAGAAAACATCGAGCATCACACAATTATTTCCTACTTACCAGCGGACATTGAAATAAAGCGTTTGTAATCATGCCTATCAATTAACTTTATATTCTTTTCTTGGAAATATATCAAATAAATGACCAGCTATGTATTATTGCTTATTGGGAAATAGCAGAATATAATTATTAAATAATGTTGTGGTAATTTTCATTACATTTTTAGCTAAATATTGGGGTAATTTGGTAGTAATTTCAAAGACATAGCAAATAAATGAACTACATGTATTTGCTACTTTGCTACTTACTACATGTATTTAAATACAATGAAGTGAAGAGTTACCAAAAGTGATGAAACACAACATGGTAACACTTCCTTTTACAGGTCCGCAAATTTCATGGTAAGTAGATGATAACATTATTTAATAATTAACGCTATATGCTAAAATAGCATATAATGGTTAAAATAGAGCCCGTAGGCTTGAGAAGCGGCTGTGCGCTGCTCTTCATCGGAGGTGGAAAACCAAAACTAATAGAAGACACTTCTGATCAGGCACAAATCTCACCATTGTGTGACTTATTGTCAACACAAATGCAACCTGGTAGCTAATGTAATGATTCTGGGAGTTTTTTTTAAGACAATTCAAATAAGTTATTTGCTAATTAACTAATTATCTATATCTATTTACCAGCAGACATGGAAATAAAGCATATCAATTAACTTGGTATTCTTGTCCTGGAAATGTATTAAATTAATTGCCAGTTATTGGGAAATAGCGGAATATAATTATTAAATAATGTTTATAATAAAGTAAGTAATTGTACCAAAAGTGATGAAACACAACAGTTCTTGCTCTTTGTTCAACAACAGCAAAAAAAAACACCTGCAGTTCAATTCATCTATTTTCTTCTAAAAACATGGATCTGATGATGTGTTTTAATGAATATCTGAAAATTAGCTCATAAATGTGATGAACTTTGAACTTAAAAAAACCCGATGCTCCGACAACAACTGTGAATACAACAGAGGAACGGGCCTGGTTTGTTTACATCTGAACGTTTTGACGTGCCGACGTCACCTCCTAATAGCTCCCGACGTTTGAGCCTAATAGTTACATCATCTCCATGGTTACAAAAAATATCTACTTTCATGCATTTTTTAAAAATTAGCTCAGTCGCCATTTTATTTTCCAAAACTTTCAACGGGCCAACTTCGACTAAATTGATGCCCTCAAACCAAAATAACTGTGTTTTTAAATCAATGCACCAGTGATAATATATTCCACATCTTTTCCGCGAGTTTTAATACATTCAATAATGCTAATTAAACTTTTACACAGAGAAAACGTCGAGCATCACACAATCAGTGTTTTCAAACAGGTCATCAAATATTCTGTTACTCATTCACCTTTACATTCAACAAAATATGTTAATTTAAAGTTTTTAAAGAGGTTAACTAAAGGAAAATATGAATTTAGTTGTCTTACCTGCTCGATGATGGAAAGGAGCTGAGTTAACAGCCATCTCTCCAAGTATCTCTCCAAACTATAGGTCTTCTTCTTCTTCTTCTTCTTCTTCTTCAGTAGTTGATTGATTCTCCAACAAGATCAGTTTGTCCAAATGCTTTCCTCAAAAGAGTTCAGCTCGCCAGCGGTCAGTTTTGCAAAAGGTCAACCGGAGTCAAATCCAAGTGCAAAGTGAGACAGAGCAACGGTCTGCAGATCTTATATGACCTCGGGTCGCGCGTCACCGTTCCGTTTCCATGACTTCCACTGACGCACTTGCATGTGTGTGTATTTTATTTATACAATAAAGGCTAATATATATTTTTTATATTTTAATAAGTAGCCAAATGGATGATACAAGCCGATTTTTTTCAGCATGTTTTTTTTTTTTCATGCTTTATGATGTGTATGATTTCCTTATAACTGACAGAAATGCACGGAGAAGAATATATTTTATCTTGTGCAGACAATATAATCATCTTTCAGGACCTGCAGCAGCTGATGCCTCCATACACAGCATGGCCACTGCAAGCCACATCATGTTGACAAGTGAAAAGTGAAACTGAGCCATGATAACACAGTGTGATTGTATGAAGTTATAGTCTTTATGATCATTTTTGTGTTTTTTGAATAATTAATAGAAATGTCTGCAGTCAGTAGGTAAATGGTACAGGGTTACTATCACAGTGAGCTCTTCTGCAGTTTGAAGTACAGAAAATCTGCTCCCCCTGATGAGTTGTTTGTTTAGGCAGCTATTTTTATCTGGTTTTGGATATTTTTAATGTTTTATGATGTTTATTTTTAAGATATAATAGTCTATTAAAGCGTCAACTTACATTCAGGAATGGCATTTTATTGTAGTCCACCAACATGCAAATAATTTTTTCATATTTGACACTGACTTCCGATTTTGCGTTCAGTATTAATATTTTTAATATCTTTCACAACCTCATTTTATTTTTCACCTTCTTCGTGTTTTTTCAATATTTTTATTCACTTGATCACTTTTCTATTTTCATATTCTCCCTTTTCCTCACCACCTTACCAATTTTTCTCATGCTTATACGTTTGTCCTCTTTTTGTCTTATTTACTGTGAACACTGTCGACCCAATCCTTCTTCAAGCAGTCTTGTCAGTGAAACTCTGTTCAGTTTTGTCCCCATGTTGTATAATAAGTGTTGACCTAAACACCAGTTTATAAAACTACTTCTTTGTCAAACTGTTATCATGTGGGAAATATTTGGTGGTGTCAATAAAAGTAACATAGGCCTATGTTATTCATTTGAGTAAAAATATAAACCTGAACACACCAATTTAACTGATCATAAAACACAGCTGTTTGTATTGTGCATGAAGGGGTGTATATAAAGGAGCAATAAGCATTCAAAGCCATCCGATTGGTTCAAACTGCTCCTGCAATACTCAATATTCACTGTGTACACCGCCCTCAGAGATTCAACGCCCATGTGTAAGTATTATTTATCGGTTATGATGCTGATGTAAGCCTCTATTTACCGTATTTGACACCTGCAGAATTCCAAAAAATGCATTTTACGAGCAAATCTTTACAGGCAAACCTACATTTTACATTAGAGCTCTCCAAATGTCTTGTGTTTTTCTTTCCTTCCTCCATCTCTCTCTCTTTCACCCCTTTGTTGTATTCCCTGATGGACTCATATTACACAAGACATGACATCCAGCAAACAATTAATAGGACAAATAACTAACATGTGAATTAAGATTAATTAATATATAATTATATATATATATATATATATATATATATATATATATTATAGGATGCCAGCTGCCGTTAAACCTTGAAGAACAAGAAGAAGAAGAAGAAGAAGAAATTGGTAGATTTATCTTGGGAAATATTATCTGTCACTTTGAACTTCTACTGGAAAAAGTATTTTTTTTTTTTTTAAGGTTCAACACAATATTTGAGAGAGAATATTTTCTAATCAATCTCATTATCATTGTCAAGTTTTACATTCATAAATGCAAATTTGAGAGAGTTAAACCTCACTTTAATGTTGGAACTATATATTAAGACAATGCATTCTGCAAAAAAACAAATAGGCTGATAGAACAGTGAGTTTGTGCTCACATTTTAATGTTTTTACTTAAGTTACTATTATTTATTTATTTATTTTAACCCCTGGAATGTTTTGTGTTTTATGTTACTTTCTTTTTTATTTATCCCTTTATTTCCTGTATATGCATTGTTTACCTCTGTCTTAATTGTTCTTTGTATTGTTTACAAATTTAAAATAAAGTCTATTGAAAAAAAGGAATAAAAAAAAAAAAGTGTTTCTTCACAAGTTCAAAATGCATGCCTTTAGTCTTTCTGCCTTAGCCGATTTTGGAAATTTCACTGATAACTTGTAGTTCAACAATACAGGTAACGTTATCGTCTCCCTATTTTTTCTTTCTCAGGAAAAATGCCAAGCAGCATCGAGACAAACATCAAATCTGCATCCGGTTCAATGCATCCTTATAAACGATGAGCTCCTACTTTCTCATCTGTTCACCCAACATTTGTTACTTTTCAGAGACACACTTACAGCAATTACTACATTTGTAATACTCCCCTTAATAACCTTATATAAACCCATTATTCTCATGCTACAAATATATTACTCCGTTCTCTCTAAAGCTGTTTCACTGACATTTTTAGTGTAAAATGATCTCAAACATAAAATGTCAATATTTGTAACCATTTAGGATTCATTTTTTATTTTTGACACATCATCTGAGTCTCAATGTTTGAGCCACTAGATGGCAATACCAGCCCCTTTACTTCAGAGCGTTTTATTTATTTATTATTACATATAGCAAGTCCTGCAAACTGCAAACTCACCTACTAACCCGCCAACATACTGCCACTCCTTTTCGAATATGTAAACCAAGGCAAGTGTTTGACAATTTCTTTTGCTTATGATTTTCATTGTATGTGGATACTGCTTTTTTTCTGGCAGTCCACTTGTTGTATGATGATTCTCTTTTTTTAATTATTATTATTATTTTACATGTTCGAAATAAATTTTGAAATGAAATGAAATGAAAACAACGGAGGAAAATGAACCACGGTCTTATTCTGGAGTAAAAACATGCTTATTGTTAAAAAGTGGGCCGAGCAGAGAGCAGCATCCCCGCCCACATGCTGCTGAGAGCAGGTCATGCGGCCTGCTCTGTTGTGATCCACAGCTCGGACAGGCGGGGCGGACATGGCGGAAGACGGGAGGTCCGGGTAACTACTTCAAGCTGCACTAGTAAAACCCCGTTGTATGAAATAAGATATCGAGGTTATCTGGAAAGCTGGCAGCTTTGTACGGTGCTCGGTTCCGCCCGGAGGACATGGAGATATCCGGAGAGGGAGAGGCGGAGGAGCGCAGGTGAGAAACAGCCTGGGCTGGGTGAAGCTACCCGGCTAGCTGAGCTAAGAGAGACCATAACGTTACTTATATGAACAAAACAACTAAAAACTGTATCGCTCATTCAACATAGAAGACCAGTAATTATATTTGGAGCGGCAACTCACTTTAATTGAACCATTTCAATCATGTTAAGTAGCTTATTAGCTGGCTACACTGTTGGATTACTGAGGCTGGAGTGCTAGCTCGCTGTTAAAGCTAAAGCTAAGCTAACCTGACATGTCAGTGTTTGACAGCTCAGAGGAAACAATACCAGCCAGCTGCGGAGTTTTTCAGCCCGTGTAATGTAAAAGGGCAACTAATATGACTGATTAATGAGCGTTTCGTTGCATTTAAGCCATTCGTTTGCACATTTGTTTAACCGCTGGGGCACTATTTAGTACCTAGCCTAAATAGTGCTAACTGTTAGCTGTCTCCTAGCTCGGTTGTGCTAACAGCTAACAGCTAACAGCTAGCTGTCAAGTGAAGTTGACATTATGTGAGAGGAGTCGCTGGTTGCATTGTGCAAGATATTAACACACTATTAAAGGGAATTAGAAATCCACATTGGGTTTAAAAGTATCAGCAAATTTAGCAAGCTCCACACTTTTTTTTTTTTTCACAAGCTGACATAAATAACAGGCATCAGTTGACAGCACTGGATTACTGGAAGAGCTTGTTTAAGAGGAACTGCTGCACAAGTTGACGCATTTTCTAGTGTATGTGTGTGTGTGTGTGTGTGTGTGTGTGTGTGTGTGCTGTAGCAAGAGAGGCTAAAATGACCTTTCAGTCTGAACAGTGCACATGTACTTTTTGACATCAGTATTTTTAGTATTGTTTCAGCAGTGTAGAATTTCCTGCTATACTAGGGCATTGGGTTCACGGATGATGATGAGCAGGACTATTCTCACTTTGAGATTATATTTGTTTGTTTAGGATTGGAAAGTGAGATTGTATAAACAAATCTCTCCTGAGGCTTCTCAAATAGAGCACGCACACTTCCTCCTCCGTCCTTCAGTCATTTGAGTTATCCACCCATCATGTGCGATGATGACTAGTTTTGTTTGTTATAAGACGTTTGTCTAATGCGGGATGCACACTGTTTTCTACAGGCAGTATGCACACAACATAACAACCTGCAGTGACCTCAACAACCTCTCTGAGCCTTGTAGAATTTCACCCCATGATGTCCAACACACACACACACACACACAGACACACACACACACACACTCATAGTATATACACATACATGCCCGTAACACATGCCCTCATGTTGCATAAATACATCATGCTCTGGAGAATGCTCTCTATTCAGCCTCCACCTTTCCATGTGTGTGATTTGATTAGTTAGCTAGGTAGCTGGACTCGTGATGGTGTTTTTTTTTTTATGAAAAAAGACTTGTGTTCATAAATGTGCTAGTCCTAGTAGGGATGCACAGATCCGACCTTTTCAGTCCCGATACAGATATTGATACCTGGGCTTTGGGTATCGGCTGATACAGAGTACTGATCCGATACCAATGTTTAACGAATAAGCTGTATGCCTCACTGTGTGGAAGTGACTGGGATCATTCCTTGTAGTGAAAGGCAACATCAAGCTTGACTTAAAAATTACTTTCCTAACTTTATAAAACAAAACGGAACAAATACATACAAAGATATAAATGTACTGAATTATTTATTAAAACAATAAATCGCACACCAGTAACTTGGTAAAAAAAATCTTCGAAATGAACAGGAATTACAAATGTAAACCTTTTTAATGCAGCAGCAAATTGGTCAAAACTTACAGGAATTAAAATTCCACTATATAATGTATATAGTATATTGCCCCAAACTGCATGGGAGTAGCATAAAGTGGACATGTCTGTAAAGGGGAGACTCGTGGGTAGCCATAGGAACCATTTTCATTCACATATCTTGAGATCAGAGGTCGAGGGACCCCTGTGAAAATGGCCATGCCAGGTTTTCCTCGCCAACATTTAGCGTAACTTTGGAACGTTATTTAGCCTAATATGACTAGTATGACAGATTTTTATGGATTTTTAAGAGGTTAATTAAAAATTGACACAGTGTTTTGGAGAATCAATACAGTATTGCAAAACATAATATTGCGATACTCGTGTATCAATATTTTCTTACACCCCTATAGTATATAAACATAGAATTAAATTGAATAGATCTGCCCCATTGTCACCGATACCCGATCCAGCTATTTGAGTCAGTATCAGCCCGATATCCGATCCGGTATCGGTATTGGTGCATCCCTAATTCATAGGTTTCATAGCCAGCCAGCCATTTCAACAGTCTCTGCATCCACTTCTGTGTCCGATATGATGATTGTGAGTTTTTTTGAGAAAGAAAACAAAATAATTCTCAATTGTGGGTTAGTCAGTGAGGCTAAATGACTGCATTGCCTTTATTTTTGGACCATTATAGTTGATATATTTTAATTCATGAATTATGTGGGGTGCTGATTCTTACTGTATATCTAATGCATTTAAGCACACACCACATACTAAAGTGTATAGTATATAAGTAGCAGATGGCCAGTTATGATCTATACTCAAAATACGTCTTCAAGTGTTGGCAGATTTGTTTGTCCCGTTGCTGCAGTTATGTAGCTAGTTCTCAATCGTTTGACTATTCAGTTTGACTGCTGACTTAAGGGGAAAAAGAGGAAGTCCTGGATATGAGCCAGCCCTTTATGGCTCTGAGGGAATGTGACCTGATAATATTGTGTTGTATCTGACACTTTTGGAGCAATAGCTTCCCATAGCTGTATCCTACAGATAAGGTGGCTCCATATAAATAGTACAGAACTCTGCAGCTAGACTGCTGACAAAAACTAAGCGATTCTGTCATATTACACCAGTTCTGGCTTCACTACATTGGCTTCCAGTAGCTTTTAGAATTGATTTTAAAGTGCTTTTAATCACTTATAAAGCTCTGAATAACCTGGCACCGGAGTATGTAACTGAGCTCCTCACACGGTACTGTCCGAACAGGCCCCTCAGGTCTGCCAGTCTGGGTCTTTTAACGGTTCCAAAGACCAGGCTAAAAAAAAAGGGTGATCGAGCCTTTGCAGTACTGGCACCCCGACTCTGGAATAGTCTCCCACTGAGCATCAGATCAGCTGACTCTGTCACCGCTTTTAAATCCAGCCTTAAAACTCACTTTTATAAAATGGCTTTTCCAATCAGCTGAATTTGTTAGTCCTTTGTATGCTTGTGTGCTGATGTGTATGAATGTGCACATGTAATTGTATGAATATGTATATGCTTATTTCTTTATTTACCTATTTTTTACTGTTTTTATTTTTTACTGTTTTTTATTTTTTATTTTACTGGTTTTTATTTCATTATTTATGGTTCATTGTATTCTGCTGTCTTTGATGTGAACTTCTTTGGAAAGCACTTTGTGCTTTGTGCTTGAAAAGTGCTCTACAAATAAAATTATTATTATTATTATCTACCAGTAGTTGTGGTTTGTAATATAGGATATCAACATTGAGACTTTAGGAAGGTCCCTGCTTGCAGAAAATATCAACTTTAAAGCTTCTAATACACACACACATACACGATAATATGGGATAGTGGTTGCATCATAAATGTCACTAATAGGTCAAAAAGCTTTGCTTGTGCTGTGCTAACAGGCACCTGGATTCTTGTAAACATTTTGTTTATTCGGCGGGAGTAGGTGTCTATTTATGTATCCATCTATTTAGACTAGGTTGTGGTGATACTGCTGACACATTTTATTGATGGTCAGCACTCCCGGTTAGTCACTGAGTTCAGAGTAAAGCATTATCGTAAGTAAACTGCTGAAGATAGACTTTTAATTTCGGGAAAAGTATTTTTGTTCACGTGAGTAATGATTTAAGCCGCACCACTGCTAACACCAGCACTTCTTTACCTCCTTCCTCATTCCTAAACTTCCTCCCTCACCCTGTTTATCTCCTCTTTCCTGCTGCTCTGTTTTCCTCACAGGAAGGAGCACTGGAAGCTGCTGTCAAGCCTGAAGACCACAGTGGAGGGTCTTCTATCCACCAACAACCCCAACGTGTGGTCACGTTACGGCGGCCTGGAACGGCTCCACAAGGACATGAACAACATCCTGAGCCACGGACTGAAGAATGAGCAGGTCAGAACTGACTGATGCCACTCTCCTTTCTGTGTGACCTCCAGCGAGCTCTGACAGATTTGCAGGGCAAAGTTAGCTTTAGCTCGCAAATCTGCACTGAAGTCTTGTGTTTGAACATGGAGGAGTAATTGATTGTAGGTGTGTCCCATAACCCCACAATACCACACCATCAGACAACAAACTGCAGTATAGGTTGGCTCAATATTTCCAGATTACCCATGTAACACCTGCGATATCACATTCTGCGTTGCTGGGAATCTGATTGCAGATGCAGATGCTACAGACAAATGCCACTGACAACCTACAAAAGTAATTAAAACTTAAGTTACATTAGTTAATGTAACCTCTCTCTTCATCAGAGAGTAAGATTGTCACTCACCCACAGGTTGTCAGGAATGGGTGTAATAGGTTTTATCACACGCTTTACCAATGTAGAGGGTCATTTTTCTTACATTTTTGCCAAGTATTTACATTATTAGAAAGGTCATTATCAGTTCACTTCTTGAAATACAGGGGAAAATGGTTCACTATGGGATGCCCTTCCTCTTCATAATGGCTTATTGTGTTTATTGAAGCTGGTTTTCTCTGTAACTGGGTCATGCTGGTTTTGTGTTGCAGGTGTACTACAAGCAGAGAGACTATTGGCCGTTTGTGTGGTGTGTTCGCTACATCAGCCCCCACCTCGCCTCGCACGTTGAACAGGTATGAATCCTGCCATCAACCTGCAGGGTGGTATGTTAATATTTTCTAGTTTAGTCAGTATAAAAATCTCTAATGGAGGAGGCACATTGCTACACTTTGCTCTAGGCTACGTTTTTTTTCTCATACTGATTTTAATTGCTAGCTGTTATCTCATTTAACAGTGTAAGGTAGACGTACCTTGAGCTTTCAGATTGTGAACTCACTTTGCAGTACAGTTTTCATCCTTGGTAAATATCATGATTATCATCATAATTTGGTAAAATGATAATGGGAAAATATGGTATGCGGCACTACCCATAATCTTAAGCAGGTTCCTGCCAACTGAAGAAATGATAGTCACTCTCTCAGTGATTAGGGCTTTGCTTATAAGACGTTAACCTTGAGGAGGAGAGTGAGCATGGGCAAATGTAATTACAGCTATATAATCAGTATTGTAGGATCACAAGTGTCAGGCTTGAACATAAAGGGAAAATAAATCACTGACAAAACTTGCATAACTGAGCCGATGATTTATTTAAAAAATGTTACTACACAGGCTTCTTAGTTACACGGGTACTTCTACCCTGGGTTTTATCAGTTTTTTTGCACAATAGTTTTATTTATCTCCTAATCATGAGTCACCTTGTTGCTTGGTTTGTGTTTCAAAAGCTAAAAACAGTGTTTTGAAGTTTTGAGAACTTTCCACATTTACTGTAAGAGGGGGCTGGTGTGTTTCAGATCTGTAATTCATATTCATATACAAGAAATGATGATGAGCCTCTGCCATTTATTCACCGTTTTACTTTTAGGAGAGAATAAACTGCTGCTTTGTCTCCAGGCTTCTAAGTTAACAATGTGTATTAACCACATTCTGATGGATTTTGTATTTTGGCCTCAGCACATTTGTTTATTTGCACCAGCGGCCACTGTGGCAGGAAATGAACTTTCATTTAGCTGATAAATTGTGGTCGACGTAGCTTGTTGGACACTGAAAATAGGTGGTGAATTTGAGAGCCGATCTACCCGCCAGACAAAAACAATGGTTCCTTCTTTTTGTAAAGTTTTTAGTTACATGCAAAGTAAATGCCTGACATAGTTCACACTGTCGGATGCCTTCAGCAGAGTCACTACACTACCTGGATTACCTGTTGTGCTAACTTATTGTGTTGTGGAGAACAGTCCCTTCTGTCAAGTGTGCAACAGTGAAGAGACGTGGAGTAGTTGGAATTTAATTATCTTCATTACGCCCTCTGTTTCTGACCAGCAGGACTTATAGCACACTCGGCCGTGATTAAATCATCATGTGACGATTGGTTGTTGATATCTTGTCTGCCATCTCTTAGTTTTGTGCTGAGATGTTTTTTCTCACTCCTCATTCCACTCATTGCTCACTCTGTTTAGACAGTCAGTCCTATCATCTGCATCACGCCATGTCAGGCCTGTCTCTTCACCACTCCCCCATGGCTTTTTTAGACAAATAGATGAATCATACAACCTGGAATGCACACAGACAGCAGTATGTTTGGAGTAAATAGAATAAGATTTGGAACAAGATCCCATGATACTGGTTGTCATGCTGTTGAATTTACAAATGAGGATATAAAAACAAAACAATTAAAATGTATTGTTTTTGCCAACCTCTTTCCCTTCTAGCTCTCCCCTCACAATAAGCTCCTGTTTCACATTTCTTTCTTTCGTCTGTCCGTTTACAGTTCAGTCACCTGGAGCCGGTGCTGACCAGCGGGATGCAGAGTGCTGGTGAGAGCTACAAGGCCGAGCGCTGGCTCCTTCACAGCTTACAGGTTCACAAGCTGTCGCCTCAGCTCCGACCTCTGCTCCGGCATCTGGGGCATACACGTAAATACTATAATGGTGAGTTACAATTGTAACGACGACGAGTCACACTAATGGTCCAGTTTAATTTGGTGTGAATTGTAGACTAAAGTAAGAAGCAGCTTAAATTATAATTGTTTTTGTTCCCCAATTCCCTCATTGTTTGACTTTCTCTCCTCTCTTTCACTTTCTTTGTCTTCACTTTTGCCCCATTAATCAATTACCTTCCTCATTATCTTATCTCCTTTCCTCTCTTTGTCACCCTCTCTGTTTCTCCTTCTCTCTGTCTGTCTGTCTCTGCCTTTCAGATGATGCCTTTCTGCTGAGCGAGCCCCACGTGACCGCCATGTTCCAGTGTCTGGAAGCTGTTGAGCAGAATAACCCCAAACTGCTGGCCCAAGTAGACACTGTCGGGGTGGGTTTTGTAAAATTACCTAGAGGGTAACTTTGGTATTTTTCAACCTGGACCCTATTATCCCATGTTTTTGTGTCTAACTGGCAGACAACATTTCTGAAATTGGTCCAGTATTGAGGGATGGTGCTGTAGATGGCAGCTGCTCACGGACTGCAATATGGTGCTAATGGGGCAAGCTGGCACCGTCGTTTACGTCCACTAAAAGTGCTTGTTTTTGCCATGACAGACTCTGATTGTTATTAGAAGTGTCTGACATTATGGAGAGAGTCTCGTTCAAGGAGAAGTCTCGTTCTGAAATCTGGCGAGGTGATGCGTTGATGGAAGACAACGGTGGAATAGTGGAATACATCCATGGTGGAAACGTGAGCGCCAGATGGGCAGAGTTTGTTGTGTTGGAGTTCAGAAAGCGTAGCTTAGTGTTATCTAAAAGATTTTCAATGTCATGGCTGACTATTTAGATGATTTCAACACGGTGGATGAAGTCTTTGAATTCGATGGTCGCCCGTATTTATTTGAGCCAGAGTATACAGATATATTCAGATTTTACAACGAGACATCTCCTTGAGTGGGACTTGGACACAACAACAAACAGACCGGATCAAGCGAAAAGTAAGAAAAAAGTTTTTTTTTCTGTGTAGGGTCCTTTCCTTTCCATAATGTTATCAGACACTTATAATAACAATTTGAGCCTGTCAGTGGCTAAAACAAGTAATTTTAGTGAGCGTAACGTTACATTGATGCTGCTCACTTGCCCTCGCAGCTCGTTTTGCTTTCTCAATACTGGCCTAATTTAAGAAATCGTTGTTCCCATTCATCACTTAGACACAAAAACATGGGAAAATAGGGTCCAAGTTGAAAAATACTGATGTTACCCTTTAAAGTCTGTCTACTTTCCTACATTTATACCTCATCCATTATCACTTTGTTGTTAATCTTTTGTTCATCATGATGATTTTTTTTTTTGGTTCATGACATGATGTGATATTGATCTCTTTTATTTATTTTTGTTTGCACAAATGTGTATTAATTACTTGTGTTTCTGTTTTTTCAGTAATTATGCTAGAAACATTTAAAATCTATAAAGATCTGCTGTTGAACATAAGGAAAAGATGGTGGCGCTTTTTGACGAGTGGTGTTATTTTACACCACCTGCCGTAGCGGTCTTGTTTAGAGGGTCAGTCAAAACTGAGGGTGACTTTATAATGAAGGAAACTTTAAGGAGGACTTTTGGGACAAGGCCTTAAATTTTGTATCTTTTCTCCCTCCAGCTGTCCCCTCTGAAGAGCCCACCATGTCTGGGCCTGTTGAAGAGCCAGAGCCTGTGTGTGCTCCCAGGAGCTGGTGGGGTTTGGAGGAACGCTGACTCGGCTCCCAGTAAAGAATCTCTAAATCGCAGACTCGCCACCTCCAACTGCTCCCTCCGAGAAGCCGTCGCCACCAGCCACAACTCTGGGAACACTACGGGAGCTGGATCCCAAAACAGCAACAGCACAAGTGAGGAAAAGTCGAAGGGTGACGGGTTTATTTTGAAAGGGTTTTTTTTGTTTTGTTGATATTATGCTTTTAATATGTAGTGTCCCCTGATTCAGCTGAACGCTTAAAGATGAATATTGACAGTTCTCATAAGGCTCAACTAAATGTGCTGCTGTAATAATAACTCAAGGCAGGCAGACAGCTAGTAGGTGATCTGCCTGGGTTTCACTTGGCTTGTATTTGTGTCTCTTAATTACTTTTACAAAGAGGTTCAGATTAAATCATGAATAACTGTATCATGAATCTTTAGTAGGACTGTCAAAGTTAACATAATGATAACGGCAAATTTGTTTTAACGCCACAAATTTCTTTAACGCATTAACACAATTTTTAGGTTGTAGCGGGCTCAGCTTTAAAGCTAGAGTGAAGATACTGGCATCATATTAAACTAGAAAACCTAAAGAATCCATTTGTCCATCCATATGTCATACTAGCTTGTCGCGAAGGAGGCTAAATAACGCTCCATACTTACGCTAAATTTTGGTGAGGAGAAACTGGCATAGCCATTTTCAAAGGCGTCCCTTGACCTCTGACCTCAAGATATGTGAATGAACACAGACATGCCCACTTTATGATAATCACATGCAGTGAAGTCATAGTCAAGTCAGCACACTGACACACTGACACACTGACAGCTGTTGTTGCCTGTTGGGCTGCAGTTTCTGGTCAATATTTGTCATCGTTTTGTGTTAATTGATTTCTAATAATAAATATATATACATACATTTGCATAAAGCAGCATATTTACCCACTCCCATGTTGATAAGAGTATTAAATACCTGACAAATCTCCCTATAACGTACATTTTGAACAGATAGAAAATGTGCGATTAATTTGCGATTAGTCAAGATTAATTATGGACAATCATGAGATTAATCACAATTAAATATTTTAATATTTAATTGTTAAATTTATATATTAAAAGCCAGCCCTAATTTTATTGACAGCACTAATTTTTTATACATTTTTGGTCCATTGAAAATAAGGATAGGGGTTAAGAAGCAGTAGTACTTGCTATGTTGATCTCTGAAGTGGAAAATGTATATTCTTGACAACCGAGATTAATGGTAGGTTCACATGGAGTACACTTTGGGTCATGGGACTTCACATCTGGATCAACATCTGGGTTTGTGTTCAATATTAGGAACAGAAATTTAAGGTCATTCCACAAAATGATTTCAGTTCTCAGCAAACAGTGTCGTCTTTGACCAGACTTCTTGTATTTGTCTCGATTTAAGAGACAGATTTTGTTGTAGTATATTGAATGAAGCAAATGAAGAGCGAATGATCACTATTCTGTAATCGGTACATAAAGGGGTGTGGGGTGGGATTGGGCGATGGCACTATGAATGCACTACAGTTTGTATGTGAATAGACTGACTGAGTTAACCATACAGAGGCCTGATTGTTTGTGGACAAGTCAGTTATTGAAGAATGTCCTGATCTGGCTGTGCTCACTGAAATGGATAAACAGTTTCAGAGTGGTTTTCCTAAAAAGTATTTTTACGTTATTGTTGCTTTTTTGGATAAAAAAACAATCCGTAAGATAACCTGTGTCCATTCCACATCAGCGAAGCTTGAGCATGTGAGGGAAGAACCAGAGAAGCAGACCTGTGTGACCTTGTGTCTCAATCCATCTCACCTTATCTACCTGTTGTGTTGCAGACACTACCTCTACAGCCAGCAGCCCGGGAGCTCCCTGGGTGTGTGCGTCCAGGCCGGGGGAGAGCGAGCGGGGTGTGACGCCCCCTCCTGGCCCCGTCTCGGTCCCTTGCATCTCCCTCACAGAGTCCACCTTGCCCACCTCCCTTCAGCCTGAGGCCGGGGACTCTGGTGACGGCGACTACGACGATGGTCCGGAGTACCTGGCTATTGGTAACCTGGGGCAACGCAGCCGCTGTGACTCCCGAAGCTCCACCCACAGCAGTGAGCAGGGCGCCACCCCGGACCAGTCCCTGCAACGGAGTTCCCTAGCTCCGCCCCCACCCAGACGCTCCTCTTACTCAGAGGGCCAGAAGGGACCGGGCCGGGGGCCCCGAGGACACACCCGCTCGTTTTCTGACACGGGGGTCAATCAGAAACTCAGGAACGGTGAGTGAACCTAACTTTACAACTTAAGTGTGGTTTTCAAGCAACTGTATATATTTCATTTAAGAAAATCAAGACTTAGTATTTTATGTTAGTGCTTTTGATGTCCTCGAAGTCTGCCACCATTTTAGCATAAATATCTTGAAGTACTTAAAAGACATTTGTGCATAAAAGCTGCAGATACAGTCTATTACCCACGAAAAGCAAGCTAGGCTGAACCGGAGTGATGTATTCTGTATCTCTCCTCTGCTCCATTCAGTACCGGGGACGGTATCGTCCGATGCAAATGGACTAAATGTAGCCTATCTGTTTTTTTGTTGTTTTTAATATTTTCTATAGGGCACATAAAACTTGGGTCTCAGGTCCGTGTTAATGTGCCATGCAAAGAAAACAAAATGTTGACGGTTCCGTTTTAGCTGTGGCTCAAACTACAGTCATTCCACTAAAGGAAGACATTATTTATTTTCATTTTTCTACCAATTACATCTATATTTCCTCACAATGTTTGATGCAAAGTCTATTTAATGACACAGGTCAGTTGGTTGGAGTGTGTGTGTGTGCGTGCATGCGTGTCAGTGTCAATTATATGCAGGGTTTGCCAAGGTGAAACTATGACGGGGCAAATTAAACTTAATATGAATTTATTACTACTACACTACTACTAATACTAACACTAATAATTTAATACATTTATGGCAAAACAAGCCAAATATCGTCTTGCCATTGGCAAAGGCATCGGCTATTGATCCCCGAGATCGTCTTCCATCAACACAACCCTGTTATAGAGCGAGGCTTCAGTTTCCTGCAGGTGATGGAAACATACCTCATTAACTATTTCTTTTTTTGCACAATGTTTGCATAAAAGGAAGGTGAGGTCCAGATGGGGGTTTACCTGTATAGTCTGTGTTTATTTGTAGCTCTGTAAGATGTGGCGAGGCCAAACTCTTTCTCAGAAGGTGCACACTTCCTGTCTGAGGGTTTTAAATGTTTCTGAATTAACACCTCTATTCTCTTTGCTCACTGTTTCCCCTTCTTGGCTTGAGGCTTGAGGTAACTTGCTCTCCTTCTGCTCTATCTCTCTTTTTTTACTGTTTGTGCGAAGGAGGGGGCCACCGAAAAATCACCATAATAATAGAAGATCCGGTAGCAGGTTGGCAGTGCAGTTCCACTGTGCTCCATGACTTTACCCCTCCCACTCTTTTCTTTTTCCCTCTGCATGCTAATGAACTCTTTATATCCCTTTCATTTCAAGTCTTCACCTCCTAATATGTGCTTTTGGTCTGTGTTACTCAGGTCAAGTTGATGTGATGAGGCCATGAACGAACCATTTCAGTGTTGTGTTTTTGTTCATGCACACATTTTTCATAACCGATCAGTTTTGTGTTGAAAGTATCATGGAAGTTATATAGAAACTGTGTGTAAACGTATTCATTTCATTACAGTTATGCTAGTGATGTCCTGGTATTGAGGATTAATACTATAATGGAACAATCCAAGTGTCAATGTCAAAGATGGAGCAAAGCAGGTGTTTTCCTGTATGTGTTACATGTACAGGATGTGGGAAATAAAGTACAGCTGTGTATTGCAGTATAATATATGCTTATTTTCTCAAGTAAAAGTAAGAATTGGACCATTCTTCTCTACCAGCTTATACATATAAATGTATAATTTCCGTGTCATTCAGATTTTATTTCTGAATCTGTACATCCCTAATTCAAGCCATTACATTGACAAAGGTCAGCAGTCATTTTTTTGTTTCTGCATGCAATAAAGTGAGCCATCTCCCTAGATTTTATTGATTGTTTGACCATAATGTGCTTTGTGTATGAATGGTGACGCATGTTCCCATCAATTTTAAAGAATTCAGTGTTTATTTTAGTGACTTTAGTGGCATTTAGGTGATTAAAGGCCCTTAACATGGACTCTTTCTCTCTTAGAATCGGCAGGGGACGACTGCTGCATAAAGAACTACAGCCCTTTCTCACCTCAGCGCAAGGATGCCAGCTCTTCTAGTTCCCTCTACATGGAGTCTCGTGAGTTTTCTGTTTGCAGTACTTTAAAAATGGGCTTTTATTGTTGCACTTAAAAATGAGTGCAATAGTGGAAAAAAAGCGTTGCTCTTATGCTGTGATTGTTAGAAAGTCCACAGCAAACTTTAATATGGGAGGAAGTTGGACAGGAAAGCTGACATGAAATGTTGAAGAAAAATGAAGTTTTCAGTTCCTGAATGTGAATGTAGCAACAAGTGAGTCAGCTGGTCCATAAACGTGACACTCTGGACCTGAGCAGGAAGGTCATAGAAAGGTTGATCATGTGTGTTATTGTGATTTTATGGTTTAGATAATAAAATCTGTCTAATAAGTCTGATAGCCTGCAGTTGGCTTTTGGCAAGCTCAGAGGATTTTATTTTCTTTGTGTATTGGTGTCATGTATTTTCTGTGTTCATGTGTTGGTCTCTTCAGATGGGTCCGAGGACAGCAGCGTTCCAGATGGGATGTTCAGGAAGCCGTCAGAGGGTCAGAGCCTCATCAGCTACCTGTCAGAGCAGGACTTTGGCAGCTGTGCTGACCTCGAGAAGGTCAGGGTTCATTTTAACTCATGACTAAGGCTACATCCACACCAATTAAAACAGTGTTTTTAAACAATTTAGTGTTTTAGCACCATTTTAGAAATAAATGTCTATATTAACACGCATGAAAACGTATTTTATCTTATATCAAACAACCATTCACGTACACTGGGCATGCTGGTGAAACAGGAAGTGGATTTGCATACTCCGGGAATGGCTGCTGAGAACTTTATGCTTTGTTCGTTTACAGTTTCTTTGTGAACTTCACAATAGTTGTGCAGAACAAAAGGAAAGTCCTCTGTTTTATGTCCATCGCCCTCCTCAAAGCCGCAAACCGTGTCTTCAAAAGTTCGCTCTGTACGGCTGATAACGCTGCTGGACAGGCCGCTCGCAAATTGATCACAAATCGCTCGAAAAATAGCTTGCCTCTTGTGCATGCAGGCAGTAGTATCATTGTAAAATGCTGAATTTAACTGCACAATAGCTAGCATGGACAACAAGGTTAGCAACGCCTGTAATTTGTTATCCATGTTGAATTAACCACTGGTAGTCGCACAGTAATCACGGCTTCTGGTTTTCTTTCGGAAAAATGTCACGTTATAGGGGCGTGACCAATCAGGGAGGGACACCTCGTGACTGATAAGACCCAATCAAGAAGCGAATGTTGGTATCCGCGTAATCGTATTCAAAGGTCTCCGTTTCTGCCCGTCTGGACTAAAACACAACCCTGGAATTTTCAAACTACTTCGGCATCAGCAGCTTTTTTAAACGTCTGTTTTAGTGGTTCTAAAACGCCAGAATAGTGTGGACTTGGCATAAATGTAGCAAAAGTTTTAAAACTAAAACTTATTAGTGTGACTGTAGCCTAATTCTGACTACTGTCTGTGCTGATTGATCAGTTACTCCATCACTTATTTGGTCAAACTCTGATAATATACACTTTTCATACAAATTAATGCAGTTCAAAGTGCTTTACAAATGCAACTCGGTGCTAAACTTCTGCCAAACCTGTGATAGATTAAAGTTTAGAAAAAGTACGGTGTTGAACTTAATGATGTTGCACGACTTAAAAGTTTTGTCTCCTCTGATTGATTCATAATATTCTTTTTGTTCTGTAGGAGAACGCTCATTTCAGCATCTCGGAGTCCCTTATTGCTGCCATCGAGCTGATGAAGTACAACCTGCGGCGTCGGGAGGAGATGGGCGAGGAGGAGGGAGACAGCGACTGTGAGATTCAGCAGCTCAAACAGAAGATCCGCCTGCGAAGGCAGCTGATCCGACGCAGCCGTCTGCCGCCCTGCGCAAACTCCCAGCAACGTAAGGCAACATTATAGTCACCTGTATAGATAGTTTTCTTCATACGATTCTTCATTGACAAAGAAATTATTAAGTTGATTATTTAACATTTTATGTTCTTTTAACGATGCTTTCAGTTACTAGACTTTAGTTGAAATGATTTGTTACATCTCAGTAACTTTCACAAATATACTTCATTTGCTACTGTTGTTTTCTGTCCTTTCTTTCCGTATCGTCTTCTTCCTCATCTGCAGTTTTCCACTCCACTGACAGCGGAGGCTCCAGGAGGAGCTCTCAGGACTCCTGCCAGGGCCTGTCGGACTCCGGCTCAGCAGAGGAGGTGGAGGAGTGCGAACTACGAGGTAGAGAGAGGGAATGAGGGAGCACCAGGAAACATTAATAGTGCAGTGCTTTGCTTTTGAGTGTCGCAATTGCTAAACAGCAACTTCTTCCATCCAGGCATTTGACTGCACATTTTGTATATTTGTCAGTTCAGCTAGCATCTTTTTACTGGATGATGAACAAGCTACAGAGTGATATGATATAGTTAACACTGTTACCTTCCAGCTGCTGTTGATAGTCAGAAATTGATTTTTTGAAAAATTTAATTATGTAGGAAGCCTCTGAAGAATTCATCATTTTTCTGTGTGAATGAGTTTGTTTCTGTTCTGGTCATAATTCACAAGCTCATCACCACACTCGCTTCATGTTGCTAACCCTGCATGTCACGTTTTACCACGGAAGTCTAAGTACAAAAGTCACAGAATGGTAGCCTGTAAAATGTTTTTACTAGTGTTGCTATTTATACAGACGTTACAGTCATGTGAGATGCCGCATCTCAGATTTATATGGTCATGATCGTTCGGCAGGGTGTGTTTGGCCTGGAAAAGCTTCTGGTTTATTCCAGTCAGTGTTCACGACACTGAAACATTTTCCTCTGAATTAACTGCTTAGATTTCAGTCGCTGTTTGTGTGACAAATAGTAACCGCAAGAGACTAATCACTAACATGTAGACATATCAGAACGTGTATTGCTTTAATACTGTGAACATGGGTTGTGGGATTTCATATGTGCATGTACTTTATGTATTGTTTGACTGTGTTTGTGTATAACTGCACTTCTCAGTACTGCGGTTTGAGCACACAGAGTTTGTTGTATCTTGGGAGCTGTATAACTGCATGACTTCCACGTGTACAGTATCAGTGCAGTATACTGTATATTTGCCTGCGACACTGACATTCAGCTCTGTGGAGTGTTAAAAAAAAATGTTTGTGCTTGTGGTGACGGTTGTGCTGAGTGTTAGTTTCTGTCTCTCAGATGGCTGTGAGGGTCAGTCCCTGCTGGCGGTGTCTCAGAACGGCCTCTCCCTGTCACTCGCCTCCCTCTTCTCAGGTATCTGCAGGCTGGACGGGTGGGCGAGGCTCCACAGCTACAATACAGACAGTTTACTGTGGCGGGGCTCCTCTGAGAGGAAGCCGATGGCCCCACTCCAAACTGAGAATATAACGCCTTTAGTCCTTCCTGTTAAACTGGATGGCACTTCAACTGTAACCATTTACAGTTTTTAGCTTATGTTTTTGTCTTTACTGATTGTTAAAGACACTTATGGAATCAACCTCAAAAATACCCACACTATGTATTTTTCAACATACTGACGTTCACTTTGTAATAAGATGGATAATACAGTCATACAGTCATTAATGTTATAGCAGCATCAGACTGTCGTCTCCAACTAAATCTCAGTCTATAGATCAAACTGTTGACTATTAACATGTTGGTTATGTACAGACAACACTTAGCCTAACGTGATGTAATGGATAAGCAATATCCGGTGTTGAACGGGGGAAGACTGAAGGGACATGGTGGCGATCAACCTTAATTTATTAATGTATCGCGAACATTCAGGTTCAGGCAAGATCGTAAAATAATGATTCGACATTTGTATAAAATAAATGTTTGTTTAAAAAGAGATAAATGCATACAAACTTGTCAAAATTACAATCCAAACACGTCAAATTGCATTGATTGCATTGGATCTTCAGTTTCCTATCCCCCAAAATCACAGGCGCAGTTTGCGTTGGTTCAGGGGGCTCACTGTACCCCCTAGAAATGCATCTATGTTTTTTTTTATTATAACATGGAACTAATAATTTAATAATAATAATAATTCCGACGTTTGTGTTTCTGAAACAGAAAACACAGGTTTTATACTGCGATATTTACTGAAAATGACAAACCATCCAGCCAACAGTAGCCTCAGTAAACTTTCAGGCTCCTGGGGATCTCCCTCCAGCCAGCTGTCACCTTATTGAGGTGTTTGTAGTGAAATGAGGAGGTGTCTATCAGAAAACTCCTCATTTCAACTTCACCAATCAGCCGCTCCTTGTCCGTTGGAATTAAGGAATAAATAGAAACATGGCATCTAACAAAAGTTCAGCTCAAACATCTACGTTGCTCAGCGCTTCGTCGCTCACGGCCAGTTAGATCATTCCAATAGAAAACAATGCAATCAAACAGATTTTTTCACTGACGCTTGCTCGCATTGCATTCTGTTTGGAGGGTGTAATATGTTAGCTACACACATCCTAATGCAGTAGACCTCTCTGTGTTGTACACATTATATTACCTCTAAATTGTTTTTGTGAACCCCCAACCATAAAGTTCAAACTGCGCCTATGCCCAAAAGGTGGTGCTGCCTTGACGTTTTGCGATGTAACTGCATGTGTCGGTCTGATGTAAAGCAGTGTTCAGTTGCTGTATTCATCTGATGACCAAATTTCTGGAAGTTGGAAATCCAATTTTACACAATTTTTACACACCACTATCCTACAATAAATCTTTCAAAGCAGAACGGTGGAGTACTGCAAGTTTTCAGTTTGGAGTCGAGCCACCTGCCTCCTCACCTCAGCTGAATAGTTTGCTTGGCTGTTTGTGTTGGTGCTTGTTGTTCAGTGCTCCAGGGTTTGGGTGTGCCTGTACCTGTTAGAGTTTAGGGAGGCTCATGGGAGGAGACGAACGGGTTAACAAGTGTCATTCTGTGGCGACTGTAACTACAGAGACTATTCACTTATTCATTCATCTATCCATCCGCCCAATTATTCATCATCTCCAATGCGACTCCAGTGAGAATGAGGTGTGATTGCTGACACGTTTCACCCTGTCGTTCCTTGTTAATGTTTGAACTCAGCCCAATATTAATTGTTTCTTTTGTGACGGCAGATTTTAGCTCCGGCAAAGTGATGATATTATCAAGGGCACATAGGCTGTTTTGTCTGTATGAACATGACTGCACCTGGCTATAGTTGGACAATATATCAAAAGAATATCATACATATATATGCTTTGGATTTGGGCTATGGTGATATTGTGATATTGATAACAATGTTATGTTTTCCTGGACTGCATTAAGTAGCACATTTCTGTTTATATTAGAATGTTTCAACTTAGTGAAATGAACATTGAATGCTTTTACCTATCCTAATATTCCCAAATGATTTATATTTAATACTTAAAATTAACCAAAATCCTGAACACTGAAATCATGTGTGATTGCATTTTAGTAGATATGAGATGGAAATGCAAATTGATAGTACTGTAACAGAACATATTCTGTCATTATATGTGTCCTTTTAAAAGTCTTTAAAAGTGTAGTTAATAGAAAACCACACATTTTCATGAGAACATCCTTTACCTGTTTGGTTATCATAACCACATTATTAACATTTTTTATTAATATTAACATTCAGTGGCAAAAACATGGGAAAGTAGGGTCCAAGTTTAGTACACTTTAAGCAAAAAAAGGAAAACATTCTTGCCTAAAGCCAGTGATGACATATTCCTCCTAATCTCTCACACTTCAGTCAATTGCATCTCCCTCTTCTGAACACAAAATCACTAAAAGTCAATCACTACGCCCGGTCTCGCATGTGTGCTTTTTGCTGTTGAAGATCATCCTGTGCCTGTAGTATCACTTTGCAGTAGTCAAACTGTAAGCACAAAAGAAGCCAGAGACTTATCAGACAGTTGCATTAGTTGAATCCTGCAGATGACTCACTGGCTTATCCAGCTCTCTTCTGTAACCCAGAAGGGCTCCGAGTCTAACCAGTGTTTCATTTGAATAAACAAGAATGTTGATCTTCTGATAGAAAGAAGCTTGTCACAAGAATCCATGCAGGCGGTCTCCTGTTCTACCAAACCTTTTGCTTACATCTTGTTAGTCAAGTCTTATGAGAAAATATGGCAGTAATGCTCCACCTTTGAATCTCTGGCTTTCCTGCATGCTACCTGCGAAATTACTTTTAAAATGTGCTTGAATTTAATCGGAGATGTGATGTTATTAGGCACTTTCACTTTTCACGTCTTCTTAAATTTCTCTTATTATTGTGTCCCTGATCACATCTCTCTTAAATCATTTCCTCTCAAAACATTGATCGCTGCTTAGCTGTAGCAAATAGTGCCATGGTGAGAAATTGACACCATCCACCAGCCAACTGCTGGTACATTTTGCTTTCTTTCCCCAGAGAAATTCATCTATCATCTGACAGTTATTATTTCCAATTCTGCAAATCTTAAAATTTAGATTTTATTATAGAAGTATTAAGTATCTTTTGGTATCTTTGGCTGGTGGATGAAAATGTGTATAACTGGTCAACTGCTCCTCTTTTATTTTAGTGCCTTATTGTCTTCCAGATGCAGACATTAAGCGAAGCGTCAGCTCCTGCAGCAGGTCTTTTCTCAGCTCAGAGTCCATGTGAGTAACAGCCACTTCCTGTTTCCCTTCTTCCTCTTTATAATAGATAATAATGTAAATTGTCAGGATCTTAATAATTGAAAGCTGTTGAATGTTACTTGAATTACTCACAGAAAAAAAATACACATTACACATAGAAAAAACTCCAAGGTACTATCATCAAAAAGGTTAACCATTTTCCAGTTTTAACAGTAATATGAACCACAGTGGGGATTTTACGTCAGCTCTTTGGATAAGCGGCAAACTGAAAAACACATGTATAAAAAAAATGTTGCATTTTAAAAATATATTCTGTTCTCCTTTGTGTATTTTCAGCTCTCCATCCTTCCTCCAGTCGAACTCGGCTGAGTCAGTAGCCATGGGTTTACTCAGGCAATTTGAGGGCATGCAGCTTCCTGCAGCCTCGGAGCTCGAGTGGCTGGTCCCAGAACACGACGCTCCACAGAAGGTACAACATCCCGCTCATGTGTAGTACTCAGCAGAATAGCAGTTCTCCACACATGGCACTCAACATGCAATAATTCATGTAATTCTCTCCTAGCTGCTGCCCATCCCCGACTCTTTGCCGATCTCACCTGATGATGGCGAACACGCAGACATCTACAAGCTGAGGATACGGGTCCGAGGCAACCTGGAGTGGGCGCCGCCCCGACCGCAGATCATCTTCAACATTCATTCCGCCCCCAAGTGAGTCCACACCAGGTTTTACCTGCCCTCACTAACTTTCTCACTTTCTTTTACACACCCAGCTGGCCATTTCTAAATTTGTAGGTTATACCGCTGTCCTCGCGCTTTGTCCTACAGAATTAACATTACTTACACGTTTTCTCTCCCTGTCAGGAGGAAGATAGTTGTGGCTAAACAGAACTACCGCTGCGCTGGCTGTGGCACCCGCATCGACCCAGGTATGACAAGCAAACCCCAGAAATACTTGTCCTTGAAAATGTTGTTTTAACAGACATTTGGACAAGTTTCCATCAATCAAAAAGTATCAAAACACCAAAGGTCTATTTACATTCACAGTTTCAGTCCTTGTTTTTAATTCAATTCCACAATTGCAACGATAAGACTGTTTTTCCAACATGATCAGCTGGCCTAAAACTTGGTGTTTTCCTATGGCATTTCCCTTTCATATATAGAAATGCTATGCAGAGATAGTTTTACTTTTTGTTCTCAGACTCAGTATCATTCCATATTCTTACCTCTACCCCACTTGTGTCTCTGCTGTCTGTCCACACTTCAGATTATATCAAGCGACTGCGTTACTGTGAATACCTCGGCCGTTACTTCTGTCAGTGCTGCCATGAGAACGCCCAGGCGGTGGTTCCCGGCCGAGTGCTGAGGAAGTGGGACTTCAGCAAGTACTATGTCAGCAACTTTGCCCGGGACCTGCTGAGCAAGATCGCCGGAGACCCGCTGTTCAACCCCAATGACATCAACAGTGGCCTGTACAAGAAGATCAAAGCTCTGGAGGCCGTCAGGGTGAGCACAGACGTTGCACCAGGATGGGAAATAAGGCATTAGGCAAATTGTCCGAATCCCACCATAATAACCAGTTTCAGCTGTGTTTAAAAAATTAGCTGAACAGCCACTGTGGACCAAAATGTTACTGTCGTTCGTATGACATATCCGAATTACAAAATAGCAAACTTGTGACCGATTTTGTTGTTTAAAATACACCAGAATGAATAGAGCCATTTATGTCCTTGACAACAAACAGTGGTGATACTGAAGAAGTCACATCCTTATGTGTGTGTGATTAGGCAGGATTGGGCTAAAAGAGCAAGAGTACACATTAAAACCTTTTCATGGAGAGACAAAATGGCACAGAATTATATTTTAAATGTGAGTCAAGGCAGCTTATACCTACTGGAAAATAGACAGAGGAGAAATTTGATGCTTGCTCACCTCGGTCGTCTGGCAGGGACACTGAATATTAAACACTTTAACAGCACAGATGCTGTAATTGGAAACTGAACGTGGCCTTCCCGTTCCTTCCTCCATGTATTAAACTGTACGGCTTTGTGTTTCTGTCAGTGTACGTTTAAGTAACACAATGATGTTTTCTCCACTTTGTTATTGTTCAGGTTTTGAGGGTGCAGCTGTTTCACATGAAAAATCTTTTCAAGACCTGTCGCTTTGCTAAAGAGTAAGTTGTCTGCTTGTACATGTTTTCACAATAATTTAAAAACAAAATTATTCTCCATGCAAAGACGGACATCATCATCAGTGTCTGTGTGTGTGTGTCGCTCAGGGTGCTGGACCAGTTCGACAGCATGTCAGGTCACCTGACCGAGGACCTTCACCTCTTCTCCCTCAATGACCTCTCTGCTGTGCGCAACGGGGATCTGGCTCCCCGAATGAAAGAGCTGCTTAAACTTGGTACCTTGCACGTAGCTGGCTGTGTGGTAAGATAACCATGTGCCTTCCCTTTATAATGGAGAGTTTATCCAGTTAGTTTATTGCAGTGATGGTGGATAGTTTATTGCAGTGACGTGGGCTATCATAAAGTACGAGGAACTGTTATAATGTCAGCAAATAACCAGAGATTCCCAGCTTAATCTGTTTTTTTCTGTCACTGTTTCTTCGATCTCCCCCAGCTGTGCCAGGCGAAGGGCTTCGTGTGCGAGTTCTGCAGCAACGACAAAGACATCATCTTCCCCTTCCAGCTGAACAAGTGCCAGCGCTGCGAAGGTGAGCCCTCTCTGCTGGTGGCAGGCCTGGGCGGCTCAAGAGCCCCCTCCCCCCGCCCCTCCAGTCCACTTAACTGGAGAGACTGGAAGATCTCCAAACCTCGTAGGCTGGCGAGGGCCCTCTCTAAAGACAGGAGAGAGGGGGAGGGAGGGGAGGAAGGGTTAGAGCTAGGCGGGGATCAGGGGGTGAAAACCGTAGGAGAGAGACAGGGAAGAGGGGGAATATTTCAAGCTTTCGCTCCTGGAAAACTGGTGAAAGCTTTCTCCAGGAGTAAAGGGGACAAGGAAGAGCAGGAGATGACAGAAGAGACAGAGTCAGAGAGGGAGGAAGAGGAAGAGGGAGGAAATGGTCAACATGGGGAGGAATATAGCAAAGAGAGGGAAAAGAGTAAGGAAAGGGGAGAAGGTCATGCAAGAAGGGAAAAAGTCAACTTATTAAAGGTTTTTCACATAGACAGACTAAAGAAGAAAATCTCAAAAGGAGACAGGAGGGACAGTGACAGCGAAACATGCAGCAGCATGGAAAGTCTCGATGAAGTAGGACAAGAGAGGAAAGGACGATGGAAGGTGTCAGGGTTAGCGAGTCTTGCCAAGGGTTTCTCAAAAAGCGAGATAGAGGATGAAGAGAAAACAGAAGTGAAAGAGGAAGAGGCTGCAAACAGATTTTTGGAGAAAGAAACAGGATCTGAGGAGGACGGAAAAGCCAGCAGGGAGGCCGTGGAGGAGAATGATGAAATCACAGACAGAGGCCAAACTGAGGCAGCCGAAAGAGAAAAATCTGGTGCAGAAAACGTGGAGAAGTTTCCACTTCTGAAATTGTTAAAATCGCATCAGCTGTCAGCTGTTTTCTCCAGGAGGAGGAGCAAAAGAGAGGAGGATAGGAGTGGGGAGAGTGATGGAAAAAAAGAGGTGGATACTGAGGAGGTAGGCCAGCAAGAGCCAGCCGTCGTAACCCGGACTAACTGGAGAGGTCGTAAAAATCGCATAGCCAGGAGAGAAACCAGAGGAAGGAAGAGTAGGAAAGGGACAGAAGAAGAGAGCGAGACAGAAGGTGGAGAGAGTGCAGAGATAAGTGACGTAGATAATTGTACTGAGAGCGGTGGTGTACAAGAGTAAGAACCTGCAAATGGCAATGACACTGGTCTCCTTGAATGATCAGACGTTACTCAAGTCCAATTATAATCAGCCAAGTTACAGTACACTAAATTAATGGATCTGCTGAACAAAACAGTAGCTTGTATTTGTCCAGATTGCTTGATAACAGTTAACTGAGGGCTTCAGGTTTAGTTAAAGAGGACCCATCATGCTTTTTCCCTTTCCTTTAGTGTGTTATATAGTTTTTTGTGCATGTAAAAGGTCTGCAAAGTTACGAAGCCCGACGTCCACGCCAAAGGGAGTTACTCTCCCCCACAGAAACACTGCTCCTGAACTGCCTGAAACGCCTTGCTTAAAGTGCCGCCTTTTCTTCCGTAACGTGATGATGTCACCAAGTAACATATTTGCATAATACCCGCCTAGCGGCTAGTTTAGCACGCCCTCAAACAAAGCTAGTTAGAGCGTAGCTGGAGCAGAGTCCAAAGAGTTTGGTTTGGGTAACCCAATCATAACAGAGTGGACCAGCTGACCAATCAGAGCAGACTGGGCTTTTAATAATATCAAGTAAAAGTCTAGTCTAGTAAAAGAGTTTTTTAGGTTTACAGAGATTTTATTTTGTCAGAGTCCACTTTTGTTTCACATGTTTTGTCAGCGTTTATAGTCTGTAGATTTCAGATACTTTCTTGTAGTGCTGCACAACCACAACTACATTGACAATCCTGAACATTTTGGCAGATCTGACTTTTTTGTTCACATGTTATATCTTGCTATTTTTAATCCTCTCAAGAACCAAAGTATAAAAACGTTGTGCGCTGCACTATTTCTTGGCTTGGTGCAGTGACTTCCTTCATATCTGGCACACAGATATGAGAGCGCTATTGTTCCTCTTGTCTTGCTCTCTGCAAAAAAAAGTGAATTTGCATATTTCCCAAATGGCTTTCCAAAATGTCAGACTATTCCTCTAAGTATTTTGCTCTTGTAAGAATATTAAACTCAGATGAATTGTGCCTTCCTACCTCTATAGTTCGTCCTCTCTCTTTAATCAGATTTTTCACCACCGTTCAACCGTCTTATGGTTTAAAACGTTGTGCACTTTTTCTTCTACTGTTCTCATTTGGCGCCAAGTTCTTTGCACTACAGTGGAGTTGGTATTTCCTGGCTTTGGTTCTGACGTTTGCGCAGTTGCATAACTGGTGGAGGGTAGATATTTGGCAGCTATTTGGTGGTGGTTGTTTTTGGCTTTGATTCCAGAGGTGTTGGTCCGTCAAGCTCGATTACTGATACTGGTGGTTTAGTTTCCTGTCTTTGGCTCTGAGCTCTGCTGCTTTTGTCTTGGCCACAGGGACGGCAAACGATACCGAAGTGGTTCAACTTTTACATTTCAGTTTGCTTTGGTTGTTTGGTCTGTTACACATGTTCCTCCTGAGCCAGTGGAGGAGTCTGTTTTCATCCCAACCAAACACGACTACTTCAACTAATTTCACTGATGAAATCAGCAGAAATAGTGTTTCATTTAAATGTAGACCAATCAGACTCTTCATCCAGCTTAGAGGAAACCGTGCCTGTTGTTTTTAAGCCATTTTGTTAGTATTTAGATTGTTGTTGAAGGAAGAATGACTACGAGGTGACCATGTGTGTCAGAATGAATGTGTAATTTATTCTTTTAGTAGCTTTTAGAAGCTTCATCTTCATGTGAACATGAAATAAATTCCATTTTTTGAAGTTGAGTTGCCTGTCATTTTATCTCATCTTTCATTGCATTTCAGTCAAATCATTTTATAATCATAATTATATATTAAGAGTTTTAAGGCACTCTGGTGGCCTCTTTTGGGACAACGGGATGTGTCTGAACAGGTTTAGGGTGTGGTGCGTGTCTCCCAGGATATCAGCCGTCTCACTTACCTGCTTCCTCCTGCCTTCTGCCGCGCTGCCTTTAACTTCTGCGTCTTTTATACTGCCCTCCTCACCCTTCCCCCGTCAGGTCTGATTTGTGATTGGCCGTTCTGTTGACACATCACATCTCATTGTCACCAAACTGGTTAAACTGGTTAGCGTCTGTGGACGCTGCAGCTTTGTTTGGTTTAGCAACTCTCGGTGAATACTCTTCTCTTCCTTTGGGAAGAATAGATTTATAGAGACATTTGTGCTGTAAATGCTTTGAAGTGTTTCATATGTAACTCCTGTTTTTGTGATGTTCATGTCTCTTACAGAGTGCCATGCGTGTTACCATCGCAGCTGCTTCCGGACAGGCAAAGACTGCCCTCGATGTCGGCGGTTGGCAGAGCGGAGAGAGAGGATGGCGCGCAAAAACATGGAGGAACAAGAAGACGAGGGAGGTGGGCCCTAGTGCTGGTAACAGAGGAAACTCTGAGGCAAAAGAAGAGCACAATGCGACCATGATTGTAGTGACTGACCACCTCTCTTTCCGTCCCAGTCCTCTCAGACTTGGGTGACAATACTGCAAATGTTTTGATCTCAAGAGATTGCCAGATGTGCAGGTTTTACTACATCAGTGCATCAGTTGTGTTAGTATGGCTGTTGATTTGCAGATGCATTTAGTGTAAGCTAAGCCCCTTTCACACATGCACTTTACTCTGGGAATAGCGCTAGTTTTTTGTGTAAGCGTAATTTATGAATAGGAGACTTTTACAGAGAAATTATTCCGGCTTCGCAATTTTCTAATCGAGACTTCTTTAAAAAAAAAACATGACTTTAAAAATAATCCCACATCCAAAATATTTAATTCCTACAATAATTATTTTAATCACATTTCCTTACACATAATAGTTAATAATACAGTGGAAACCGCTTATAGTGATCACAGTTACAGTGATCCACTGCTTTATATGGATCAAAAAGCTTGGGACAGAATCATTCCTATATAAATGCTGTTTAAATAAGTTGCTTATAGTAATCAAGTAGTCCGTTTACAGTGTTCATTTGGGGTATTTTCATTCATGACAACATATGGAAAAACATTTTAAACTATGCTAGACTAACGTTAATTGAATTTTTGTGTTGTTTTTTACTCTACTTCCTTGATACTTTGCTTCAAAGTACTTTGATCGGCTGATTTGCATTGATGTAATAAACATACAAATGTCACTCAGATGGTAATCTGCATGAGAAATGATGCACAATAACAAAAAATTGCTTATAATAATCATCCGCTTATGGTGATCACTATAAGCGTTTTCCACTGTATAGGATTTGAAAATTTCTGGCGTTGGTGACCCCTAGTGGCGGTATCAAAAAAGACTTTGTGGCAGTTGTGTGAAAAAGTTGTGCGACAAAAGTGTAAATGACAAAACCCTCTGCCTTACAAGAATATTATATGCTGGCCATGTTGCAGTTACTTGTGTGAAAAGGGCCTGAGATTCACTAAACGTTGTGGCACTTTCTTCCTCTGTGGTAAAACTAATATATTTGGGATTTAAGTAGATCAGAAAAAAAAGTATTTGCTCAGATTATAGTACCCAGGTTTGATATTTACTCCTTCCTTCAAATGCAGCTTCTGGCAACTGCTTAAACTCTGGTAATTTTATTGGCTACTGGCTTAGCTGAAGTTTTTTTTTGTGAACAAAAATGGCAGGATCTATTTAAAAGAAAAAAAAAATCAAATAGCAATTAAAAAGTTTAGATCTCTTTTAAGTTTTGACTGATTTTTCAGTGCAGATACTTTATTTAAGCAATCCTGCCCTTTAAGTTTAGGTTTTTATTTTGATTTGAAACTATTGAAGATATTTAACAAATCCTTTCTTTTCCCCGCTTCTTACTTTCCTGTTTTAAGCTCTTTTAGCCGCGCTTATGTGCCTCTGGGACCAATGAACTTAGACTGGTAGAGCTGGTGGAGTTACATTGGAAAGTTGACTTTATAGAAGGACTGGACTTCAGAGTTTCAGAGTCGGTGTTGCAAATATTTTTAATGAAACTGCAAATGCTCCATTTTAGTGCTGCTTTGTGTGCGTGTGCGTGCGTGCGGTTACTAGAAAAAGCTGCGTGAATAAGAGTGCTTGTGTGTGTGTGTATGTGCACACATGTCTACCTGCTGTACATGCACAAATGGTTTGCACCAGCCTAATCAGCACTTGTTTTCTAACGTCATAGGTTTTGGAATAATAGAGAGTCGAGTTACTTGCACTGATCCTGTCTGTTGTTGTTGTTGTTGTTGGGGGGGAAGCGAGTTGGGACATCACTCTTTGGGGATTTTTCCGATGTTCGCTGTAAGAACGTGAACGTTAAATGTCACTGTTTCTTTCATCGAGCTCCTGTCACCTGGGTTGCACTACATTGTGAAAGGTTTCACTCCAAAAGAAGAGAGCCACGGTAGTCATACTCTTACATGCAGCAAAATCATTATCAAAATGCATTAATCACCTCTTGGACTGAGATTCTTCACATTTAAGTGTGTTTCTCCTCAAACAGATGTTGGTCTAGTACAGTGGTTCCCAATCTTATTGGCCCTTAAAAGAATATTTTAAGTTTTTGGCGCCAGCAGCTGGTTAGCTTCCCTTAGCTTAGCATAAAGACTGGAAACAAAGGGAAACAGCTAGCCTGCTCTGTGTAAAAATATGATTGTTTTTTTTTTTTAAGGATTTTTAGAGGCCCCAAAAGGTAAAAATATCCAGTATTTCACAGGAATGAAGCAGAAATTGAAGAAAAGTTAGAAAACAATTGAAAATTTTACATAACAAATGCTTTTCTTTCTTTCTTTCTTTCTTGCACTTTTAATCATCTGGTGACCCCTCACATGTATCTTGGGACCCCTTCGGTTTGGAACCACTGGTCTAGTATACATTTTAGAGACGGCTTATCTGGATTTTTTTTTTTTTAAAACAAATTGGTTAAACTGCTTCTAGGGCTTAATCATTGTCTAATTAGTGGCTCTGCAGTGAGTTAAGATCAACCACCAGAGTATGTCGTGGAAAACTTAATATAAGAAGTTGATGCCATAGTTAATTCTAGGAAGAAAGTTGTGGGAAAACAGATATGCAACCCACTGATTTAATCAAACCCTTAACCCTGGATTTCAGCCCCAAGTATAGCTTTATGTGTACCGACCTATTAATGGATTAACCTCCAGAGTACATGCCGTCCTCAACAGGCTTTGCTTTATGTGTATGATCCTCACGAGGTGAACACACTCTCATGAGACACTACTTAAAGCAATAAATGTGATATTCATGTCCCAAAAGCACCACAGACAAGTATTAAGAGATAAACTGCACCCATGTCTTCAGTTTTAACCCGGCTGCTTTTAAAGGAAACGCTGAACTCTCCAGCTCACGGCTCCTGAACGAAGTGACCGCTCGACTCCTCAACTCAGCAGACGGTTTGTCCTTGGACTGCCTTTAACGTGGAGGTGTGTGGAGGTTTAAAGTGCACTACAGATTAATATTATTATTATTATTATTAAAACTGTTAATTATTGTTAATATAATTATTATTTGTGTTCATTCTACTTTGTTCTGGAAGTATGTTGACAATAAAAGACTGGCCAGACTGTTGATGAGGGTTATTATGTTTGTGTTTGCTGATAGAAAAGTTTAGCTCAACAAGAAAAAGCTAATTAGCGCTAAAATGAAGTAGAGCAGCAACTAACAATTATTTCTATTCTGAGCCAAATGTGACTTTTCAAACAACAGTCCTTCGAGCAATAATAACAACAATCAACAATCTATTTTTTTAATATAGGCCTTTACCAAATGGTTATAACATGGATGCTTCCATACAACGCTCTTTGCAAAAAAAAAAGGAAAAAGATCACGTTCGTTGAATTGTGAGTGTTTTATTCAAAATTATAGTGTCTGTGGTCAACAGGTGTCATTATATGCTGCCATCAAATTTTTTTTGCCATACAGTATACCAGTCTGTGATAATCCATTAACATATGTTCCTCTGATAATGATTGTCAAAATAATTCAGAATTTCTGCTTTTTTTTACCCAAAAATTAGGTGTAATTTCAAAGAAATTAGGTTTATTGACCATTAACTTCAAACAGAAGTGTAAAACTTGTAGTAATGAGTTGGAAGTTGGCAAAAAAGGTTTAATGGTGATAATTTATGCATATATACAAACCAAACAACAGAAGTTGCATGGTCGACGGGAAGACAAGAGGAGAGTTGAATGATATCAACAACAGTGAATGTTCATCATTTTTTTTATTTCATAAAGATTGTAAATGTATTATCTTAGCATCACTACTTTTACCAGTAAAGGACAATTCAACCATTTGATAGAGCATGTTTTTAGACAGTAAAAAATCTTGCTTATTACATTATTTCAGCACATTTATATAATGGAATAACATTAAATGTATCATATCAACAACAATGAAGGATCAGAAGTTTTTTTTATTTCGTAGCAAATAGTCAATTTTAATTAAATTATTAGCTTTACTATCTTTTTCATAAAAGGAAAACTCAGCAGCATGTTTTTGAAAATTATTTCTCCCTCATTAGACTTTTTATTTTGGTATCCAGTTACATAATTCTGCTCAGTAAGACCTCTGAAACTATGATATGTCAAAAGAATATGCCTACGTTTGAAAATTGAACCAAACGGAGTGCTCATGTCTGGAGTGACTTTTTTGTTTCTAACTTCCTGTAAGGAGGTGAACTGAAAAGTCATGCTATTTAAAGACAAAGCGACATCTAGTGGATTTTCTTTGTAGCTGGACATACCTAAACAGAGTGGCATAATCAGGTTGAGTTGCGTTCAACACATTTATCAATAAGATATAGTTACTGAAAATGTGCTCTACCACACAGTAACTAAGTTTATGCCACTACACACTCAAATAACATCTATATACATTTACATACATGCACAAACACACTATTGCAAACACAACACAGACATTCAAGTGGAAATACACTCACAGATACAAACACACAACACTGAAACTACTAATAAGATAGAAGGGCTATATTAGAAGAATATAATCAGTGTCACACAGTGATTACTAATGTAAAACAAGGAAAAGCAGCAAATTCTCACATTTGAGAACCTGGAACCACAAGATGTTTGAAAAATGAGTAAAGTTCAAATGAATATTGTAAACATGTTGACACCTGCTTTTTTTCACTACTATTATTGTGAAGACCTTCATGAACATTACATTGCATACCTGTCCTGTAACATTTGATCCTCACAAATACTGTAAATAAATACAAATGTATAGATTCTTGCAGTTGGATCTGGATTCTAAACACACTATAGGACAGCACAGGACTTGTTGTTCCACACCTCCGGTAACCACTCACCCATCGTATTTTTCACACCTCCACCTGTGGGAGCTACAACATGTTCTGTTCTCTAGCACCACGTAGCCTACTGTGCTGTCGAACCATGTGCTTATTTTTAGTTTTTAAAACTCTGTAATCAGTAGTGAAATCTCAGTTAATTGATCTTTTCCCCTGAGGATGCTGACTCGTTTTGTTAAAAAGACATTTAAATGTTTACAGCTGACACAACTCTATTCTCCACTTATTACACGGCTTTGTTGAATACTCGATTCTGATTGGTGAATCATGGCGTTCTACGGTCTGTTATTTCTTTATAGTAGACCGTTGCCATGTATAACAGACCGTTGCTATGGGCGCAGTTCTGATGTCGGACTCTGGCGGACCGTTTTTGTGTCAAAGTAGCCGTGTAATAAGTGGGATAATGTACAGCTAGCAGGTCATTGTTGTGAAATAAATCCCTTCGCTTTGCGTCAGGGTCCACGCTGCATCGCCCTGTCAGGGTTTATTTCACAACAATGACCGGCTCGCTGTACATTATACTTTACATATAGCATGTAAGTTGCTGATATGTGTGAACGTTTTCTCAATCAGGCTTTTAACCCTCTAGATATATCATGCTGCATACGAGTTGCTCCAGATCCAGATACATATGATGGTGATGAAGCTGACAACAAGCAAGGCAATGTACAAGCCAAACAGAAGACGGTCGATGACTATCCCGATCATTTGCCATTCCTGCGAGGTTTTGCTCCCCTGGAAATGTTTGTCCATCTGGAGGCGGATGGCCATGAGATCTCTGCTCAGTTTCCTCAGTTCATCCAGGGCCGGCTCCGGAGGGGTCTGAGGGGGTTTCTCTGGAGGTGTATCACCAGATTCGCGCTGAAGATGAATCGCTGAGATGTTGGTGATGCTCAAATTCTTTGCTGGTTCTGTCAAAACCAAAGAACAGCTTGTTTGAATTCTAATATACTGTATGTAAAATAGCTAAATACTAATCATATAAAACTTGCTGAAAATGTCAAATCTAAATTGCATTAGGTTATCCAATGGTCATGGAAAATAGTTATTTCTTATCGGCTGGTAGGTGTCCGTTAAAATTATCATCAGGACACCTCAGACATAGTTCGGAATAAAAGAATAAATGGTTGGTAACCATGGCAGCCATACTTTCAATACATTCCCAATTAAGGGGTACTTCGGTTACCAGGGGTTAACTGGAAAGATTGTGATTTTAATGTAAAATATTTATATATATATCGGCATACTTGTGTCGAGGAGGAAAATAAGCACACAAATGGGATGAAATAGGGTGTGATGCCGATCTATAGTACATTAATTGTCAATATCAATAACTTGTAACCTTTCAGGTCCACTGTGCAGGACATAGGCCAGTTTCATACCAACCTGAGTCAGATGAAGTATTGTGATTGAGAGGACTTTAAAACTAGTTGGTCAAGCAAGCAGAAGTTGGCAACTTATTATGTAGTCCTATCAATTATTTAGTCCATTAATGTTGGTGCTTCAAAGGATTACACCTCCAACTCCCTGCAAACATGCGGGGTCAAACTAAATCAATTGCCCTTTATCATATCTTTTGTAGTTGATGTCAGTCAAAAATAATAATATACCTGTAGCAGATGGGTTGAGGAAGACAGTTTTTTGGTTGTTCTTTGTCTTTCGAGGGAGACAAACTACAACAGCTAGATATCGTAGCACGAGGAGACTGAGCCAGTGAGGCACCACACTGGAGCTGTACTGGATATTAGTGATAAACACTGTCTCCAACAGGCTGGCCACCATCAGAGCGAGGCTGATGAAGAAGAAAACGTCTGCAGGAAACAAAAACAACAATAACAGGGAGGATTCAGCACACTTTTCTTTAAGTAGGCTACTGTATGTTTTTCATGCATGCTAGTAACCTTTTTAAACGTCTTTGGTCATATCCTGTTTATGATCTTCTTTAGGAAAGGCTGTTTATATTAAAACTTGAGAAACCTCTTATTTGTCTCCTTGTAAATACTGTAAGAAATAGACCATAACCAGGGTCCAGTTGCAAAAAAAAATAGACCTAGTTTGTCTTAAATATAACTTTAGGTCAGATCTGCACACTTAAATCTGACACTTCAATTTATGGGTTGCATAAAGCTTCCCTGTGAGAGACTGCAGCATGGGACCATAGACATAGTATATATGTCAATGCATGGGACTGCAGTGACAGATGCATGCAATGCATTGTGGGAGAAATAAAACACTTCATAGAGGTCGTGGGTCGTGTGGTCGTGTTGTCTAGAAGGCAACCCCCAAGTTGTGAAAACATACGAAAACTCTTGCGAGACTTGCTGCCCGAAGAAATATCTCATTCGAGGTAAAACCACCATCTCGCGGGAGTCGCGAGAGTTTCGCGGGGGTGTGGATCATGGTGGACACCGACAAAAGACCTACCCACGACCCCCTCAGAAGAGAAAAATGGCGGATGCAACAGCAACACCACACCAAGTATAGGAGAAAATGACAGAAAAGGTTATCCAACGGTCGATGTTCAAAAACAATTTAAGAATATGGAACGCGAATCCTCGAAAGTTATGGATAAGCAGTTGAAATAGTTATCTAAAAATTAGCTCAAAGTAACAGTTGAAATAATTAATACAAACTTAGCTTAAAGTAATGGCTAAACAGTTGAAATAGTTAGCTAAAAGTTAGCTAAAAGTAATGGCTAAACAGTTGAAATAGTTAGCTTAATGTTAGCCAAAAGTAATAGGTAAACAGTTGATGTGGCTAACTTTTCTACCTCAGATTGTCAGTCTTAATATTTATGCAACACACAGGCTTACTTAGACTAGTCTAACCTGATGATCTAAGACCAGTCTAAGGCCCAGAAGACTAGTCTTAAACTAAGTGTGTACAACTGGCCCCAGGATACTAATGTCCAAAAAACACAGTCATTAGGAGTTTTTATACAAGGTGGAACCCAGTGGCAGGTTGGCATTCTGCTTGTGGAGCTGCTGTGGAAGATCCACTTTCTCAGAGCACAAAGTTGAATGTAAATGGTCTACTTTTTAGTCTATATATATATATATATTAACATTTACATTTTCAAAACAGGGTACATATCAGTGTCAGTGTTCTAGGGATATAAGAAACATATTAATGGGACATTCTAAGCCTCAGTAATTGTCATACTTCCATTGGGGATAATCATCTCAATGCACAAACATTTTGTAACTACAGTTCCCATTAATTGGGGGCTTTGGGGATGTAAACGGGAAGTATAAGCAGTGAGTTACCTGTGGGCTACAACTTGAACCTTTCCTTTTTTTTTTTAACCTATATTTGTTTATATTTTGGCAAATTGGCACCCATCAAAGTATGCTGAATTAGCTATTAGCAGTTACCTTTTGCGATGTACCCATGGATGTACAGTAAACTATGACTGAATTGTTTTGATACTGAAGAAAACTTAAAATTTGATTTTTCTATGATTTTCTAAGCTGATTTTTGGATATTTATTCACAATGGATATATTGATATCCACACTGAGTCTAGCCTAAGTCACACAGAATCTAAAAAATATATCATGTCTGTGTTTAGCCGCAGCAAATGTTTAAGGCCTGCGGTTAGCAGAAGGCTAAACTATTGGCAACATTTTCTCTTGCATGTTCCTTCAGCCTTCTCTGGAATAAATTAAGTAACAGGTGTCACTCACTGATGAGAGGTGTTGTCCCCCCAGTGATAGGCAGCACGTCGTTCATGATGAGCAGGAAGACGGTGTAGCCCAGGATGAGGGTCATCTTGAAGGAGGAACGGTCCACATTCTGGGGAGGCAGCAGGAAGCTGAAGAGGTCCACTGTGACGAAGAAGCAGCTGGGGATCAGCAGGTTCACCACATAGAGGAGTGGCCTACGTTTCAGAATGATCTTGGGAAGAGACAGGTACAACGCCTCAACATTTTAGCCACACTTTGAACATTCAGCTTTATTTCTTTCTGAATTCGTATGCAACATGATTCACTTTAGGTTTCTTGTGACATTGGAAGTGTGTTATCCTATAAATGCTGAATAATGTGTACGGCATTTTCACATTTTTACTTCAATAAATCACCACTGAATAAATGTATATTAGTTATTAGTATAACTACCATGAAAGTTGGCAAACAACAAAATCATGCATTACAACCAGTAAACTAGTAACGTGTGGGACAGACAGCCAAGTGACTGTCCTCTTGGTCTCAGCAGGTTAAGCCTCTTTTTTATTGCATGCTACTCTCTAGCATCACTAATATTGTGTGCATAGCCAGAAGTGCTCCTACAGTGCGCTTCCCTTTCAGGAAATTTTGAATAGACACAAAATGAAAGAAGACACACTAAAATGTTTTCATTATTTAGATATTACACCTTTTATCTACTGTATTAAGTCAACTATTCAATTACCTATCTATATACTGGGGACATGGCCTCTGTGTCCTACTGTAAATGGTATGACCCTGAATACAGCCAAACATACAATTTAGTTGTTCTCATTGACTCATTTTTCTGTAAAATAAAATAGTGTAACTGAGATGGTCTATCAAATCAAAACCAAATCTGTACCACATACTAATTCTTAGCATGTTTTGAGTATGTAGTGTGCTCACTCTAGAAAAGTGACAAAATAACGTACTATATTGTATTATAGTAACTATATTGTAAAAAGAAAAAAAAAAGTACTTACATAGTATTTGATCTCAGAGTAGCTTCCCTCCTCTAACCCCAGGATAGAAGGAACCACACTGATACTTGTGAGCTCCCACTCCCCGTTGGTCTCCAGCACATTTTGGGACTCCTCCAGGATCTCTTCAGATGTGGTGCCTGGAATCATCCTTATATCTGTAGCTTCAATAACATTTAATTGCACAGTTTTATTTTGAGTTATTAGATGCCACAAGTGAAGTTTTGTGATGATATCCATCCAAACACGTAGGAATATTTTAACACTTTAAAGGACTTTTCACAGTTAAATTTGTCAAATGATCTGAATGTGTGACAACAGAAATACTTGTGTAACCTTGTGTCACACACACATTTCTTGCCAGCACTTAAAATACGCCCCAGGTTAAAAAAAAAGAGTTAATCTCCATTCAACACTTTGGGACCTATTTAAACACAACACTGCTTACATCAGACATTTCGTAGTATGCAAAGCTGCATTTTACCACGCAGTTCAAAACAGACTTTTTAAAGGTGCTCTATGTGATATCCAGAGCATTAATATAGCATCCAACAACTATTTGCTATGTAAAGATATAGAGAAGTAATGTCTACCTGAGCAGAGAATGAAGTCACCCTCCCTCTGTGTGTGTTGTAATCCGAGCTTCTCCGTGTTTGTTTGCTTTTAGTGCATGTTTGTGCATAACGCTGTCCCGACCGTCAGCGCCGTTGCGTGGCGTAACGCCCACCCTCTGGTTCTCCCCCAGGTTAACACTGTTAGCTCTGTCAGCAGCGTTGACGCTGTATTCGCTGTTAGCAATGTTAGTGCTGTTAGCACCATTAGCTCCTAGCAACATTAGCTGCTAGCTGCCGGCTCAGCCTTTGCCATGTTGAGAGCCGTGCGGAGGCAATAGAAATGCTCCCAGTCTTGCATTTAGCACCTTTAAGAACTGCATTTCACATTTAAGCAGGCTTACCAAAGTGTAGATATGATCCAAAGGTCAGAGTGCAGTTTTGGATATCGAAGGGGAAAGTGTAGATTACTAATTGGCAGGAGCTGACCACTCTGATCGGCTTATTATCAAAAACATGACCCGTGTTGTATAGGTAGACATACGGAGTTTTGGGAGACTCGTCCTCGTCCATGCTGGAATAGAATAGAAAAAAACATTTTGATTTTAAAAGGAGAGAGAAATACAAAGACAAATGGGTTCATCTCAGCTCGCTCTTTTCATTGTTTATTAAAATGTGTATTGTATGATTAACTATAGTGAGTTGGTCTTTTTATACTTAAAAAAAGTCATAATTTTAGAATGAAATGCGGCAAAAAGTATATACTTTAAGCTCCATTGTACAAAACAACTGTACTGTATAACTGCATTGAGGTTTACCCCTCTCCTCTCAGGTTTACAGCATTTAAGATTGCTTTCCAACTGCTGATATTTCAGGTTTTTACTTTACTTAATGGCTGATTTCTCTGATTTGGACGATAATTTGAAAATGCTAACAGACTACTGTACATCCTTTTAACTTACAACTCTGCGATGTAGACGTCTGGGACCCAAAGCTGTTCTCGAGGGACAGAGACTCTTTTAGTTCCACATTCCTTCTCATCCCAGCTCAGTCCCTCGATATCCCACTCCTACATTAAACAGAACAACACAGATGTGATGTACAGCTAAGAAAATGCCATTCATTTCAGCTGTGTCACTACATAAATTAACAGAGAAAAATATGACGTTTCATCCAAAACACCATCTGTCACCATTATTTTAGTGAAAAAATATAAATAAAAAATACTAGACATTTTAACATTTTGCATTAACACTTATTTAGTTACAAGTTAATGAACAATAACAAGTTAATTAACATTAATTGAAGTTTATTCCAGTTTAGTACTTTTAAACAACTTGGCATGCACGTATCATTTCGAGCAAATTTCTGACTTTGGTGTCCAAAAAAAACACACCTCCTAACCTTGGATTTACTTATTTTGCTACAAACAAAAACCAATGTAATTATAATAATATGAAAGATGATGTAATCACATACAAATCTGCACATAGTGGATTTAATTGCTCTGAGAACTTACCAGAACTTGCCATATGAATGTTGTTATGGTCTGGGATTTTTCATCCTGTGGATGAAACATATGTTTAAATGAATTAGAGCCAGTAATGCAAATTAGTGATGAATTTGGATAAATGAACATAATTGAAAAAAATGTTGCACGCTCATGTGCAGCCTGCAGGCATGACTAGGTGTCTCTGTAGACTCACCACTCCTATAATTGCCCCCACAGTGATACCGATGGTTATGTTAATTGGAATTGAAAAGCTTTTTACAGGTCGCAGTAGATTTTTAGGGAATAAGTTCTTCTCAAGTGCACCGAACAAAGATTCAGGAGTTGGGCTGGTGCAGTTCAATGCTGCTACAAAACCTGAGTGAGAAAGAAGAATACAAAATTTATATACATGCACATCGTCTCTTTTTTTGGCAAATGAATTACACTGAAAATACGAGTGTAGGGAGGTGGAGAGAGAGTCTGTAACCATAGCTGTACAAAAGCGTGATTTCAGAGGCGCTGGACTATTTACACAATATTATCATATGTGTATTATTAACAAGATATATATATATTTAATTTTTTATATATCACGGTTATCGTCAATACTTGTATATCTCGACACCCCTAATTCAAGGACTTCATTCACTAAGTTGCCTCTGAACACGTCGGAAAACTGAGATACCTTTAGTCACATTTGCATGTCTGTCAGACACATGCAGTATAAAAAGGGTTTATAAGTTGTACCTAAAGGCTTTATTAATGGTTAATAAACACCAGCCAGAGAGTTTTTTCCACAACCTGGCAACCCAAAAGTTGTTCTTATCAATGGCTTATAACTTGTCTATAAACTATTAGTAAATGACACATTAAGTATGAATTACCTTTGCTGCATCTCACTTTCCCTCATTTCCTTTCATCTGTCTACTGTCAATAATAAAGACATAAAAAAATATTAATAAAATACATTTATTTTAAATTTAATTTATAAAGGTTGCTTTATTAGAATATAGGTAGTACTGCTTTTATAAATCATGAATAATTTGAATTTTTATAATATTTTTCGCCTAATAACTCTGATAATCTTTCAATAAGTAAAATAAACAGATTAATTACCTGATTTTCTTTTGGGAAATTAAAGAATCATTTCATAGAATCAAGGACTGAAATATTATTTATCAATGTGCCATGTTGCTGTTATAAGCTCATTTAGTCAAACTTGTATTACATAATTGAAGGAAACTGATGACATATATTAATTTGTTTGTTTTCTTGTGTTTCATAACTATATATAGTATTTATGTATAAAGTGAGAAAGGCAATCATTTAATTGTGTTTGACTTTAATTTCTAGTTTAGTATTTTCTGACAACAAATGGTAAATTTTAAATAAATCTTTATCATTATTATTTGAAAGAGGTTCCCATTGCACTGTACAGGACCAGAAGTAACTGAAGTGCCCCTTTAACTACCAACTTGCAGCTGTTCAGCTTTTAACAGATCATCTGCTTTGCTTATTTTGTGGATAGTCAAAATGTCTTCCGTCTTACCGTGAAGCAGCATGAAACAGATGAAGATGAGCACAGCGGGCTTTACATCTGCCATTTTCAGTCGCAGTTAAGCCTTAATCATGACAAGTCAGATGAGATGAGAAAAAAAAAAGTCAGCAGTCCGCTCCACCAAATTGAGACGATCTGCTGGAGCAACATGAATTCATCAATAATTAAATGAAATGTGTGACCTCCTACAGAGGCTAGAGCTGACAGTAGAGTTTGGTAGACTGCAGCATGACTTACTGTAAGCCTTTGGGGTGTTCCCATTTGCTTGGAGAGAGCCACTCATCCTATGACTGTGTTTGGATAATGAATGTTTGGTTGTACCACAGGCTTTTGAATCACCTTCATGTGGATTTGTATTAGATGTGTCAACAACTTGTATTCGTGACATTACACACTTGGCTGTTTTATTGTATCATTGGGTGGTTTAGCGTGTTAGCATGCACGCATCTGTAATTTAGCACTAATCTCAAAGTACAGCTCAGAGTTTTTCAGGTTTTTTATTACAGTAGTACTTCTTCGTTGTTTTGTGATGATAATTTTTACCTTGCATCTTCAAAGAGTGTAGGGAGGTGTGTGTGCCTCCTGATGATTTGCAACATGCAGAAGATCTGGTAGTATTGGTTTATTGGGTTGTAACCCTTCTAATGCAGGTATGTGAAGGCTTTCTGATCAAAATCACAGGCACTAAGGCGGATCAGTAGAGCTGGGAAGATACACCTCTCTCCCGATTCAATACTATCACGATACTTGGGTGCCGATTCGATATGTATTGCGATTTTTTAGTGTTGCGGTTCTACAAGTATTGTGATTCGATATTACGTATAGTCACGTGTGTTTGCTTCCGCTAACTTCGTCAAGTCTGTCGCTAGCTCTCCCGTCAGCTCCGTTCTCTTTATACATCCATGGTCGGCTCCATCGGGGCAGTTTGAATGCATTTAACATAAATGTCCGTATATGGGTGCTCTACAGTTGTAGCGTCGGCCGATTTGACCACGGAGATGAGAGTGATGTCTGGCTCGACCGCACATCGTTACCGCAATACGATAACGTTTCCTGTCCATGACAGAGTTGGCGTGCAGCTTTAGCCGTGATGTCTAGCTCTGTTTTTCCTGCAATGTATGAAACCCAAAGTGTTTCCATATTTTACTGTATGTGTTGTGTTTACCACTTAATAACTTTAAAATGTGAGAGTGCAGGTCGTATCCACACCGTCGCTGACCCTCCGCCGACCCTCCGCCGACCCTCCGCCGTTTCCTGCTCTGTCGTATCTGCCGGGTTCTGCTCGCTACGGCCGACCGGCTTCCGTTTCGTTTGTTTTGAGTGACGGATACAGAACGGATATGACGTCACGTTACTCTGACTATAAAAATAGTAGTGCTGACTTCCCTCAACCTCCGCATAGACTTAAATGAAGCAAATATATCGATTCTGGTATCAAAAAATCAACTTCAAAATCATAAAAAAAAAACGTGATACATTGGTGAATCAATTTTTTCCCCACCCCTACAAAAGTAGCCCAATTGGGTGGAAACCAGCCCAATCTGGCAACACTGGCCTAATTTAGCCAGGTGGAATGCAGACGGGTTATAGCGAGTTGCGAGGTAAAGTATCGAGGGAGTAAAGTCTAAAAAAAATACTATATATAGAATTACTGAAGTGTTAACCTTTTTTCCATATGTTGTCATATATGAAAATATCCAAAGTGAATACTGTAATCGGACTACTTGATTACTATAATCAAACAGCAGTTGTATAGGAATGATTCTGTCCCAAGCTTTTGATCCATATAAGCGTTTGATCACTGTAACCGTGATCACTATAAGCGGTTTCCACTGTTTTATCTAAATTATTGTAAATCAAAAATTTGTGACCTTGACTGACATTGGCATCCCTCGAGCCACACTGCTAGCTGTCATTTTTAATCAACACTAAGGCTCTGTCAGCCAGTGTACAGTTAGCATAAGTTGAGCAAGTTCACAGAGAACTAAATTAAGATATTGAGAGTATATGATGTTTATGCAAAGATTTACACTAAGATGTGTCCTGAAATAAGAAAGTGAGTCAATTTCAACTCCATTGCGGTCCTGCATCAGGATGTCTTAGAGGGCGTTACCAATAAACAATGATGAGGATGTGTTTAATAAATTTAAGACAAATAACTGAGGCAAAAAATTATGTACTGAGGAGATAATGCCACGTTATTTTTGTGATAGGTGGGTTTATTCCCCAATTCTCATGTTAAATTATTTTACATACATTTATTGTTAACAGGAAATCCTCAACCCCAAACTCCTCTCCATCTCGAAACAAATAAACTCTGGTCAAAATGTCACATGATTGTCAGCAGTTGGCTTGATCTCATGAGGTTATTGTTGCCTGTCAAAGAAAAAAAAGGACTTGAGCACACTGATTGACTTGCAGCCTTTAATTGAAGGATAACAGAAATAACAGAGAAGGTATGTCATATTCTCACATATTAAAATAATATTACTGTCATATCAACATTATTTGGTATGGAGCATACAGGTTGAATAATAGAGGTCCGAATCGAACCCTGGGGGACTCCACTCTATTCATGATCACCAGATAATCCTACCACTCTAGAAGAGGTACTGCAGGATTGTGTGATAGGAGTGGTAGAAAATAATCCTACTTTAGAAATATATCTAGACAGACGTATCAAAGACTGCACTACCAGTAGCAGTGCCAGAACTAATGTTTTACCTGAACCAATATTCAAATGTGATATTTTATATCTTTAACAGTACGGTCTGGATGGTGTGTTGTGGTTGGAAGCCAGATTGGACTTTGTTCAACAGGCCATTTACATTCAAGAAGTCTCAGGAGGCTTTCACATCAGACCCGGGCCCTGATCCGAGTACACTTTACCTCAAAGTCCAGTTTGTTTGATTAGTATGAACACTCCGTACCGTACTTGGACACGGTTCGTCGATCCGTACTCGAGTCCACTTGAAAAAGGTGGTCTGGAATACGGTTTATTTGTACTCGGGTACGGTTCGCATCAGGTGTGAAAGCCAACTGTACCAAAACACGGAAGTGGACTGCTATTTAATGCGAGTAACTTTAGCAGTCAGTGAGTAGTTTTGAAAGGGCAGGCTTTTTTCAACGCCGTCAATCTTCTCCAAAATCTGAATATGCGTGCAGCATGCACCAATCTCAGCCTCCGAACTGCACGGCCATGGGGGATAAAGCAGGAAGGCAGGCGAGAGGTTCCTTAAAATATAAACAGTAGTAGACATTGGGGTTGGGCGATGTTTGTTATTTTATTTAGCTAATATAATGGTCTGCCTCCGAAGAACGAGGGCCGCGCAGCAGGTAGAGAGAGAGAGAGGCAGCGGGGGAAAAGAGTGTTGTGCTGTTATACTTTCACATGTTACTCTTACTGTGAAATAAGAGTTTATTTCGACCAAAACAGAGTTGGTGATTGTTGGAAAGACTACCCATGTTTTATTTTGTTTCTGTCAAGTTTGAATGAAGTGTTTGACGATGCACTAGAACAGCTGATCTCAATATAAACAAATACACGTGGATGATGACGCAAGTGTACTCGGATACGGAACAACATTACTAATGTGAAAGATGAGCGCCGTGGGAGCGGAGAGGGGGGGCAATCGTACTCGGGCACGGTACGAAACAATCGTACCTAATGTGAAAACGCCCTCGATAATTTTCCCAATAAAATGATTATTTAATAGAGTCCAGGATGCATCTGCAGGTCGTTCAACTGCAGGACACAAAACTAGCAGGACTGCAAAATGAAATACAGAAAACCAACATTACAGAAAAAATAACTGCTAAATGTTGGCCGATGCTTTGTTTTGCCTTCTAGTTATACAGAATGCTTTTTAATCTGTGACTTAGACATCCTATGAATTGTCCCTGACTTGTACCCTTAGGTCTGGCTGATCCAGACGCACCACATGGAGATGATGACCAGTGCGTAACATGAAATGAGCAGCAGATAGATGCGGAAGAGCAGGAAGTCGAGGACATATCCTACGTGGCACCACTGCTCCTGCAGCACACTCTCCTTCTGCAACGAAGTGAGGTGGGCATGAAGGTCTCCCACATATTGACAGATCTGTTGCAGTTCAGGCAGAGCAGCTGCACCTGGATAGCAAAAGGAGGGATCACAGAATAATAATATAGATATAGACCTAGCATTAGTGTTAACCTTAAAAGGTGCTAAATGTGAGATTGGTAGCATTTCTCTAGCATTCTAGCATTCCTCTGCACGTCTCTCAACATGGCGACAGCTGAGCCGGCGGCTCATAGCTAACGGTGCTAACAGTGAAAACAAAGGCAACACTGACGACAGAGCTAACAGTGTTAACCTGGGGGGGGGGGGAGCGGAGGGTGGGTGCTACGCTTCCGTGACGGTGCCAATGGTTATGTCAACAAGGCAAAGAGAAGCTCGGATTACAACGCACACAGAGGGAGAGCGACTTCATTTTCTGCTCAGGTAGACATTACTGCACTCTATCTTTACTTAGCAAATAGTTGTTTGATGCTATATTAATGCTCTGAATATTGTATAGAGCACCTTTAACTTGACTATGATTCAGTGTTAATGGCTGTAGAAGTTGTTTCATTATAGATATATTTCCTCCTCTGACATACATAGATTCATTCATTCATTAATTTCTTTTTTTGTTGTTGTAACGGGTTTGTTGTAACGGGTCTAAGTCTAACGTTTTTTTTCTCAGACGAGAAAAAAGTGATACTGGAAGTGCAAAGGTTAGATGCGTCATAGCAGTGGTCTGTGGGAATTATATCATGGCTACGAACGACTCAGATTGCTTGATTTGAGCTTCCCGTTTTATAATTGTCATTTACTGAGTTTGATTACCTCCGCTGCTGGTTGGGTGCTGGGCAGGTGTTTGGCTGGCTGGTTGGATGATCGATGACCCTGAACCGCCATTTGAGCTTTCAGGTTTATCCTTCTGTGGTATAGAGGGGGGCTGGACGTCCTCCGGCCATCGGTAGCAGATGAGGTTGGCGATGTATTTGAGGATAACCACCCTCACCCAGTTTGGAACCTCTTTATATTTCATGGAGTTGTGGTGAAGGACATTGGTAATGATGACTGTTTCCAGTAGACTGATGACCATGAGGGCCAGACACACCGAGAAATAGATACCTAGATAGATTGAGAGATCGAAGGATACGCATTAAAGACATATGTAAATCTTCTTTCCTCAGTAGCAGAAGACAGCCAAAATATATCTCATATATATAGCCAAAAGGACCCCTTGATTGCATGATTTCTAAACCTGATGATCGACGTACTAATACAACGCAATTATGACAGTGCTCAGATTATGTCACCGTCATCGTCTCTGACCTATGATGGGCGTGCCGTTCGCTGTGCTGGGCAGCAGGTCGTTCATGATGAGCAGGAAGACGGTGTAGCCCAGAATGAGGGTCATCTTGAAGGAGGCGCGGTCAACGCTATGGGGGGGCAGGTAGAAGGACAGGATGTCGATGAGCATGAGGAAGGAGCTGGGGATCAGCAGGTTGACCACGTAGAGCACTGGGCGCCGCTTTATGATCACCTAGTGAACAAGAGTCAGTTTGAAGAGTCTCACCACCTTTACTGTGTAGGCCATCAATAACCTTTATATAAAAAAACCCAACATTGCAGGCTACTTATCATAACATACAACTAACCACTATCTAAGGAGGGAAATATGCATTCAAAAGATGACATGTAACAATGACAATATGTGCACTAAGAGTTATTATTCACGTGGACACAGTGACAGTCTGTGGTAAACCAGCAATAACTGATTTGGCCACTCGGGGGCAACAGGAACAAGTTGTGAACACAGCATTGACATACAATCACCTTTTAAGTTGATATGGCCAACATCTTTGCAAACAGCTACTTGTTTACACATCCAGCAGTTACGGAGCAACACTATCATTCATTTGAATGTTAGTCCAATATTCACTCTCTTTTAGCTCTGTTTTTGGTCTCTACCAACTCCTGAGTGAAATATCTGACGCTCCACTATGATAACCAGCTAGTCCCTAACATAGACTGTATAAAATATGGACGTAGTCTCCGTGACATCACCCATAGTTTTCTGAAGAGCCGTTGTGAAGCTCAAAGTGGGTGGCTCCGGCCGTCGCCATCTTGACAGTGACGACACAGCCTAACTCCTGGCTAATCCAAAAATGGGCAAAGAGGTTGATCGTCGGTGGAGCTGAGCTGAGCTGAGGGCCCAGCTGACGCATCAGAACAGACAGCTAACAGCTAGCAACCTGTCACTCAATGCGGCCACACCCTCAATTATGCCGAACTTTAAGCCTTAATATAATTTAAACAGGTGCGTTATATAAAAATCCCCCCCCGTACAATTGTTAGGAACAAGGATATTAGCTACAGAGACCAAAACTGTTTTTTTGTACAAGGCATTAAACATTTCTGCTGTAAAGTCAGGCATTTTAACATGGGGGTCAATGGGGATTGACTCGCTTTTGGAGCCAGCCTCAAGTGGTCAATTAAAGAACTGCAGTTTTTGGTGCTTCCGAGTTGGCTTCATTTCTCAGCACCGGAGGTTGCCGCTTGGTCCCTCACTGTGTCTGTCTGCTGTTTGGGGCAGAACAGGTAACAGACAGTGAATTTTTAGACATTTTTTTGCTGGAGACACCTGCCTGCTGTGGCAACAACGCTATGATAGCGGTGAGAGTGAACCACAACAGTAGTTGCGGGCCAGACAGCCAGACGTTTTCTTTACGGCTGTTATATTTACACACGTACGAGTAATAAACTCAGTGTAACTGGTTCCCCTCACCCAGAAGGTGATGATGTCCCACTCGTCGATTCCAAACTGGAGGATGGAGGTCTCTCCCAGTATATCCACCAGCTCCCACTCTCCACTGGCTTCCAGATAACGCTTTGAGTTTCCAGACATCTCCTGAAAGGTCAGAGCTGGACCGACTCTCACATCCCTTACTGCGAAAAAGGAAAACACAACGAGAGAGGGAAAACTAGCCAGACAGTAGCACCATCTAAGCTAACCTAAATGTCTCTATTTCATTCCCTGCAAAAGATCCCAAAAGTGCAACCGATGCATTTTCTGACCCATTATTGATCCAGTTTTACGTTCTATTTGTCTAAGTGTAGCCAATGAATGGATGACTTTATGACTGTGTAAATGTTATGAAGCCTTTTCTTACTAGTGTGCATGTAGGAGCCAAATTTAAATGTGCAATTCTGCACGTCAAATGGAAAACTGAAGATCTTCAGGTTGCAGGCTGAGACGAGCCGAAGCATCCTGTCCCAGCGGATGTGACCTGTGTGGTTGACGTAGACGTAAGGGCATGCTTGGGAAACATCATCATCCACACTGGGAGGGTTGGAGGAGTCAGGATGAAGTAAAAGAAATAAACATAAACAGGTTAAAGTTTCAGGCATTTAAATTTGTCCCACAGGGAAACAAAAATAAAATCACTTTCACAATTCATACAATTTTTCTGCTCACTCAGCTTCGCTAGCTGTATTGTATTCACCAAAAAGAAAAAAACAACAATCTTTTACTGCACTTACAACTCATACACGATGATGTCTGGAGACCAGAGCTGCTTCGCCGGGAGAGAAATCCTAGTGACGCCGTCACACTCATCAGGGTCCCAAACCAGGAACTCATGGTGCCAGTACTGCAGTGAATTATTCAGAAATAATGCACTGTTAAACTGCATACAACATATAATTAAAATGTCTGCTTGCCTGTCATTTTATAATTTCTATATGTGGTCCTGCTGTGGTTATAGGCACATGATAAATCAGAGTTCATTACATTTATTGATAGTGTCTTGCTACTTACCTGTCTCAGCCATAAGAAAGTAGTGAGTATTTGGGTTTTCTCATTCTGAAATACAGCAGACAACAGATAAACATCATGTGAAGCTACCTCTTAAACCATGTAAGACACATGGTAAGACACAATATACATGATAATGATATCAATTTTAATATGAATTGCAGCAATGAATGTTTCCACATTTCACACATCATCTGCATTTAAGTTCCCTTACATATCCTCTGTCTGCTATAGTGGAGGTTTCTCAGAACGTGCTTAATCTGGATTTAAGTGCTCTTAGTATTTTCTTAGATTGCTAACTGACTCACCACCCCCAGGACAGCATACAGGGTGAAGGAGATGTTAGATATGGTGGGATTGCTGAGGTTCACTGCTGGCCTGAAGGATTTTAGGTCAAACACTGCCTGCATGGATTCATGGGTTGGACCGCTGTGGCCTTCTTTACAGGACAGTTTACTACAACATAGAGACACTGATGAGAGAGAGAGAGAGAGAGAGAGGAAGTTTATACAAATACTTAACTGTTGCTTTAATTACACATTAACTGCACTTTTAAATGATTTTGAGAAATGAAGAGCTGTTTTCTAATTATAAAGCTATACTAAACCACGTAAAACAAAATGATGTGCTTTGCATTCACAGATTTGCTTACACATGGTTCAAATGCATCAAAACTGTGACAGAATATTTGTTAACTGCAAAGTTACTAAACAGAATATTATTGCAGACACAAGTATCACAAACAAAAATGAAATTCAGATTTATTTGGACATTGAGAAAATGAGTTTGTGATAATCATTGTATCGTTGTATCAATATCCTAACATTACTTTGAGTAATGATATTATATAGCATAGGACAAATGGGGTCACAATGACATCCCTAAATTACTCGACGATGTTCTTCAAAGATAATGCAGCGTAACGACCCAAATTTGTGGAAAGATTCCATTATTTTGAATTCAACACTACACAAGATTTATCACAAATGTGAAATATAGTGGATGGATAAATTATAGACATATGTTTCTCTCCATTTATACATTCTCATATGCAAGCAATTCAAATTTGCCCGGGCAAAACAGAGAAGATGACATCAATGTAATTGCACTGTCAGGATCATTTAAACTTGAAACAGACAGGATAAACTATACAATAATGATAACTAAAATAATAACAGTACTGCTTATTATTCGCATGAGGAGAAAGAGGAATTTTTCAGTTGCAGAGCTAAACATGCGTCAGTCTGGAAAACAAAATGCGTACATAACTGCAAACAATCAAGTAGTGAATAAAAGTAGGTTGTCATTACCTGACATTAAGAGTAAACCTGAGATGATGCTGATACTCTGCGGAGACGGACTCATGCTGGATGTTTCTGAAGGACTAAATATCCTCCAACCAACGATCTAATCAGGTGTAAAGCAAAGAGAGCTCCAACTGGCAGTGGAAATGCACACGCACTTATTTTTGCCACTAAGCAGGACATTGAAATGACAAACATTAATTCTCTGGAGACTTACCCCTAACCTTAACCACAACCACTGCATGCCTAACCCCAGCCCATAACATCAGCCTAATCTTAAACAAAAACTAAAAACCAAGGTAAATCACTAAAATTTGGTGGTTTACCTCGTAGGAACCTGCTTTTTGTACCCAAATGTTAAATGAGTCCCCATGATGTGACCATGTGACCAGTTTTGTCCCCACAACACAAGTAACACAAGTATTCACACACACATACACTCACATGCAGACTATTACCTCGACAAACAAACAAACACAAAACAGGACTTTCACTGATTATATATACATTTAGTTGCCTCATTAAATGTTAAAAATTGTGGATATATTTTCTTTCAATTCAAACCTCATGTAAAAACATTAGGTTTTAAAATGTTTATATCGCAAACAAGTGCACAGTCCGGAAATTTATATCCCTTTGTGGACATTTAATCCTCATAAATAGATATAAAGGAATAGAAATGCAAAACATAAAATTGCCGTATGTGCAGATGGATCATAAACACACACCGGACACCATAGGACTTGTTGTTCCACACCTCCGGTAAGCACTCAACCATTTTATTTTTCAACACCTCCACCTACGGGAGTTACAATCTGTTCTATTCTCCAGTGCTTATTTTTGTTTAGAAACCTGTGACTCAGTGATCAGCAGCCAACATACTGTCACAAAGTCTACCTCAGCCTGCTTTTCCCATTCTGCCCCTCTTTCCCTCCCATCAGCCACATTCTCCCTTCCCCAGCCCCCTGCCTTGCCATTCTCCATCCATCCACCAGATGTCCTCAGACTTTCCAACCTGTCCCAGACACCTGACTCTCTCCATCACCTGCTCACCTGTTTCCACTACCCATCATCAGCCCTTCAGTACTGTATAACTTGCCCATTACCGATTCTGTCCCTTCTTTTTGACCTGTTGCCTGTTCTTGACCTGCTCACCTGTCATGCCCCTCTTGGATTTGTTTTACTGTTTGAACCGCCCTCCTGTTGACGACTGGTAAGCCTGTTCCTTACCATTGCCTTAATCCTACCTTCTTCCTTACTGTGTATTTGCCTACGTTTGAGTCCTCCCCCCTCTCTGTATTTACTGTAGTAGATTTTACTGCTTGGCGTTAAACTGCTATGCTACGTAGCAACTCGGCTCAAAGGAAGGAAAAAATAATGAGACCACACATGACTCATTAAAGTAAAATTAATTTATTTAAGGAAGCTAAATTAAGTGTGCAGTGAGTCAATCAGTATTGTGTGTACAGTAGTGTGTGGGTGTTTGAACATGTGGGCCTATATAAACCAACCAAATGCATTGCACGGCTACTTACATAGACAATGAATGGGAAGCGTGGAAAAAGGACGGATTCCTTGGACAAGTACAATGAGTGTATTGCATCTCCGGAGGATTCCGCTCAGCCTCTCCGAGCCCTCCCGTGGGTTGCATCGGAAAGCAATACAGTTTTCATTATTTACTACTACATGTTTATCATAATGCAGTGCTTATTATCATATAATGAATTTTGCTCCCCAGTGCCGCCTGCACCGCTTAAATAGGTTACCGGTGCATTTGCTCATATGCAGTCAAATGGAGTTTTTGATGGGACAGAGGATTAGGAGATCCGCCTTATAAATAGCAATGCGCCAATGTGCAGGCGCACCTGACTTTTAAAGGGAATGGGAGATGACACTCTGATTGGTTTAATTCTTGTTATGCCCAAAACACACCTATGATTGATTAAGAGACTAAATACAACTCATTTCCCCCTTGCGCCTTACTCTGCCTAAAAACCTTTCAGGTTCTTGTTCAAAATTTTTGTCAAAACAACAACAGCAATTACTCTGACAAATACAGCTCTACCAAAGTTTTAGGGCTTTTAACCCTTTAGTTAAATCATCCTGCATATGAGTTGTTCCAGGTCCAGATACATATGATGGTGATGAAGCTGACAACGATGAAGCCAATGTACAAGCCAAACAGCAGACGGTCGATGACTGTCCCGATCATTTGCCATTCCTGCGAGGTTTTGCTCCCCTGGAAATGTTTGTCCATCTGGAGGCGAATGGCCATGAGATCTCTGCTCAGCCTCCTCAGTTCATCCAGGGCCGGCTCCGCAGGGGTCTGAGGGGGTTTCTCTGGAGGTGTATCACCAGAGACGCGCTGAAGATGAATCGCTGAGATGTTGGTGATGCTCAAATTCTTTGCCGGTTCTGTCAAAAACAAAGAACAGCTTGTTTGAATTCTAATATACTGTATGTAAAATAGCTAAATACTAATCATATAAAACTTCAAAATCTTCAAATTCAATTCAAAATCTAAATTTTAGCTAGATTAGGTTATCCAATGGCCATGGAAAATAGTCTTAATGGCTGGTTGGTGTCCATTGAAATTATCAATTAGGACACCACAGATATACTGTAGTTCAAGTGTGTTCAAGTGTCCTACAGTTTGAAATCATTGCATAAGGTCGGCATAAATGATGGGTAACCATAGCAACAATACTTTCTATACACTCCCAACCACGGAGCATCTTCTACAGTTACCAGAGGTGACCTGGAAAGATTGTGATTTTAATGTTAAATAAACTAAGCACACAAATGGGATTCAAAATTGGCGTGATGCCGATCTCTAGTACATTTACTGTCAATATCAATAACAAAGGTTACAATATTGTAACCCTAGTTCTATAAGCACAGACGGAGCCCACTACTGGACTCTATGGGTAATGCTCTCCTCCAATCACGAGCATGCATTCGCCCACTGAAAATTTGTATAAGCAGGCCAATCAGGACGTGCCTACTCGAATACGTACAGAACCCCACAGTATATAAGGCGGCGTACACAGCTGTCTGTCATCCTACACCTTATAAGGAAGTAGCACAGGAGCGACAGGGCCCCCTTCGTAGAGGGCTCCGCCTTTACTTATAGAACTAGCGTAACAATATCATAACCTTTGTTCTAACTCACACAGGCTCCGCCCTCTACTGGACGCTATGGTTACAGCCCAATGAATGCATGCCCTGCAGCCCAATGAATGCACGCCCTGCAGCAACATAACAGTATCCAAACCACACTGATACTTACTGGCTAAAGGTTAGTCGCCGCGCCCACCTACGTACTACTTTATAACCTAGGCCGCCACAGCGGAGAGGTAGAGTGCCCCAGCCAACCCAGATCTACACAACTGAACTGAGTAGAGCCATGGCCTAACCCCAGTTCAGGTGGAGTCAGGCGCAACACAATTGACCCACATCCCAACCTTTTCACCAGTCCTTTGTCGTTCCAGCGAGCACAGACCCTGAATAGGAGCCCCAAATGTCCAAGAGATATCCATATGAACGGATACCGTACATATGTCCTTGATCCTCACCCAGCATCCAGCTGTATTAGTCTCGACCTGAAAGAACTCCTTAAAGGGGAACACCTCCTAAATTAAGAATTCCAATATGCTATTTCCATGGCCTAGTCAAGTTCAATCAATATTTGTGAACACGAGCTCCTCTCTCTCAAAGGCAGAAACCAGAGGAGTAAGTCTCAAACTTGTGATGTCATGTCTTTCTGATGAAAATTAATGGTAGACTGACTTTATGGACCCACAGAATGTTTTTCAGTTTCAATTTGAGGATAAAGGCACGTGGTCATCCGTTTGTATATATGCTATGAGCTTGCGCTGTGTTGTTCAGTTGGCAGTTGACAATCTAATTAACGTTACCGGTAAATCCGCCACTGAAGACCAGCCAACGGACTGATTATTTTTTTCTTTATTCTTTCAGGTGAATAAATGTCCCTTAAGCACCTGTAAATGTACTCAGTAGTGTAGTTAGCCTGTCTTTGTTGCTGTGTTTAAATTATTGCGCTTGTTAAGTTAATTAGAGGAAATGACGGCGCTGTAGCGGAAACAAGCATCATTCATGCTAGTGTAGATCCCCAGTGATTTAAGCTGTTCATTTTCTAATTTTGATATTACAACTTATGACAACACTTTGTTAACGTCCTAAGGGATATGGCTGTTGATAGCTGTTGTTGACTTTGTTATATATGCAAAATTGTTAATTTGTGGATTATTGGTCGGACAGTTGAGCTAAAGCTAAGTACTATATGCTAGTTGCAGCGTCACTTGTTGCCTAGCAACTGTAAACATCCATATAGTATATACCCATAGTGTCCAGTAGAGGGCGAAGCCTGTGTCAGTTAGAACTTGTAACCTTGTCCACTGTGCAGGACAAACCTCAAGTTCCCACCAACACCTGAGTCAGATGTAACCAAGTATTGTGAAAAAAATAAAAAAAATAAACTAATAATATACCTGTAGCAGATGGGTTGAGGAAGACAGTTTTTCGGTTGCTCTTCAGCTTTCGAGGGAGACAAACTACAACAGCTAGATATCGTAGCACGAGGACACTGAGCCAGTGAGGCACCACACTGGAGCTGAACTGGATATTAGTGATAAACACTGTCTCCAACAGGCTGGCCACCATCAGAGCGAGACTGATGGAGAAGAAAACGCCTGCAGGAAAGAAAAACAACAAAAACAGGGAGGATTCAGCACACTTTTCTTTAAGTAGGCTACTGTATGTTTCTCATGCATGCTAGTAACCTTTTTAACCGTCTTCAGTCATATCCTGGTTATGATCTTATTTGGGAAATGCTGTTTACATTAAAACTTGAGAGACCTGTTATTCATACTGGTGGAGTAGCTTCTGTTGAAACCATCACCCCCCGGGCACAAATTTGCAAATTTGAATTTACATTGTTTACTTTTTAGTCTGTAAATATAGGTTTTCCACACAGGGTAAATATCAATGTCACACTAAGCCTCAGTAATGGTCTTACTTCCATTGGGGATAATCATCTCAAAGCTTTAAGCTTTTGTAACTACAGTTCCCATTAATTGGTGGCTTTGAGGAATGTAAACAGTAAGTGCAAGCAGTGAGTTACAACTAGCGTTGTCACGATATTGGAATCTAACTTTGATACAATACCTTGAAAAATATTGATATTCAATTGATATTCAATACCATTTTCAATACCACTACCATAACACGTTCCCCCCTTGTTGACATTGCCACTGAGTTGTTCACTTGCCTGCAGTAAGAGACAAAGCTTAATTAAGTCCCACCCACACCGGAGGGGAAAACAATTTATCGCTCTCCATTGACTCTGTATTGTGTGAAGTTGCCTCATTGTCAATTCCGTCTGCCTACAAACAACAGAAAAATGCCTAAAAGCTGCTGTGTGGTGGGATGCACTACCATTACCAACAGGGTAAAGAACCCAGAGCTAAGTTTTTATAAGCTGCCAAATGGAAAAATAGAGCCTTTAAGAAGACAAAAGTGGATAGAGGAAGGAAGACGTGAGGCATCAGCAGGAGGAATGGGAAAACCTGATCCTGATACTCAGTGGGCCTACATGTGCTGCAAGCATTTTGAAAAAATGTCAGTTTTAGGCTAGCTATATTTCTGTAAGTTAAGCTAAAGCATTTTGACATTATGCAATTCGTTAGTGGCAGACTCCATAGGAACTTTCATAGGAATGAACGAGGCCCCGCCTCCAACGCTGTATCAAGTTCTCTTTGTACATCCATGTTTTGAAGCTCGGCATTTTGGCTGTTGTCATCTTGGTTTTTGGCCGTTGATATCTTGTTTTTTTGCAACCAGAAATGACACGAGAGGGTGGAGCTAAGTACAACTGAATGCTGAATAAGGCATTTTTAGGCAACCAAAAAGGTTATTATTAACTTTCATGAAATGAAAACACACTGTGAAAAGGTTAAAGTTCTAAGACGAAAACACGGACAATAAACAGACCGAACAATGCCGTGGTAGCGACCTGTCAGTCATAAAGTAGCCACGCCCTAAAGCATACCCTGCTTTATCGTTTATTTGACTCTAAATGGGACCATAATTTACAAAATGAACATCATGCTGTATTGAAGAAGACTTGAAACTAGCGATTGAGACCATAAACTCATGTTTAAAATGTTTACTGATGTAATAGATCAAGTGAGAAGTAGGGTCATTTTCTAATAGACCCTCTTTTTGCAACCAGAGGAGTCGCCCCCTGCTGGCTTTTAGAAAGAATGCAAGTTTAGAGCACCTCCGCATTGGCTTCACTTTTCAGACCCGGAGGTTGTTGCCTGAGTACAAGTGTGTGTGTGTGTGTGTGTGTGTGTGTGGTTAAATTAAGCAGCTCTTAGCTTTAAAATCACATGCAGCAATGAATTTCATAAAGAATTATATATGTTCCTTCAACCTTCTCTGGAATAAAATAAGTAACACTATCACAGGTGTCACTCACTGATGAGAGGTGTTGTCTCCCCAGTGACAGGCAGCAGGTCGTTCATGATGAGCAGGAAGACGGTGTAGCCCAGGATGAGGGTCATCTTGAAGGAGGAACGGTCCACATTCTGGGGAGGCAGCAGGAAGCTGAAGAGGTCCACTGTGATGAGGAAGCAGCTGGGGATCAGCAGGTTCACCACATAGAGGAGTGGCCTACGTCTCAGAATGATCTTGGGAAGAGACAGGTACAACGCCTCAACATTTTAGCCACACTTTGAACATTCAGCTTTATTTCTTTCTGAATTTGGATGCAACATGATTCACTTTAGGTTCCTTGTCACATTTGAAGCGTGTTATGCTATAAATGCTGACATTTTTTAATGTATATGTATATATATATATATATATATATATATATATGTATTTTTTTTTTTTTTATAAAAAAAAAAACATACATACATTGCATACTTACATAGTATTCAATCTCAGAGAAGATCCCATCCTCTAACTCCAGGGTAGAAGGAACTACACTGATACATGCGAGCTCCCACTCCCCGTTGGTCTCCAACACATCTTGGGACTCCTCCAGGATCTCTTCAGATGTGTCGCCTTGAATCATCCTTATGTCTGTAGCTTCAATAACATTTAATTGCAGAATTTTGTTTTGAGTTATTAGATGCCACAAGTGAAGTTTTGTGTTAAAGGCAAGGTGGGCGATCTTGAGATTTTTAAAAATCATCCATCCGAAAAAACGAGCCCAGTGTTGCCAATTCTTTTCCAATGAAAGTAGCTAGCAGCATTAGCTGCTGACTAGCTCCAAAAGTCCCGTAATCTAGAGAGGAAGTCGCCAAGTCGGCAACACTGACAGCCCGCCACTCCAAGCCTCCCTCGAAAGCCACTCCCCCACTATTATCATTACCATCATAAACATGTCATAATGAACGTGAGCGGCGAACATGGCTATTAGTACTCACAGCTGTCAAGCTAGCAGCTTGTGGAAGACTCCGGTGACGCGCAATGAGCTTGTGTGAGCAGAGAGCACGCAGGCAGGCAGACAGGTAGTTCATCTAATCACTACATTCGGGCTGAATGAAATTATTGTACGAGTTTATTACAGCATTGCGACAGCCACAGATACCGGATTATTTTATTTATTTTTTTGTCAGAGCATTTTATTTATTTATTATTTTTTTTTTATTGCTGTCGGGATGTAATGAGAATTTCAACAAATATAACAAAAACATTTTCTAAAAGTCTTTACCAACCCTGCCTTTAATATCCATATACGTTGGAATATTTTAACACTTTAAAGGGCTTTTCACAGTTCAAATTGTCAAATGATCTGAATGTGTGACAATAGAAAACTGAGAGCTAGGGTAACCTTGTGTCACACACAATCTCCAGTCAACACTTCAACACTTCAACTCCAATCACTGTTTACATTGGACATTTTTGTTGTATACAAAACTGCATTTTACACAGTTCAAAGATCAGGCCTTTTAAGAACTGTATTTTATATTTAAGCAGGCTTACCAAAGTGTAGATATGATCCAAAGGTCAGAGTGCAGCTTTGGATATCGAAGGGGAAAGTGTAGATTTCTAATCGGCAGGAGCTGACCACTCTGATCGGCTTATCATCATATACACGACCTGTGTTGTATAAGTAGACATAGGGAGTTTGGGGAGACAGGTCCTCCTCCATGCTTGAATAGAATAATAATAAAAAAACTTTAATTGTTAATTAACAAATTAATATAAGACATTTTAAAAGGAAAGAGGAATACAAAGGCAAGAATGTTCGTATCCCTCTCAGAAAGCTCGCTCTTGTCATTGTTTATTAAAATTGGCATTATATGTTTAACTAAAATGAGTTGGTCTTTTTATACTTAAAAAATATTATTTTTTTGCATAAAATGAGGGCAGAAATTCCTTTAAGCTCCATTGTACTAAACAACTGTTATACTGTATAACTGCATGGAGGTTTACCTCTCTCCTCTCAGGTTTACAGCGTTTAAGATTGCTTTCCAACTGCTGATATTTCAGGTTTTTAAGTTACTTAATAATTTAAAAGCTCACAGACTACTGTACATCCTTTTAACTTACAACTCTGCGATGTGGACGTCTGGGACCCAAAGCTGTTCTCGAGGGACAGAGACTCTTTTAGTTCCACATTCCTCCTCATCCCAGCTCAGTCCCTCGATATCCCACTCCTACATTAAACAGAACAACACAGATATGATGTACAGCTAAGAAAAGGCCATTCCTTTCAGCTGTGTCACTACATAAATTAACAGAGAAAAATATGACGTTTCATCCAAAACACCATCTGTCACCATTATTTTAGTGAAAAAAAAGTATAAGACATGTTAACATTTTACATAAACGGTTATTTAGTCATACATTAACCAACAATAACAAGTCAATTAACTTTAATTTAAGTTTATTCCAGTTTATTCCTACCAATCTATTTAACATAAAAGGACTACCGACTGGGGATCGTTAATCACAATCGCAAATTAATCACACATTTTTTATCTGTTCAAAATGTACCTTAAAGGTATTTGTCAAGTATTTAAAACTCTTATCAACATGGGAGTGGGCAAATATGCTTGCTTTATGCAAATGTATGTACATATGTATTACTGAAAATCAATTAACAACACAAAACGATGACAAATATTGTCCAGAAACCCTCACAGGTTCTGCATTTAGCATAAAAAATATGCTCAAATCATAATATGGCAAACTCAAGCCCAACAGGCAACAACAGCTGTCAGTGTGTCAGTGTGCTGACTTGACTATGGCTGTCTTCAAAACCGCCTACTACGCTTCTAAGCTCCGAAAACGTTGGAGCAAATGTTCGATTCGCCATCTAATATCAGAAAACTGTCAATATTTTAAATCTACATAGTTGATTTCTCGCCTCAAAAATTTTCAGAAGTGAATTTAGTGATGAAATAGCTACGAAAAATGTAAAAAACAAGCTGTATTTGGCTGCTGTTGTTGTAACCGTAGCCTGTATCGTTCCAGCGCTTTGCATTGTGGGATACAGTAGGCGAGGTAGACTGGTCCGATGCATACTGGTGAATTTTTCCAAAAAAGTACGACATCCGGGTATTTTTGGCATCCTGTAGATTTTGCTTTTGTTTGCATACTGCATACTACATGCTACATTTTGGCCAAATCAGTACATACTACTAGTATAGTATGAGGTTTCAAATACAGCCTATAACTTGCCCAAAACTGGATGTGATTATCATAAAGTGGGCATGTCTGTAAAGGGGAGACTTGTGGGTACCCATAGAACTCATTTTCATTCACATATCATGAGGTCAGAGGTCAAGGGACCCCTTTGAAAATGGCCATGCCAGCTTTTCCTCGTGAAAATTTAGCGAAAGATTGTAGCGTGATTTAGCCTCCTTCACAACAAGCTAGTATGACATAGTTGGATTCCTTAGGTTTTTTAGTTTCACATGATGTCAGTATCTTCACTTTAGCTTTAAAACTGAGCTCGCTACAACCTAAAAAACGCAAGTTGCCTTAAAGCTGCAGATGGGCGATATTGGCGCAAATATGATTTAAAAAAAGTTATTTTTAGAAATCGGCCGCTATATTGTGACAGTAGTACATGAAACAGGTAACCTGAAAAAATCCTGTTCCTCTGTGTCCTACTGTGTCCTCCGGTGCTCCTAACGGCATCTGAAGGATTTCACTTACCGGAGGAAAACAAGGTCCGCTGCCCAGCTGCCGTCTATGAGAGCCGGCTGTCAATCACTCGCGAACTCTGACCAAACGGTCAAACTAGGCAGCGCTGATCAAATATGAATCAATATTCTGTTACTGTAATGACTATTTCTCGCCTCAAATGTTTTCAGAATCATCTTGTAGTGTACTGTTTAGCTGTAAAATGAGAAAGTTTGTGACGCAGCCGCCATTGTAAAATCTGTTGAAGGAAGCCAAGTTCTGGTCACATGACCGGAGCACAGCCAATAGGAACGCTCTCTCTCTCTGAAATGAGGTGTGAGTCTAGTTTTCTCTCAGAACACTTGAATTACAATATGCTGAAAGGTTATTATGGAGTTTTTGCCAAATTATGCCCAAAAATTGTTGCCTACTGCCACTTTAATGCGTTAAAAAAATTAATGCGGTTAAAACGAATGTGCGTTAACACGTTATCACTTTAACAGCCTAATTATTAGTAATGTAATTAATGTCATCTGAAGAAAAAAATACATTATTATTATTTTAGGAAAGTTACAGTTAATTTGGAAATATGTGTCTGCTGCATCTGTGTCTGTCTCCTTCAAAATGACGCGTCCCTACCCCCCCTGATACTCTGTGATACTTTAAATTAGGACCTAATCCAAATATTTTATCAATCTATTCTATTTTAAATACTATAGCTGCATAGGCTGCAATTGGGTGCTTTTGACTTGGGTCCCCTGGGACCCCAATACATAAAAAAGCACTAATTGAAATAGAAACAGAAAACAATGATGTGAAGTCGTTAGGAACAAATTGATCGACAAAGTCATGAAAACTTTGAATGATAGTTGGTAAACAAGTAGCCACGTATGTATCATTTCAAATAAATTTCTGACATTGTCGCCCCACAGTGATAATACCAAAAAAGACATACCTCCTAACCTTGGATTTGCTACAAACAAAAACTAATGCAATTATAATAATTTGAAAGATGATGTAATCACATAAAAAAATCTGCACATAGTGGATTTAATTGCCCTGAGAATTTACCAGAATCTGCCATATGAGTGTTGTCAAGGTCTGGGATTTTTCATTCTGTGGATGAAACATATATTTAAATGAATTAGAGCCTGTTATACAGGTTATTGATCAATTTGGATCAATGAATTGGCATGAACAGGTGTTTGTGTAGACTCACCACTCCTATTATTCCCACCACAGTGATACCGATGGTTATGTTAGTTGGAGTTGAAAAGTTTTTTACAGGTCGCTGTAGTTTTTTAGGGAATAAGTTCTTCTCAAGTGCACCGAACAAAGATTCAGGAGTTGGGCTGGTGCAGTTCAATGCTGCTACAAAACCTGAGTTTAAAGACAAAGTAGGAAACAAAATTTGTGAGATAGCTCATATAGATGCACATGGAAGTATTAAGTCCCATGGGTATGGCAGGGAAGTCAAGAATGACTGTGGTTCCCAGGGCGTTAAATTACAGAGGCTTTGTCACGGCCATCGGCGTTCGATACCATTGCAAAAGGCACCTCTTAGCGCAAGTATGAAACACATCGGGCATTCCAACAATGAAAACCCATCAGTAAACGCTCTGAGAAAGTACGCAGGGAGTGTGGTGATGTAGTTTAAAGAGCTAAAAGACACACCGGGGACAGGAGGGGAGGTGGATGGGTCCAACAAACACAAGGCTTTCATCCCATGCCTCACGTTACAATCAACTGTTCCTTTGTGTCCCATGTTCACAACTTTCAGTGTCATTTTCACCTTACAAACGTAGTTTTAAAGCTGAAGTAGGCGAGATTGGAGCAAATATGATTTACAAAAGTTATTTTTAGAAAACGGCCGCTATATTGTGACAGTGGTACATGAAACAGGTAACCTGAAAAAAAATCATGTGCCTCTGTGTCCTACTGTGTCCTCCGGTGCTCCTAACGGCATCTGAAAGATTTCACTTACCGGAGGAAAACAACCAGTCAGAGCTGATCTGAGGTCTGCTGTCCATCTACCGTCTATGAGAGCCGGCTGTCAATCACTCGCAAACTCGCACCCTCTTAGTCAATTAGTCGACTAATTGACTAAGAGGGTGCTACTACTGTATTTATCTTGGAAAAACAAAATCTTGATTGCAAGATAAATTCCCAAAGCCCAGAGTGGGTGCACTTGATTGTTCGTGGCTGGGCACATCCAGAAACAGGACTTTAGGATGAGCGATCATGGCCACCACGTATACTCCTCTCACCTTCTTACAATGGAGTATAATAAGATAATTAAAATGTGATCCAGAGATAATTGGCTACAGTGTGGTAGGAGAAAAATGCACATATTGGGCTTCAGTCACTAAATTGCCTCTGAACACATCTGAAAACTCGGTCAACTTTAGTCAGATTTTTATGTCTGTCAGACACAGTATAGAAAAGTTTTTGTAACTAAAGGCTTTATTGATGGTTAAAAAACACCAGCCAGATGTGTTTTCACAACCAGGCAACCCAAAAGTTCTTCTTATTAATGGCTTATAACTAGTCTATTAGTAAATGACACATTAATTATGAGTTACCTTTGCTGCATATCTCTTCTGTAAATAATAAAGGCATAAAAATGCCCCCAAAATAGTTAATAAGATAAATACATTTTATTTTTAAGTTGATTTATAAAGGGTGCTGTATTAGAAGATAGGTAGTACTGCTTTTATAAATCAGATATGTGCCAGATAACTCTGATAATCTTTTAATATCCAAAATAAACGGATGAATTCCCTGATTTTCTTTTGGAAAATAAAAGCTGGAAATATTGAATGACTAATTTATAGAAACAAGGACAGAAATAGTATTTATCAATGTGCCATGTAGCTTTTATAAACTCCTTTAGTTAAGGAAACTGATGACATATATTAATCTGATTGTTTCCTTGTGTTTCATAACTTAATAATCATTGCTTATTTTGTGGATAGTCAAAATGTCTTCCCGTCTTACCGTGATGCAGCATGAAACAGATGAAGACGAGCATAGCGGGCCTTACATCTGCCATTTTCAGTCTGACAAGTGCCTCAGATGAGAAAACAAAAAAGTCAGCAGTCCGCTCCACCAGATTGAGACGATCTGCTGGAGCAACATACATTTATTAGTAATTAAATGAAATGTGTAACCTCCTACAGAGGCTATTATTGATAGTAGAGTATGGTAGACTGCAGCATGACTTACTGTAAGCCTTTGGGATGTTCCCATTTGCTTGGAGAGAGCCACTCATTGGATAATGAATGTTTGGATTGTACCACAGGCTTTGTCACCTTTGTATGGATTTGTATTAGATGTGTCAACAATTCAACAATTATTCGTGTCAGCTGAAGCCAAGGCAAACACAACATTATGCACTTGGCTGTTTTTTTATAGTCATTACATGGTTTAGCGTGTTATCATGCACGCATTTGAAATTCAGCACTAAACTCAAAGTACAGCTCAGGCTGATGGGAATGTCGTCGGTTTTGCAGGATTTTCAATATAAACTGAAGTATTGTGAATCAAACTTTGCACTGGTTATTGTGTTAGGTGAAAAGTTCAATTTTTAATTCATTTTAAGGGAGAACATAAATATCTGCATCAAATTTCATGGCAATCCATCCAATAGTTTTTGAGAGTTGTCGTGTTTCACTCAAAACCATAAATGTGGACCTCGTGGTGGCACTAGTGGAAAAATCAGGGGATCACCAAAGACATGAGGATACATTGTCTGGGAGCCACGATAGTCTGTACAAAACGCTGGGCCAATGCATCCAGTAGATGTTGAGATATTTTGCAGGATAAGGGAATATTTTGACATGCTGGTGTTAGAGGGGCAGTCAGAGGATCATCAAAGTCATTGGGATTCATCATGGATCATGAATGTCAGCACAAACTTCCATGACAATCTTTCTAATAGTTGAGATATTTCAGCCTGGACCAAAGTGGTGGAGCACCCTCGAGCCACACTGCTAGCTGTCATTTTTAATTAACACTAAGGCTCTGTCAGCCAGTGTATGGTTAGCATAAGTTAAGCAAGTTCACAGAAAACTGAATGAAGATATTGAGAGTACATAATGTTTATGCAAAGATTTCCACCAAGATGTGTCCTGAAATAAGAAAATTAGTCAATTTCAACTCCATTGCGGTCCTGCATCAGGATGTCTTAGAGGGCGTTACCAATAAACAATGATGAGGATGTGTTTAATAACTTTAACATAAATAACTCATGGGGTTATTGTTGCCTGTCAAAGAAAAAAAGGAAAACCGGACAGATTGACTTGCAGCCTTTAATTGTAAGATAACAGAAATAACAGAGAAGGTATGTCATATTATCACATATTAAAATAATATTGCTGTCATGTTAACATTATTTGGTATGGAGCATACAGGTTGAATTATAGAGGTCCGAATCGAACCCTGGGGGACTCCACTCTATTCATGATCACCAGATAATCCTACCGCTCTAGAAGAGGTACTGCAGGATTGTGTGATAGGAGTGGTAGAAAATAATCCTTTATAGAAATATATCTAGACAGACGTATCAAAGACTGCACTACCAGTAGCAGTGCCAGAACTAATGTTTTACCTGAACCAATTTTCAAATGTGATATTTAATATCTTTATCAGTATGGTCTTGATGGTGTGTTGTGGTTGGAAGCCAGATTGGACTTTGTCCAGCAGGCCACCTGCATGCACCTTTGCTTTGTTTTGCCTTCTAGTTATACAGAATGCTTTATAATTAGTTTCTTAGACATCCTATGAATTGTCCCTGAATTGTCCCCTTAGGACTGACTGATCCAGACGCACCACAAGGAGATGATGACCAGTCGAGGACATATCCTTAGTGGCACCACTGGCACTTTCCTTCTGCAGCGTAGTGAGGTAGGCACGAAGGTCTCCCAAGTACTGACAGATCTGTTGCAGAGCAGCTGCACCTGGCATGAGAATAGCAATCAAATCGCAGAATAATAATACAGTCAATGTTTATATATATATACTTGCTTTAGTTAGACAGAGCTAGCATTAATGTTCAGAGTCGGATCTACGCATAGGCATTCTAGGCACATGCCTAGAGCCTCCCACCTGCGCAATATGAGGCGTGTCAATTATTAACAGTAATGGACACCCTTGAAACTGCAGTTATGTGCGATGACCTTCTCAAAAGAATCAATTTAACCAGCAAAGCGTTGCAGCAGTTACAAATTGACATATGCACCGTTCCTATTCTGTACAATTCATACAATACAAAAAGAAAGTAAGGTTCGGTGAGTCTGCACGTCCAGTGTTAACGACGCTCAGGACGTGATGCAATTCAATAGTGAAAAATGAACAATCAGTCATGGACATGTATAAGAAGCTCAGAGAGCTAGGCCTGAAGGACGCATTCCCTAACGTGGACATTTGCCTTCGTATGTATCTGACGTTACCGATTGCAAACTGTTCATGAGGAAGGTTGTTTTCTTTGTTGAGACATGTGAAAACGTACCTGAGATAAAAACAGATAGGGGAAAAAAAACTGAACACTTTGCCCTGTTGGCAATTGAGAATGGATTTACGACCTCCCTGGATTCTGATGACATCATCGAGGACTTTTTCTGACTTCTTCTGTAAATGTAAGTTTTCCATTTAAATATCTGAATAAGTAAGGACACATTAATATCAAATGTAAAATGCATATAAATGAAATGTATAATACAGTATATAGCTTTTCACAATATATTGTGTATGAATATCGAAATATAAATAGATAAGTTAATACACATACCTACCTAATATGCAGACTATCGGTAGATGCTGCAATTTACCAATGTTCCTTAAACGTCTCATATGCAGGCCTGTAGTAAAAACAGCTGTTGTGGCATGTGCGGCACACACACAACAACTTGGTCCTGAAACAACAACTTGTCACTCTGAACGAGCTGCATTAATATTGTAAGTTAGTGTCATAAGCTAAAAGTACGATGCTTCTGTCATGTGCTGTGTGCCTCAGACTAGCTGGAGGTGTGTATTCCTGTTTTTCCATTTTCTGCACTGTTGATCCAGCTTTAGGTTCTATTTGTCTAAATGTAGCCAATGACAGGATGAGTTTATGATTGTGTAAATATTACGAAGCCTTTTCCTACTAATTTGCATGTAGGAGCCAAATGTAAATATGCAATTCTGCACGTCAAAACTGAAGATCTCCATCCTGTCCCAGCGGATGTGACCCGTGTGGTTGACATAGACGTAAAGGCAAGCTTGGGAAACATCATCATCCACACTGGGAGGGTTGGTCCATCCATATTAAGCCATGTCTCAGTTAAAAACATGCAATCAATCTTATTATCTGGGATCAGGTCATTAATAAGAAATTTCTTGTTTAAAAGAGATCTAACATTCAAAAGTGCCATATTCAGGGTCACTGGAAAAGTTTTCTTTAAGGGTGTATTAGCAGCTGGTGGTTTATGTGTGCATAAAGATTTGAGATTGTTCAAATTCACGGCGTCAGTTCGTTTGGTATTATGTCTGGCAGTGATTATAACAGGAATTTCTGAATAAGAACTTGGGGCGTAACTATACTTAGGCTTACTGCAGGGGCCACTTGGGGTACTATGAGAGGTAGTGAAGACTGCACCTGGCTTGTGTGAGGTCAGTAGTCAATCACGTGAGGAGGTGGATGATGATCCAAGCTGGTCAGTGGCGTGCTGATTGTTCATGTGGCGTAAGATAGTGTGGTTAATGTTCGAAGAGAGCAGCCGTGTTCCGCGAAAATTGAGATTGATGCCATTCATGCCTAAAAGAGTCATTGCACGCCCCATAGAAGATTAAAATTGTCAATAAAAACAACACCATGCTCTGGCAAACAGTGGAAAGCCAAGTGTGAAGGCTTAAAAGTCTGGCGAGACGCCCCATCCTGCGGCCGAAGGTATGGACCGAGATGAAGGTTCTCACTCTGGACTTTTTTAAAATGTCAAAGAGCTGGATAAAATCACACTTCAAACAGCCGAGACGCTGCATCTGTCGCCGTCGCTAACGCTGACGACAAAACGACTGACAACTGTCTTGCTGATATGAAGTCATTAGGAACAAATCGATTCACTAAGTCATGAAAAGTTGGAATGATAGACTAAATCACCTGTGAGATCATTTGAAATGGCAGGCTAATAATAAGCTAAAGGCTAATGCTAGGTTAACAGCAGATATCTGCAATAATATCTGAATCCGAGTGACGAAAACCATGGCAACAACAAGGGTGTCCGAGCCGTGTGCATCACTTTTTAGTGTCCCCTGGAGACAGTTTCTGTTTTGTGGCTATATAGACTCTTAAGGCCTTTGCACACCAAGTCTGTACTTTTCTTATGTATTTTTAAAATCTGTCATCTGATAAAAATTGTTAGGCACAGAAACCTTGCACACTGAGTTCGATGTGTTTTATTATTCTCTTCGTTGTGAAAATTCAGAAAAGAAGACAATAATGAATTAAGTACGTGGATGCCGTGCCAACGTTTTCCCGCCTAGAGCACAATCACCACTGTCTAATCTTTCATACATCCTTTGTTTTGCGACCATTCACGATTCCAAGCTGTTCTGCAATCACTTTGACGGATGCGAAAAAAATAGAAAATCAAAACTGTTATGACGGACGAAAATTTTCTTAGTTTGTGTGTTAACGTGATTGACACAATGTGAGGTTGTATATATATATTTTCAAACGTGCGACAATTTGGGACAAAAACTACAGACTTGGAGTGCAAAGGTCTTTTGTTTTGACATATGTTGTACTTCTCTCAGCTTTACTTGCTACAGTAACTTGCAGGTTTCTAGTTTGTGGAAGCTGTTTATTTATTTTGTAACACATCTCAATTGTTTTTAGTCTTTTTGATAATATTTTAGTTTATGGTTTTACTTAGATTCTTAAAACTTTAAATTCTACTGCTTTTTCACAAACAACACAAGTTCATGAACATGTCATGACAGTATTCATGAATGTGCCACAAAACTGTTATAAAACTCATATCCGGTCATACATACAATTCAAGGCAGCTATCAATATCATCATTATGAAACTCTCCTATCATGTTTTTGTTTAGTATTTTATAGAGTAGCTTTTCTCTTGCTTATTGACGTATGAATATAAAGTAAGAAAAGAAACATTTCACTGTATTCACTGTATTTTTTTTATACAAATCATCTTTGCATTTCATTTGGTTTCTTCTGCATCAAATAAGTTTGAATCCTCTGCTAAACCAAGAAATACTACAACATATTATAATTGATTTCATTTTATCTTTCTCACTGTAAGCTGCCAGCCGATCAAACTTTTGCTGATGATCAATATAATTGTGAGATTAAACTCTCCCATCAAGTCAACTCCAGATCCAGAGACATGTTAAGGTGATTAAGCTGATAGAGATGAAGGCAATGTACAAGCCAAACAGCAGACGGTCCATGACTATGCCGATCATTTGCCATTCCTGCGAGGCTTTGCTCCCGAGGAAGTGTTTGTCTATCTGGAGGCGGATGGCCATGAGATCACTGCTCAGCATCCTCAGTTCATCCAGGATCAGGTCCGAAGGGGGTTTCACTGTTGGTGTATCACCAGAGACGCTCTGAAGATCTCTTGAAGAGATGATGCTGGTACTCATTGCTGGATATGCAAAAAAAAAAAATCTAGATTAGAGCAGTAGTGTGACATATGGTGTGTCAAGTATATTAATTCTGATAACCCAAATATAAACAATCGATAAATCAACAACTCTTCAGAGATCCTGTCTTAAAATGTAGCGAGAAAAAATGTAAGCAATCTGCGCACCTTATATGATATGTAATAGCAAATATAAAACTTTGGCTGAAAAACATGGGTTTAAATGGAGCAGTTGCTTCAAGGACATTCTCTTCCTACTACTACCAAGCCACGCCCCTCGTTGCTATGCCTGTCAAGATTTCCATCCATCCCTGCACTGCAGCATACAATGACAACAGTGGGAGATTTGCCATCAAAATTAACAGTAACTTTTGAAACAATGGGTCTTAAATTTCTGACAGAAGTAAAGAAAAGCAGGCCTCTCATTTCCAGATGGTGAGTGTGGATTCTGTTGGCTGAATTGAAGACTGTTGCTAGCAGATTTCATCGGCTGCAGCTAGGTGCATTGTTTCAATTTCCAATGCTAACCACATATTTAAACTGTTTAAAACTGCGACCGTAATCCAGGAGAAAATGCATTTCCCTCGAAATGTTAATGCAGTATGTGAGAATGCAGTTTAGTTGTATGGGAATGCAATTTTTTTAGGAGACAGGGTTGCTCCAGCTGACTTTTCAGTGTTTTCAGGTGATTTATTTTGAAACAGTACCAAACCATACCTTTAGCAGGTTGGTGAAGGGAGACTGTGACGCGGTTGCTCTTCTTTCTTGGAGGGATACAAACTACAACAGCTAGATATCGTAGCACGAGGACACTGAGCCAGTGAGGCACCGCACTGTACTGGCTGGAGCTGAACTGGATATTAGTGATAAACACTGTCTCCAACAGGCTGGCCACCATCAGAGCGAGACTGATGGAGAAGAAGTCGTCTGCAGGAAACAAAAAAAGAATGGCAAAGAAATAAAGAGTCAGTTCATTCAAACTTTATTCATCAAGGGTGGGTAACAGATTGATACACACATATACAGTACACATATACAATATATGTATATATATATATATATATATATATATATATATAGCTGCAATGAGGCTAGAAGTACTCGCATTGGTTAAGTTCAAATTCAGTGGGCGGAGCAGGAGAACCATCAGAGGAAAAGGAATTAATTAGCCGACAATGGCATCTGGTCAAGAACATACACTAGTATAATTATAAAAGAAATAACATGACCTCTATCTTGATAGACAAGAGCCATAGTTTGGCAAATTTTAAATCTACTTATATCAGAGGTGTCACTCACTCAAGAGAGGTGCTGTCATCTCCCCAGTGACAGGCAGCAGGTCGTTCATGATGAGCAGAAAGACACTGTAGCCCAGGATGAGGGTCATCTTAAAGGCAGCACGGTCCACACTATGGGGAGGCAGCAGGAAGCTGAAGAGGTCCAATGTGAGGAGGAAGCAGCTGGGGATCAGGAGGTTCACCACATAGAGGATTGGCCTACGTTTCAAAATGACCTTGGGATGAGAATTAAGTAAAAAGCCTCAAGGTTTTAGTGAGACTTTACGGTATCGGTCTAATTCCATTAATAAATGAGACCTTTGCCAAGAATATTGACCTCCTCCACCAGCCCCCATAAAACTTCTTCTCTTATAGTTTCTGATGCTTTTATGGTGGCCCCTGACCTTTGTTAAATTGCATCACTGTTAGTGTGTCCAGCATCCAGGACTTCTTATCAACTATGATAGATATGTCATCATTGATACTGTTGTCTTTCGTCTTTTTCATTAGCATTGATATGTTTTGATCCAGATTAAGCATTTTGCAATATTCTTTTGTATAAATAAATAATTTGTAAATTTCGGACTGGTAGTGGTAGCATTAAAAAAAAACACCAGTAGACTTCCAGTTATTCTGACCTGGCATACTGAGATGACAAGGTTGAAAACATGGACTGCACAAGTTTTCACTGGAATTGTCTCACTTTTCATCAGAATAATTTCAAAGATCAATCACTTAAATAAAGTCAACACAACTTCTACGCACGGGTTCTTTAAGGTATCATAACTAAACAGTGACGTTAAACAGATAATTATCGGTATTCATCATGTGAATACAAAATACAGCATAAAATAAAATAGCTTACATAGTATTTGAGCCCAGAGTAGCTTCCTTCAATTACTTCCAGGGTATTTGGAGCTACTGTGATATCTACAAGCTCCCACTCCCCTCTGGTCTTTAGCCCGTGTCTGGACTCATTCAGGGCCTGTGTAGGTGTCCTGCTTTGAAGCACCTTGATGTCTTCCGCTGGAATAAAAATATAAGGAAACGTTGTCCATATTAGATGCCCAGTCTGTGGGAAGTGTTGTTAGTGGTTCAAATGGGTAGAGCATCGGGGGAAGGCGAGTACACCCTGGACAGGTCGCCAGCCTATCGCAGGGCTGACACATAGAGAAAGACAACTATTCACACTCACATTCACACCTATGGGCAATTTAGGGTCAACAATTAACCTAACCTGCATGTCTTTGACCTGAGGGAGCAAACCGGAGTACCTGGAGAAAACCCACGCTAACACGGGGAGAACATGCAAACTCTACACAGAAGGGCCCCAAGCCGGATTTGAGCCTGCGACCCTCTTGCTGTGAGGCGACAGTGCTAACCACTACACAACCTTCCTATCCTACATTTGTCATTTTTGAAAAGGCATAATTATTGTAAATTAATTAAATTGTGATTAAACTCAAATGACAATTTTCAGTGTACTCAACTGTACAAACCAGCCCTAATTATAATGAAAGTAAATGTGAGGTGGACTTTCAGTTCTGAGATCAGATTTTATGTTGTTATTGTTTTTTGCGCAAGCTTACCAAAATGTAGATATGATTCAAAGGTCAGAGTGCAATTTTGGCTATCGAAGGGGAAAGTGTAGATTAGTAATCGGCAGATGCTGACCAATCTCATCGGCTTCTCATCATATACACGACCTGTGTTGTATAGGTAGACATAGGTAGTTTTGGGAGATTTGTCCTCGTCCATGCTGGAAAAGAATGAAATAGAAAAACCTTTTAATTGCACATACATCATTTAAAAGGATTCGTGATTCATGTTCCACTCAGCTGACTCTTAAAACTGGGCACAGTTCTTGTCTTTGCTGTTTGTAATATTTCCATATGGCAATATGATCAAAAGAAGCATAAAAGATCAACCACTTTGTGGCCAAAACAGAACAACAGCTTCAAAGCTGTACAAAAGTGCTGCAATATACTTGTGTTGAAGGACATAAGGTCTATTGGTGGTGTGATTCCTTTTGTTTTCTAATGAATGAACAATTTTACAGACTACTGAACGTCCTTTTAACTTACACCTCTGAGATATGGAGGTCTGGTTCCCAAAGCTTTTCTCGAGGGATAGAGACTCTTGAAGTTCCACATTCCTCCTCATCCCAGCTCAGTCCCTCTATAGTCCACTCCTACAGTAAACACAACAACAACCATTTTAACTGTGTCACTACACTTAACATACTTTGATTTAAAGATAGGGTCCGTAATGATGAGAAACCAGCAAGAGTACACTAGATTTTAAAAATTATCTGACCAAAAAACCTAGCCCAGTGTTGCCAAATCTTTCCCAAAGAAAGCACCTAGCAGCACTAGCTCCAAGAGTCCCTAAATCTAGAGAGAAAGTTACCAAGTTGGGAACACTGATAGTCATCGATAGTTATCATTATGAACGTAAACATATCATAATGAACTTAAAAAACGACCTTGACTATTGTTAGTACTCACAGCTGTCAAGCTAGCAGCTTGTGGAAGACTCCGGTGACGCGAAATGAGTGCACGGGCAGAGAGCGCGCAGGAAGACAGACAGGCAGGCAGGCCGTTCAATCATTTGGATCATGGATCCAATATCAGCATCCTCTCTGCCAGAGAGCCGAAGTGAAACTGGAACTTCCGGATTCTGTTCCAGACGCAATAACGCAAATCCTAAAGACCAATAATCCAGCCTTGGACCATGGTCCGTGAACCCTCCGTCCAAAGCTATGTTCAACTTGTTTGATAATAGGATAAACAAATATACAATGCATTAGCCTATTTTGTTTTTTCGTTTTTTGGTGTGAATTAAAAAATCCCAAATCCACTTGTTTTTTTTTCGTTTTTGTCTTCAAATCGGCAATTGGAATAGAAATTAAACCAAAACAAAAAAACAACTTCCGAGTAAGGGTTAAATCAGCAGCAACTAGACTTGGTTTAGATTCTTGAAGACGTTTCACTTCTCATCCAAGAAGCTTCTTCAGTTCTGTCTAAATGTATCGTATCGTAACTTTGTGAGCCTGGTCGATGGCTCAGGGCTTTTGCCCTTTTCTATCCATAGGCAGGTTTCATTGGAGGGAGGAGAGAGGAGATGGAGGAGGAGCCCAGTTGGTGGTGAGGCAGCATGGCCAGTTGAGAAGGTTTTTCTTTTTTTTTCTCTCTCTATCCCTTTCCTCTTCTTATAACAAAACAAAACAAAATGAAATATGAAAACGGATAAAATAAATAGATACAAAAAATTATAAATAAATAAAAATAAAATAATAAAATAAAATAAAATTAAGTAAAATAAAATTAAAATAAATAAATAAGGAAAAAAAAAAAAAAAAAAGCCAACACAACTGGGCAAAGATCAATATCATGTGACTGTGTACAGTGTGTGTGCGCTTGAGAGGGATGGGGTGGCTGGCTGTCAGTCAGGGTACAAATCAAATAAAGGCAAGATTAAAAAAAAACAAAAAACGAATAAGTTGAAATAAAGTAAAATAAATGTAAATAGATAGATTGATAGGAGTATAAGAATGATGGTAAAAGGATGGTGTTCAAAAGGGTGATGGAAAAAAAACATGATGTTTTAAAAGTGAATGGTGGATTAAAAAAAGATGATGTGGTTGTATGTGGTGTGTGTGGACTGTAAATGGAGTTAAATGTAATCATGGGTTAGTGGTGATGGTCGGGGGGGATTGTTTTGGAGTATTATGGAAAGGGGTGTTCTGGTGGCCCATTGTCCTTCATGGATTAACTGTGTCATTGCAGGGTTGTGGATGGCTCTCTGTATGTATCTCTGGGTGAGGATGGTGTGTAAAAACTTTGCTTCTTTGGCCAGGGTGAGGGCGGTGTTGTGGAGGGTGAGGTGGATCGTTGCTTTGAGTTGGGTGTTTCTGGTGAACAGGATGAGCTGAGTTTTGGTGGGGTTGAGTTTGATTCTCCATTTGTTGGACCAGGTTTCTATTGTTGTGATGCATGTTTGAAGTTTTTTGGCAGCCAGTGGGATTGATTTGGAGTGAGTCCAGTAACAGAGGTCATCGGCAAATTGTGAGATGTGTCCTATGGTGGGTGGAGGGTAGTAGACGTCGGAGATGTAGATGAGAAAGAGGAGGGGACTGAGGACTGCACCTTGTGGGACACCGGCTTCGGGAGTGAAAGGGGTGGAGAGGGAAGTGGAGACCTTGACTTTTATTTGTCGGTTGTGGAGGAAGCTTGAGATGATGTTGTAGATTGGAAGTGGTATTTGGAGTTTTGGGTCTTGTAGTCTGTAAAGTCATCCGTTGTGCCACATTTTGTCGAATGCTTTTTCAATGTCGATGAATATTGCCAGTGTGAATTCTTTTTTGGTGAAACTGCGGGTGAATGCTTCTGATAGTCTGAGGGTGTTGTCGGTGGTGGATCTGTTTTTGCGGAAGCCAGCTTGGTGAATGCCCAGGAGTCCCATGTTGTCTGTGTGTTGTGTGAGGCGTTTAGTGATGATGCGTTCAAACAGTTTACCGATGTGAGTGAGGAGGCTGATGGGTCTGTAGCTGGTGGGATGTTTTGGATCTTTGCCCGGTTTATGGATCATTGTGACTGTGGCTGTTTTCCAGGGTAAGGGGAAGTGATTGATGGTGAGGCAGGTGGTGAAGAGGAGGGAGAGCAGGTTGAGGTAGGGGTCTGGTGCTTGCTTGATCAGGATGGTGTCTATGTTGTCTTCTCCAGGTGCTTTATTTTTCATTTTTTTCAGGTGAGTTTTGATTTCTGGGGGGTGATTGGTTGTGTCAGTGGGTGGTCATCTGCTGAGGTGAGTGACAGTGGGGGGGGATTGGTTGTGGCCATGTCAACAGTATCTTTCCAGTTATGATCAAAGTGTGGATCTGAGGGACAGGAGTGAGTGTTCTGGAGGTGGTGGTATGGTTGCTTTTTCTTGGTTATTTTCAATGGATTTTCCTTGATGTATGAGAGTTGGTATGTTGTTTTTGTTTTGTGCACCGTTCATGTTTTTTATTTTCTGCCAAAAGCTGCGTGGGTTTGATCTGTAGTCGCTGTCCAGTTTATTGTAGAATGATTTCCATTTTTGCTGTGAGTGTAGAGTGAGTTGTTGTCTGATTTGGTTCTGGAGCTGGTTTATTTCTGTTTTGGCATCCGGTGATATGTTTTTAATGTAGTGCCTCCGTAGTTTTCTTTTCCTTTTGATCGAGTGCAGGATGTGGGGGGTGGGAGCTGTTGCTGTGGTTCGGTGGTGGAGTGAAGCGGGATGCATGTGTCACGAGCCTGGGTGAGTAGTGATCCGATGTGTGTAGCCAGGTGGTCTAGTGAATGGTGGTCGAGGGGGATCTGAGTGATGTCCGTGGTGTCTTTGATGATGTGTTTCCTGTAGTTTTCCCAGTTTGCTTTTTTGTAGTTGTACCGTGGTTGTTGTGGTAGGTGTTGGGAGTGTGAGGGAGAAAGTGGCGAGGGGATGGGAAGGTGGTCGCTGCCGATGTCGTGACTCACATGGAAGTTGTGGAGTGTGGCTGAGAGGTCTGGTGATGAGAGGGCTAGGTCCAGTATGTCCATGGTGGAGTTGGCAGAGTGGATGTTTGTCGGTTCATCGTTATTGAGGATAGTGAGGTTGGTGGTGTCCAGTATTTCTTTGAGTGTTATTCCTGATTTGTTTGTAGTGTTGCAGTTAAAATCCTTGTGTTTGGCATTAAAATCTCCCATTGTGAGCACGTTTCTGTTACTGTTGGTGATGGTCTTGATGAGTTTTCCTGAGGGCTTTATTCCAGGGGGGGCAATATATTGATGAGATGAGGAGAGTGGTGGATGTATTTAAAAACAGTGTGGTGGCTATGTATTCATTATGTGCGAGTTCTTCTTGTGACAGATTAAAAAGGGTTTCCCTGTGTTCGATTCCCTGTTTGATTAAAAGTGCCACTCCGCCCCCATGGCCTGTTGGTCGCTCTTTTCTTAACGTATTAAGGCTAAATGGCAGGGGAACCCAGGAATTTAACCTCTGTGGGGTCGTTAGCAGGATAATAGAAACCACTCAGTACATTGGTGCTCCGAGGTGTGACGACTGTTGTTATGGGTCGTTAGAGTCAGCTGATGCCTAGTGTGAATGACTGCCACATGGGTCGTTGGAGTCGTTAGAGTCAGCTGATGCCAACTTTTTTTTTTCTTTTATAGTTATATCTATAGGCTATATGATAGCCCATACTGCATATGGGTTCAACTTTTTTGATAACAGGATAAACAAAATTACAATGCATTATTTAGTTTTTCCGCTTTTCATGTGAATTTAAAAATACGGAAATCCACTCGGTTCGCATTTTTGTCTTCAAAGACAGACAGACACCGGTCTCCTGTTTGAAAGTCCAGTCTTCCTCATTATTCATCCTACATCACTAGCTCTGAGTTTAGCATATTTACGCAGATGCGTTTACATTACAGTCAATACAGACTACATGGCGTACAAATGACACGCCAAAAGCAAGAACGGTGTTCTTCTTGCACGCGGAATGACTTGTGATTACTGTCATTCATACGTCGTGTAGTGCGACCGGGCTGTTTATAGATACCACTGATCAAACTATTTAGAATGAATATCAGCCGATAATAATCGGTGGCCGATTGATCGGAGCACCCTTATTTCATGTGGTTTGTTTGTATGAAACATTACGCCACTGTACACAAGTCCAGAACTAAGTAGCAATTTTCACAATTGAGGCTAGATTCTTTAATTGGCTATCAGTTTTCACTTTCCGAAGGGTGGTGCCCCAAGGTCGATTTAATGCAAGTTAAATTCATTATACATATACATTCATAAATTTATTATTTAACTAAGCCGAATTTGAGGGCAATCATGCTCCTTCATCTTTGTACCATTTAATCATTACATATTTTGGTATTAATTAATGCATTAAGGCTACAAATTCATGTTTTGTAAGTGCTCTGAAAACTTACCGTGACTAGCCATATGAGTGTTGTTAAGGACTGCTCTTTTTCATTCTAGGGATGAGACATATTTAGGATTATTAATGATGAAAAAATTCACTTACAGTATACTTAGTTGAAAAGGTTATGCATGTGTATGTGCAAGCATGACTAGATTTTTCTGCAGCTCATGGACTCACCACTCCTAAAATTCCCACCACAGACATAGCGACGGATACGTTCAATGTATCTGAAAAGCTTTTTACAGGTCGCAGTAGTTTTCTAGGAAGTAGTTCCTTCTCAAGTGCATCATACAGAGATTCAGGAGTTGGGCTGGAGCAGTTCAATGCTGCAACAAAACCTGAGCTCAGAAAGAGAAAGAAGAAATCGAAATTCATGAGATTGATCAAATAAATGTATTTTTCTTTTATTTGTATTTGCTCAAAGGCAAATCTTTCTTTGTATGCTGTACAGAAGGGGGTAATTAGACCATGTGAACTGTTCAACAATATGCTTCATATCAGCTACACAGTACATGCACTGATCCATTTTCAAAACTTGCATCCACACATAGCCTACGGTATGCCCGCTGGTTTTTAGTCTTTTTGATAAGAATTTAGTTTATCCTCCTGAGACATGTGTCCTATGTAGTGGACATTTTGTCCACATGCATCTCCTGTTACTCTTTTGAGCTTCTCTATCAACCCCTGGTGTGTTGTAAAGAGGACATCATGGGCTTCCTAGTGACATGTGTTTCATGTGATAGGCTGGGATGTTGGGAACGTCCTCTTTCTTTCTGTCTCAAATGGACAGCATAGGTGCAAGCACATTTCACGGAAAGAGGAGAGGTAAATCAAATATTTTTTATTATGATAATCATATATTTTCTTGTTTATTAACATGAACAGGAACTATATATTTAGTTGTGAAAGTAGTGACATGATTTGTCTTTTGAAATAATAGCCCTTTTATGAATGTCAATTGTAGTGGACACCAAGACCATCTTAATGTGTTTAATGACTCCCCATTAATGTAAGAAACAGAACTAAAGCAGAGAGGATTCTTTACCGGATAGTAGAGGGAAATTCAGATTTGGACCTGTCAGATGAGACCGATCAGGATGAGTCTGAACCCGTAGTAGAAGAATATGGTAACAAAGTACTATTTTTTTACAAATCATCTTTAAAGTTAAAGTTTCTTAAATCATTACTATGGGAATATGTTTCTTCCAGCTGACTGTTTTCCAGCTTTTAACAGATCATCTTCCATCAATCTTTTTCATTTTGCTAATTTAGTAGATTGTCAAAATTCTTTCTTCCTTACCGTGAAGCATTGAAAAACAGATGAAGATGAGCCCGGCTGTCTTTACCTCTGTCATCTTGTCTGTCAGCTCAACTACCTTCATGACTTGTCCCATCGATTTTAAAGCAAAATGTCTGAAGAAATGGTGTATCTTGTTTCTGATTGGCTGACTTCAGTTGCTTGTACCCTTTAGGATAAAAGTAAATAGAAGAACACTCCTCCAGGGTAGAGGGATTTTCTAAGGTAAAATTGTTTGTTGAAACATGTAAATATTTGTTGCTTGACCGCACATCAAAAAGAGTAGGGAAAGAGATATAATTCAGTGTGCAGGTTTGATGTAACATATTACTGACAAGGAATATGAGTCAACAAAAATAAGTAAAAAAATAAAAATAAATCCTCCCAAAATATGCACCCCAGCAGATGTGACGTTTGGTTCACATAGATGTAAGGACACGTTTTGGAAACATCATCATCCCCACTGGGAGGGTTGGAGGTGGAGGAGTCAGAGTGAAGTAAAATAAACAGAAACACAATGACATGAAAAAACATTGAGATGGCATTTCCCATTAGGGAAACAGAAATATGAAAAATGAGACTCCTCTTTTCCCAGCTCTAAGAACCATAAGCAGCAATGATTCAAGATAAGATATACTTTTATTGTCTCCGTGGGAAAATTATTTCCTGGACTCCGTCCAACTGCAGTTACAAACACTAAATTAAAACAACAACAAGAATAATAAACGATTCCACACAAGACAGGGAAACAGTTTCACAGAGACAGATGTTTCAAAACATACACAGTCCACGTACATAATGGCACATACCATCACACACACCATGGCAGGTATTGCACCCAGGTAGTGCACTGCATCGTCTTGCCCATATTGCACAGACAATAGCACAATATTACACAGATGCAACATACTGTCCCTATTTAACATATTGCACTGTCCTAACAAATTGCATTGTCCCTATTTAACATGTTGCACTGTCCTTATGATAGCTTTATATTACGAGTTGTTGAGAAGTTTAATAGACATCGGCAAGAATGAATATTTGTAACGGTTCAATCTGCTCCGTGGGACTCTATATCTCCTGCCGGAAGGTACAAGTTGGTACTCCTGATGTAAGATGTGAGCTGGGTCTGACACAATTTGCTGTGCCTGTCTGATGACAGACTGCTCATAAAGCATCTGGAGGGTACAGTGGTTTTTGACCCCCATAATCTTCATGGCAGCCTGCACCAGGCGAGAAATCTGTGACCTCGACTGCACGGTCAGGTTACCGTACCAGGCCGTGATGCCATATCTTATGATACTTTCCAAGACAGCCCGGTAGAAAAGTAACATGATCTTCTGCTCCACTCCATAGAACCTGAGTCTGCGTAGAAAGTACATACGCTGTTGAAGTTTGGAGCAGAGGTATCCAACATGTACCTTCCAGCTGAGAGTGTTGTCGACGTGGACCCCTAAATACCTGTATGAGCAGACCTGTGTGATAGATGTATTTTTGATAACCACAGGCCTGAGGTCACCCACCATCTTTGGGTCAAACAACTTCTCCTCGGTCTTCCTCACATTCACCTCAAGATGGTTGTTGTCACACCACTTCACAAATTTCTCTATTTCAGGGAAATAGTCCAGTGGGCTGCTATCTCTGTGTAGCAGGCTGAGTATGTCTGTGTCATCTGAGAACTTAATAGTAAAGTTCTCAGGGTGGGATCTTTTATAGTCGTTTGTGTATAATGTGAAGAGGACCGGGGAGCAACACAACCCTGAGGGGCCCCAGTGCTGATCCACCTGGGTTCTGTTGACCCTGACCTGCTGCGTTCTGTTTGTCAGAAAGGAGAGGTATACCATTTTAAGGTGAAAGGATTGACATTCATCTCCCTCATCTGTCCCATGAGCAAGTGCAGCTGCACGGTGTTAAAGGCTGGGCTTAAGTCAACAAACAACACACATGCATAAGCTTTTGTACCCTCAAGGTGTTTACTTACCAAATGAGTGTTACAGTTAAATGGACTTGGACTTGCATTTATATAGCGCTTTTCTAGTCTTCCGACCACTCAAAGCGCTTTACACTACATGTTAGCATTCACACACACATTCATACACTGATGGCAGAGGCTGCTAAGGTGCCAACTTCGCCCATTTGGATGTAATCTAAATACTCATTCACACACCGATGGCTATGCCTTCAGGAACAATTTGAGCTTAAGTGTGTTGCTCAAGGACACATCGACATGTGACCCGGGGCAGCCGGGGATCGAACCACCGACCTTCTGATTGGTGGACGACCTGCTCTACCCTCTGAGCCACAGCCGCCCCACTAATAGCATCATCTGTGCTGCCGAATTGCTTATAGGCAAACTGAAAAGGATCTAAATGTACCTCCACCTCCTTCCTGAGCAGTGTCACCATAATCCTCTCAAAACACTTCATGACAATGGATGTCATAGCCACCGGCCTGAAGTCATTGTTGACCTTTGGGCACGTTTTTTTAGGGACCGGTGTAATTATTGATTTCTTCCAGAGGGAGGGGATGGTGTGAGAGTCCACAGATTTTTGGAAGATGGGGCACCATGCTGTTGTTAGCTCCTCTGCATATGTTTTAAGAAGAAAGGCAGGTATCCCATCTGGCCCTGTGGCCTTCTTAGTGCAGAGTTGTTTAAAAAGTGATTTTATTTTATGAGGTTCCATCACCAACCTAGCGTCCTGCTCGCCATGTTGGTGATTTTCCTCATAGTATCCCACAGTTTACTCGGGTTATTAGCCGCAAAGTTTTGTTCTATGGTCTCTTTATGTTTCCTCCTGGCTTCCTTTAGCAACTGATTAAGTTCTTTTTGTACAGTTTTCAGTTGGATTCTGTCCTTTTTTTTAAATGCTATTTTTTTTGCGGTTAATGCAGTCCTTAACCTCCTTATAGTTATATATGGTTTATTGTTCGGATACACAGTTATTTCTTTCTGTGGTATGACCATGTCCACACAAAATTGAATAAAATCCGTAACAGTCTCAGTAGCAGGGTCCACATCCATCCCATGGAAGATATTCCAGTCAGTGGAAAGGAAACATCCTTTGAGGGACTCACTGCTGTCATTCGTCCAGACCTTAACAGTCTTGGTTTGTGGTTTTCTTACTTTTGAGAACAGTTCTGTAAGTGGGGATGAGGTGTACTGTGTTATGGTCCGAGTTTGACAGTGGGGGTTTGGCTTTAGACACATAACCATTCTTTACATTACCATAGCATTTATCAAGGATTTTGTCCTCCCTGGTCTCACATTTGACGTATTGTTCAAAACCTGGAAGTGACATTTCCAGTTTATAGTGGTTGATGTTCCCTAAGATAAAAACCAGAGCCTCAGGGCAGCGTAAAAGTTGTTGTTGAACACAGTCTGTGACCTGGGCAGCTGCGCTAGCAGCGTTCCCGCTGGCTGGAACATACATAGCGCAGAGGATGATGTTTCCAAACTCGAGGCAGATAAACGGGTCTCAAGCTCACGTAGACAAGTTTAACGTCGGGGTTACAGACGATCTGACGCATCGTGTATTGTCTACACCAGTTGTCATTCATGTAAACACAGAGGCCCCCTCCTCTGTTTTTCCCCGACATCTCACTCCTGTCGGCTGGTATGAGAGAGAAGCCTTCTAGTTCACACAGAGAGTCGGGAATGTCCTGATGAAGCCATCTCTCAGTAAAGACCAAAATGCATGACTCACGGTACTCGTAGCAGGTCGTAACGCAGGTCCGCAGCTCGTCCATTTCATTCTTAAGGGACCTTGCGTTGCAGAGTATCATGGACGGTAGCGACGGTCTGCTGCCTCTCCGACAGAGCTGCTTACTTATTTTTGGTTTTACGCTGTTTTAGAAACCTGTGACTCAGTGATCAACAGTCAACATACTGTATTTACTGCTTAGTGTTAAACTGGGCTACGCATAGTGTGGTAGAAAATTACTGAAATATATATACGTAAAATTGCTGAATCACTGTTACAGTAAATCATCTGGTATCAAGAGGGGCATTACAACCTTTGACATGAGAGACTGTCCAGACATAAAGATTAGAAGAACTTGGGGTGTCTAAACTTATTGCTTGTTGTAACTGGTTCCAACTGGATTTAATTGTTTAAGAAAAGATAGCTAAGAGGAGCCATGGCAGCTTGGGTATAAGGCAAGTGGGTAGGGGGGTTGTCAAGCTGACAGTATATTGTATTTGATGTGTTGAGTCAGCTTCCTGTTACCAGATCTATAATAAAGTACCTACAAGAAACAAAGACTGATCAGAGTGATTTTTATTCATCGCATAAAAAAATCTAAACAAAGAAATACAACAACATGTTATAATTGATTTAATTTTATCTTTCTAACTGTAAGCTACCAGCCGATCAAACTTTTGCTGTTGATCATTATAATTGTGCGATTAAACTCTCCCATCAAGTCATCTCCAGATCCAAAGACACATGATGGTGATTAAGCAGACAGAGAGGAAGACAAGGTACAAGCCGAACAGCAGACGGTCGATGACTATCCCGATCATTTGCCATTCCTGCGAGGCTTTGCTACCTTGCAAATGTTTGTCCATCTGGAGGCGGATGGCCATGAGATCTCTCCTCAGCTTCCTCAGTTCATCCATGCCCAGCTCCAGAGGGGGTTTCACTGGTGGTGAATCACCAGAGACGCTCTGAAGATCTCTTGAAGAGATGATGCTGGTATTCATTGCTGGATATGTAAAAAATCTAGATTAGAGTGACAGTGTGACATATGGTGTGACACATACACAGACACACACATACACATAAACAGACACACACACACACACACACACACACACACACACACACACACACACACACACGCACACACACACACACACACACACACACACTGTTGTGTTTTTGGTTTTGGAAAGCCTAGAAAAAGACACCATCCTCCAAACTGTATAAAATGCCAAGTGTCACTCTTCCCATGACCTCATATAGGTACTAAGCTACAATAGAACAATTGCTGTTCAGTCAGTTAAACTCAACTGTCTGTAGTTTCTGCATATTTGGTCCGAAATTACAGTTATTTCCAGGAAATGTCCTAGAAAATTGTGTGCCGAGATCCTTTTACCAGCTTTTTCCAGAGTTTTAAAGCGCTTCTCCATGACAAGTGAAAAAACTCCATTGCTGATGAAGAGCGCGAGATGCAGTCAGAAGCTCAGGAAAAAGCTAGTTAGTCGACCTTGTGTTAATTTTATTTTTTCAAACTACTATTTTCAAGCTCAAGAATGAAGGGTGAACCTTCACGCTCAGTTTACTTTTCCTATATAGTTATTGTGATTAGAACTTTATTCAAATGAGTTGCATACACAATGATTGCAATAAGATGTATCAGCAGGAAATAGTGAAAGAATTAATGATAAAAAATATATGATGATAATGTTATTATACCTGTAGCACTTGGTTGAAGGGAGACTGTGATGTGGTTGCTCTTTTTTGGAGGGATACGAACAACAACAGCTAGATATCGTAACACGAGGACACTGAGCCAGTGGGGCGCCGCACCGTGCTGCCTGGAGCTGCACTGGATATTAGTGATAAACACCGTCTCCAACAGGCTGGCCACCATCACAGCGAGACTGACACAGAATAGAGTGTCTGCAGGAAACAAAAAAAGGAATGGTTAAGAAATAAAGAGACTCCGGCTGGTGGGCGGTGCTTGGTATTTCCTCGACTAGTCTCAACATGGCTGCCGGGTCACAAACTTTCTCATTTTACAGCGAAACAGTACACTACAAGATGTTTCTGAAAACATTTGAAGCGAGAAATAGGCATTACAGTAACAGAATATTGATTTATTATACCCCCGCGACAACGTAGTCGGGGGTATATAGCGCTCCACGTGTCCTTCCGTCCCTTTGCGTGTCACAGTTTCGTTTCCGGAGCAGAACTCGGAAACTATTTAACTTAGGAACTTCAAATTTGGTATGATGGTTGACAGTGTGGTCTAGTTCAGCCTTTTGGGGGTTAGAAGTCCAGGTTCCCCCAAATTTTTGCAATTTTTCCAACAGGGCAAAACCTTTGGCCCTACTTTAGCAGGGGTGAAGCAGTGAGCGGGGGTATGTGAACCATGCTCACTTTTGCCTTGTATTTGATCAGCGCTGCCTAGTTTGACCGGAGTTCGCGAGTGATTGACTCACGGCTCTCATAGACGGAAGCTGGACGGCGGACTCCAGATCAGCTCTGACTGGTTGTTTTCCTCCGGTTTGTGAAATCTTGCAGAGACCATTAGGAGCACACCGGAGGACACAGAGGCACATGATTTCTTTCATATTACCTGTCACACACTCTACTATCAGGATATAGTGACCGTTTTATAAAAACAACTTTTTAAAATCATATATGCTCCAATTCTACCCACTGCAGCTTTAATTAGCCACCAATGGAATTTTGGTCAGAAATAAACACTTGTATAAATATTGTATAAAAGAAATAGAATGCCATCCATCTCGATAAGAGCTCTAGTTTGGCTAATTTTAAATCTACTTGTATCAGAGGTGTCACTCACTGATGAGAGGTGTGTCCATCTCCCCAGTGACAGGCAGCAAGTCATTCATGATGAGCAGAAAGACGGTGTAGCCCAGGATGAGGGTCATCTTGAAGGAGGAACGGTCAACGCTATGGGGAGGCAGCAGGTAGCTGAAGAGGTCCAATGCGACGAGGAAGCAGCTGGGGATCAGGAGGTTCACCACATAGAGGATTGGCCTACGTTTCAAAATGACCTTGGGATGAGAAACAAGTACAAAGCCTCAAGGTTTTAGTGAGACTTTACAATATCGGTCTAATTACATGAGAGGTTTGGGGGACTGTGTCTTTTAAAATACAGTTTAAAAAGTAATTTTCCATGTCCTTTAAAGGAATATAGCACTGAAAAAATGCAGACATTGTTTCGTTGCTTTAGGGGGCTGCTGCACCTCCTGAAAGCTAAAAGTTTAAACTTAGTGTTAAAACTATAGTGTTTTCCTCTTTACCACTGGAATGCAGTCTATATGTATAGTACACAAGTATTTGTGGTGGGAAAGAGGATGTGCTTTGTTTTTTTTATCCGTTTATCAGACAGACCCTGGAGAGAGTTCAATCCAGTCAGCTACGGTAATTGTTATTACTGCAGGCTGTACAGTGACACTTGTGGGCAATTTGTAAAATAAGTTGTGTGATTTGGTTATAGCTGTTATTGGGTGATACAAAAACTTTCTTTGATCATGAAGCCTAATGTCACTAGATAATTCTCTGGTTTATCAGTGAAGTGTTTGAACTACACTGCAGACTGAAGTCTCTACCAACAGTGACAAACTGAGTGATGGCTGACTCATATGAACTGACCCAGCGTGGGTTGAATGCGCATTGGCAGGTCTGCGTTATAAATGTCTTGTGTGTGTGAAATGTCTGTATCCTCACTTCGTGCATTAACTATGATAATCTGGTCATGGGTCACATCTTTCGCCCGCGTCCAGGCACCATCTCCCACCCTCTTCCTCTCCTTACAGTTCTTGTACTCATAGAACTGAAGTTACATCCAATAACTACTATTTTTCTTTTGTTATTTTTTTGCCAGTGGAACCACTGACACCACCTGCCACTCTGACCTGGCATACTGAGATGACAGGGTTGCAAACATGGACTGCACAAGTATTCACTGAAATTGTCTAAATTGACAACAAACAAAAATGTAATCAGAATAATTTCAAAGATCATAATCATCATAGACAAATAAAATCGACACACAGTTTCTTTAAGGTATCACAACTAATTTAACAGTGATGTTAAAAAGATAAATACTGGTATTCATCATGTGAATACAAAATACAGAATAAAATAAAATAGCAAAAATAGCTTACATAATATTTGATCTCAGAGTAGTCTCCATCAGTAATTTCCAGGGTAATTGGAGCTATTGTGATATCTACAAGCTCCCACTCCCCTCTGGTCTGTATCACTTGTCTGGATTCAACCAGGTCTTCTTCAGGTGTGTCGGTTGGAAGCATTCTGATGTCAACAGCTGGAATAAAATTTAAGGAAAGTTTGTCCATATTAGATGCCCAGTCTATGTGAAGTGTTGTTAGTGGTGCAAAATGAGTAGAGCTAAGTTGTCAACAATAAAAGTTAAGTTCATGGAAGTTCAGGACAGAAGATTAAATAAATTAATTAAATCATATTTTTAACATATTTGACATCATCTGGAAACGTACAATTACTGTAAAATTGTAATTAAGCTCAAGTGACAATTTTCAGTGTACTCTAAGTACAAATCTGCCATAATTATAAAAAAAGTGAATGTGAGGTGGACTTTCAGTTCTGTGATCAGGTTTTATGTTGTTGTTATTTATATCATAGTTTTTGCATGGGGCTTACCAAAGTGTAGATATGATCCAAAGGTCAGAGTGCAGTTTTGGATATCAAAGGGGAAAGTGTAGATTAGTAATTGGCAGGAGCTGACCACTCTTATCGGCTTATCATCATATACATGACCTGTGTTGTATAGGTAGACATAGGGAGTTTTGGGAGATTTGTCCTCGTCCATGCTGGAAAAGAATAAAATAGAATTTAAAAAAAAATATATAATTATACATACAAGGATAATAATAATAATAAATTCAACTTATATAGCGCTTTTCTGTAACTCAAAGATGCTTAACAATATAAACGGGTAGCGATGTGAGACAAACAGCAGACAAACGACACACACAGGCGCACACTCATACACACATACACACAAATGGGTAAGGGGGGGGGGGGGGGCTAGGAGTAAGCAGAGGAGAAGAGATGGGTCTTGAGGCTGAAATATTGAGGGGGATTCAGAGTCTCTGATGTGTTGTGGACTTGGGGGTACAGAGGAGACCGGCTGAGGTGGATCTGAGGGACCGTGAGGGTTGGTAGGGGGGGAGGAGGTCAGAGAGGTAGGGGGGAGCCAGGTGGTGCAGGGCTTTGTAGGTGAGGGTCAAGATTTTGTAGTTAATCCGGTGAGAAACAGGGAGCCAGTGGAGGTCTTCTAGGACTGGGGTGATATGGTGCCATGATTTGGTGTGATTTAGGAGTCGGGCAGTTGCGTTCTGGACCAGTTGGAGTCTATTGATGGAGGTAGTGCTTAAGACGTACAGGAGAGAGTTGCAGTAGTCGAGGCGGGAGGAGATGAAGGCGTGGATAAGCCTCTCGGCAGCAGGGCGTGTGAGAGAGGGTCTGATCTTAGCAATATTGCGCAGGTGGTAGTAGGAGATTTTGATAACTTGGCGGATGTGGGGCTCAAGGGAGAGGGTGGGATCGAATGTCACATCAAGGTTGCGTGCCTGGGGGGAGTGGGAAACATTGGTGCCATCAATGGTGAGTCTGGGGTTGTTGAGTTTGCTGAGGGTAGATTTGGAGTCGATGAGGAGGAGTTCGGTTTTGTTGCTGTTGAGTTTAAGAAAATTCTGTTGCATCCAGGTTTTTATTGCAGAGAGTCAGGAGTTGATGTGGGAGAGGGGTGGGTTGTGGGGGGAGTTGGTGCTGAAATATATCTGTGTGTCATCGGCGTAACAGTGGAAATCCATTTTGAAATGGCGGAGGATTTGACCGAGGGGGAATATGATTAAAAGGAGTGGACCGAGTACAGAGCCTTTGGGGACACCTTGTGTGACTGTAGATTTGGCAGAGGAGTAGTTTTGAAGGGAGATGAAATGTAGGATAGGGTTAATTTTCTACTCATTTCACTCTTTTCTTTGGTTTCTTTAACTAATATATATTAAATCACCAAATATTTAAAACTGGGCAAAGTTCTTTTTAGTGTTTCTAAAATGGTGACAATATGATCAAAAGAAGCGTAACCACTGTGTGGCCAAAATGACACAACAATTATAAAGTTTACAAAAGTGCTGCTAGATATGTGTGTGTGAATGAGATAAGGTCTATTGATGGTGTGAATCCTTTTGTTGTCTAATGAATGAATATGTTTACCGACTACTGAACATCCGTTTTACTTACAACTCTACGATTTGGACATCTGGGACCCACAGTTTTTCTCGAGGGATAGAGACTCTTTTAGTTCCACATTCCTTCTCATCCCAGCTCAGTCCTGCTATATCCCACTCCTACAGTAAACAGAACAACACCAATGTGATGTACAGCTTAGAACCAACAATTTTAACTGTGACTACATACTTTAATTTAAAGGATGAGTCTGGTGATATTTTATATTTTTCTGAATGTCAACAAATCCCATGGAAAGACCACAACCAACAATAAATGGATCCTACTAACAAATATTTTCACTTCCCACTCATGCTTTGGAGATGCTTCCCCATCTCTATTCACAATTTTCATTGAACTCTTAGCAGCAGCCATTCATCAGACCATCTACATATAAGGAATTCAAACACCTAACACACATCACAAGATCAGTCTCTACGCAGATGATATATTGCTATTCCTCCAAAACTCTCCCTCATCACTACCAGTAACAATTACAGATATTACTCTATTAACTGGAACAAATCTTCCAACCTTCCACTACATAACAATAGCTGGGATATGGCAGCCCATATATCACGTATCCCATTATGCACAGGTCACATCACTTACCAAGGCATTAATGTTTCCTCCAGGCTGTCAGAGCTGTTTCAGGCTCAACTTCACTACACTAATCAAAACAATAAATGACGACCTCCAGTACTGGATGAATCACTTCCAAGTCAAATATTACTCATAATATTATCAATATCATTAATGATAAAAAAAGTAGTGATAATTTTGACAATAACACTAATAATAATTGTTGTTCTTATGTGACACCTGACCCCCACAACCAACCAACCTATGATTGTAGTCATGATGATGATGATGACAAAAATAATATTACATTTTTGTAGATTATTGATAATAGAATCAGTATTATTATTCTTGATATGATTGTTGTCGGCGGCACGGTGATTAATTGTTGACTCTAAATTGCCCGTAGGTGTGAATGTGAGCATGAATGGTTGTCTGTCTCTATGTATCAGCCCTGTGATAGTCTGGCGACCTGTCCAGGGTGAACCCCACCTTCGCCCACTGTCAGCTGGGATCGGCTCCAGGCGACGCGACCCCGAATGGGATAAGCGGTTACAGATAATGGATGGATGATTGTTGTCTGTTGTTGGTCTCTCTCTGGCTGGGCTTCCTTTATTATCTCTTTTAGCATGCATAGGATACATATACATTTTGTGGTAGCCTGTAGGTTATTCCTTTTTTATTTCAGTTCCAACCTTGGTAATGAAGTGATATTTTTCACCGGTTGTCCAAGTTAGATAAGATCATCCTTTAATATATGTTGATGTAAAGTGTTGCAGCAGCAGAAGGACCTGCGGTATCTCTCTTCACACACTGCGAGTGAAGCAGCCTGTCACTGAAAGAGCTATTTAAAAACGCACGGGGAGAAGCAGCGCCTTTTGTAGTCCATCTTTGGAATATTGTAGTTTAACCAGGGCAGGCCCACGTCAATAACATCCGCCGCAGTCGCATCATAATTACGGAGCCTAGTGAAAGTGTAGTCAGATTTTCTCACCACCGCGGTTATCTTTTCCTAAGTCCTTATGAATGCTCCTTCACATCTTTCCTTGACCTCATGACGTTTTCCATCGAGGTCAAGGAAAAGTGGTTAGGAAAAGACATTAGGACGTCATTTTTGTACTTTTCGACCACAACCCCGGTCTGTGCCTGTGTGTGTTGGCGTGGGCATGGCTCTCTTCATGGCTCACTCCTGATTACGGCTCATTCACCTCACCTGTCCAGTCTGCACAGTTGCCTTCCATCAACTCCTCAACTCACCAGTAGATCTACTCCAGTCCTCCATACACTCATCGCCAGATCATTGATTCAGCTACAGTGGTAGTCTCAAGCTCTAGGTAGATTGAAATTGTGCATACTTTCCTTGTGTTTGTTCTGACTTGCTCTAACCCGTGACACATGATCACTGCCTGCCTGCCTGTTCACTTGCCTGCTGTCTCGTCATGCTCCCATCCAGCCACCTCCAATTGCTCTGCCTAGTTTCACCAGTCACCAGCCAGCAGGATTCTTCCCCCACATCCATTTTTATTCCCTGCCTCCAATTAATAAACACTCCTTGTTACTTCAACTACCTTTTGTCAGTGCTTTTGGGTCCCCCCATACTACACCGTAACAGACTTGGGGCTGATTGATACAGACAGAAGGGAAGTTGGAAAGCATTGAGAGATGGACTAATGTTTTGTTGGATGGCTAATTTTACAATATTGACAGCCTTATCCCTTCGCAGAGAAAAATATGAGGAATTCCTTTCTAAAGTACTATTTTGTTAAAAAAAAAAAAATCATGATCAAGATCATGGTATTTGACAATCAGTTTGTAGTTTAGTTTGTCAGAAAAGTTTGTAGTTTCTGAATTAATTCATGTTTTGTCAGTGCTCTAAAAACTTACCAGGACCTGCCATATGAATGTTGTCAAGGACTGATGTTTTTCATTCTAGGGATGAGACATATTTATGATCATTCATGATGAATCAAATTCACTTACAGTATACTTAGTGGAAAAAGTTACATGTGTGTGTGCAAGCACAAATAGATTTTTGTGCAGCTCATAAACTCACCACTCCTATAATTCCAACCAAAATCATAGAGACGGTTACGTTCAATGTATCTGAAAAGCTTTTTACAGGTCGCAGTAGTTTTCTAGGAAATAGTTCCCTCTCAAGTGCATCAATCAAAGATTCAGGAGTTGGGCTGGAGCAGTTCAATGCTGCAACAAAACCTGAGTTCAAAAAGAGAAATGTAGGCGATATCAACATATTAAAATATATCTTATCTATAGGCTATAGATCTGAAGGCTATCAGACTTGGCACGGTAAGAGCATTATTATCATAGTGTTGGTGTTTTTGTTCCAGTGCTCTGCACAGAGCTGACAGCAGCGTCAGCACGGATGTCCCTGGGGCCGGGGTTGAAAATAACCTTATAGTTTTATCAGGGCTGTCAAAGTTAACGCAATAATTAAGCTTTAACGCAAATTCATTTTAATGCCACTAATTTCTTTAACGCAATACATTTTTCAGAGGTTGTGGTGGGCTCGGTTTTAAAGCTAGAGTGAAGATACTGACATCATAAGGAACTAGACCTAATGCTAAGGAATCCATTGGTACCAACCACGTCATACTAGCTTGTCAGGAAGAAGGCTGAATAATGCTCCAAACTTGCAGCCATTTTCAAAGGGGTCCCTTGACCTCTGACCTCAAGATATGTGAATGAAAATGGGTTCTATGGGTACCCATGAGTCTCCCCTTTACAGAAATGCTCACTTTATGATGATCATGATGCAGTTTGGGGCAAGTCATAGTCAAGTCAGCACACTGACACACTGACAGCTGTTGTTGCCTGTTGGGCTGCAGTTTGCCATGTTTTGTTTTGAGCACATTTTTTATGCTAAATGCAGTACTTGTGAGGGTTTCTGGACAACATTTGTCATTGTTTCATTTCACTTAAGGAATCCATTGGTACCAACCATGTCATAGTAGCTTGTCAGGAAGGAGGTTAAATAATGCTCCAAACGTGCGCTAAATTTTGGCGAGTTAAAACTGTCATGGCCATTTTCAAAGCCAATTTTCTGACCTCAAGATATGTGAATGGAAATAGGTTTTCTCTTGGTTGTAACTTTTTTTTATACAGCTCATTGATGAAGTGGAGGTTTGAAAATCACCAGGTGTTTACAGGGGTCACTGTTTATTTATTTATTACTGTTTATTTATTTATTACTGTTTATTTATATATTACTGTTTATTTATTTATTTGGTTTGCTCAATATTAAGTAATGATTTGGTATTCTTGACTGATAATGAATTTATATGATAATAATTATATCAGTAATTAATTTATATTTCTATATGACAGAGATGAAAGGTAATAATTATAGTAAAACAAGTTTAGGAAAAATAACTTGGATTATATGTTTAGCTCAATAAGGACGCTGGTTACTTATTAATGAATGAGTTATGGAGAAGGGGTGGGATTAAATAAATTTGTACTTCTTCTCACTCCTTTTCGAATATGTAAACCAAGGCAAGTGTTTGACAATTTCTTTTGCTTATGATTTTCATTGTATGTGGATACTGCTTTTTTTCTGGCAGTCCACTTGTTGTATTATGATTCTCTTTTTTTTTTAATTATTATTATTATTTTACATGTTCGAAATAAAATTTGAAATGAAAAATTAAATGAAATGACAATATTCATAAATGTGCCATAAAACTGCTATAAAATTCATATCCATACAATATATTTAAAATTCAAGGCACACTTTCATCATACTATAAAATCCAGTTTTCCAGCCATCTTCCAGCTTTTAACAGATCATGTTTCTATCTATCATCTTTTTCATCTTCTTTTCTTATTTTGGTAATTTAGTGTATGGTCAAAATTCTTTCTTCCTTACCATGAAGCAGTGGAAAACAGATGAAGATGAGCCCGGCTGTCTTTACCTCATTCATCTTGTCTGTCAGCTCAACTAATGACTTGTCCCATCGATTTTGAAGCAAAATGTCAACATTCTGAAGAAATGGTGGCAGCTCAACCTCCAGTCAGTCTGAATAAATGTATTTTGGTCATGTTGTACTGTTTGCCTTGTTGATGATTGGCTAAGGTCAGCCTCAACTCACACCTTTTCCTTCTGGATTACTTGCGCGCATGTCTTGTTTGTCAAAGCAAAATGTTATTTACGATATTGTTGTTTTGAAGTTCATCTTGGGAGATGATTTCACTTGTTGTGTACAAAGAGCCTGAATCAGAACTCAAATCTGTATTAAACACAATAGCTACAAAAGGGTCAAAACAAAGCTATAAAAATCATATAGGAAAACTTTAATGTATGATGATGTCCAGTGTGAAGCATTACTAAGCTTACTGATATTCACTCATTTATCTGAACATAATCAGATATAAATATATATAAAAAATACACACACAAGACATGTTTTTTGTAACTGCATTACGACATATGTTTATAGAAGAACAAATAGAAGAACTTTAAAGACTCATGAACAGTGTTGTCTCAGTTACCATAAACCTTCAGGGTAGAGCGGTTTGTTGAAACATGCAAATGTTTGTTGTTTAACTGTTACTGCAAAAGATAAGTTAGCAGGACTTTCAAGATCTTTAAAGAAGTCCAGGAGATCCTGTAGAACTGGCTATATGTTGCAAACATAGTGTGGTAGAAATTTATTAGACATGAAGGAATGTATGATTTGTTCATTGTCATGGTTTGGTATTTTGAGAGGCCATAGAGTCCTTCACTCTTGGCATCCTTTATATGAGGAGGCTCTGGGTGTCCAGAGGAAAAGATAAGATGAAGACCTAAGCAGCTTGTAGTTTTATGGGTCTCTGTTCAGTGTCCAGTGTTACTGGTGTGTCCAGCTGACCACTCCCATTTGAACGTAAAATATTCTGTATTTAAATGTCTTTTACAGGATTAAAATTAATTCGCTTCACATAATTAATTCTTTCATATTTGAAAGGAGGGCTCTTTCAGCTGTAGAACAATACCAAACACCTATAGGTAGAACGATACCAAACACCTATAGATAGATAGATAGATAGATAGATAGATAGATAGATAGATAGATAGATAGATAGTAACTTTATTGATCCCGAGGGAAATTCAAGAATAAACACACACACACATATAACCTTTATATGATATAAACCACTGAATAATACCTGATCAGTTGAATTAAAATGAATTAACCAATAACACAACATAGATAAACCTTGTTATCATAACATGTAGGTATACAAACAATACAACAGACAAGCCTATATATGATATATATGTAGATATATATGTGTACTTATTACACAGTAAATTAATGAATAAACACAGTTCTGAATGAGAGGCAAGAGGCAAAGGGGAGGGGCTTTCTCTTCTGTCTCCCGTTGCGTCTGTGAGATTGGGCCTCAGGGAGATAAAAGTTACCAACATAACAATTAAAATTAAATTTATACGACTTCAAGCTGAGGGAAATGTAAACAGAGTTGATTATCGTATATGGTGTTCCACGCACATGTAACAGTAAAAAAGGGTCAATTTGTGTATGGTTCACAAACAACATTAAAAGAGTGTAATACAGAAGTAGATTCAAAACATATTCAAAATATTAGGATTAAAGTGGCAGTAGGCGGTATATTTTTGGCATCATTTGGCAAAGATTCCATAATAATCTTTCAGCATATTGTAATCCAAGTGTTCTGAGAGATCACAAGACTTCTGCACCAGGAAACAGTACACTAAAAGATGTTTCTGAAAACATTTGAGGCGAGAAATAGGCATTACAGTAACAGAATATTGATTCATATTTGATCAGTGCTGCCTAGTTTCACCGTTTGGTCGGTGTTCGCGAGTGATTGACAGCCGGCTCTGATAGACAGCAGCTGTTGACAATCACACGGACCTCAGATCAGCTCTGACTGCTTGTTTTCCTCCAGTCTGTAAAATGTTGCAGATGCCGTTAGGAGTACCGGGGGGCGCAGAGGCACATGATTTTTTTCAGGTTTCCTGTTTCATGTACTGTCACGATATAGCGACCGTTTTATAAAAATAACTTTTTTTAATCATATTTGCTCCAATCTCACCTACTTCAGCTTTAACTGCGATATTAGCGCACCCAAATTTCAGTTTAAGATCTCAGGAGACGGATAATATGCATATATAGAAATAACATGCATGTACGTTAGCAAGATCTTACAAAGTGATAATATAATAATAATAATCTTTATTTGTATAGCACCTTTCTAAAAATAGTTACTAAGTGCTTGCACAGATACAATGAAATACAGACAAAATGAAAACAACAATAAAAGAACAAAACATAAAGACCAAATAATTAGAAAACTAAAACCCGTAACCAGTGGTACAGTATCAAAACAATAAGTTACAACACATATGCCAAAAGAGGACAATATATGATGTGGAAAAGGTGCACCAAGCTGTTGCCTCATGGAGTTAAAAAAGCCTTTTTTATAAAAATGTTTTTTTTTTAAAAGAGATTTAAAATTGGTTATAGAGCTAGCTAACCTGAGGTCCTGAGGTAGGCTGTTCCAGAGTCTAGGGGAATTGATGGCAAAGGCCCTGTCTCCCTTAGTCACCAGCCTAGACCTGGGTACAACCAGTAAGGCCAAGTCAGAGGACCTCAGGTTACAAGGTGGCACGTAGGGAGTAAGGAGCTCAGTGAGGTAGCTTGGTGCCAAGCCATGCAGAGCTTTAAAAGTTAACAATAAAATCTTAAAATCAATTCTAAATTTGACAGGCAGCCAGTGAAGTGCAGCTAAAACCGGAGTGATAAGATATACTGTAAGAGGAAGGCTTCAATCTGATAATTTGAGTTTCCTTCTTGTCACAAGCATGTACATGTCAACAAACTAGCTGTTATTAAACCATAAGTAAGCTCATAACGTCGATTAAAAAAGTACATGTTAATTTTCATTCAACGTCAGTTTCATTTAGTCTTATTCACAATTGAGTGTGTCTCTGTTTATGTGGCTTCTCGGAGTCTTTGGGAAGAAACCAGATGTAAGGGCCTTTGACCCGTAATTCAATAAACAAGCTCAAATAGTCAGAATGGATACTAAATCTTGTTGTGTTTCTCCTCTGTGAGGTTATCCAGGCTGGTGGTAAACTGAGTTTCTCACCCACTTAATGACCCAGAGGTTATGGTAAACAATTTCTAGGAGAAGTTTCAAGAATTAAGATATCACTTGATTATTATTTTCATCTTTCGGTCATCACTCTCCAGTATCTTAGCTTAATTTTCTGAATAACAATCACCCATAAAAATACAATTTGGCATATTTAAACATAACCAACAACAACTACCAACAGCCATAGTCCTTACAACCTTAACTAATGTCTTGTCACCAGTTAGATCGTCAAAATGAGAAAAATAACAGCTTCAATCCATGAGGAGCTAACATTAGCATTAGTAACGAAGATGTACATCAGAGGGAATTTAGAAGTGGGTGGCCCACTGAACCAGAGTCGGTGACGGTTTTGGTGAGTTTTATTTTGTTTCTGTCGAGTTTTGAATGTTTTACGATGCTCCGCTGCTAGAACAACTGATCGCCCAGCTGAATCTACTGTCTGTCTGAGTCTCACTCCACTCGACCATAAAATATGTAGGTTATGCAACGAACTGGCAATCATTTGTTGTGAAGTAAATGCATTAGAACGTGGGAGGGAGAATGCAACATCTAATGTTATCAATGTTATCAATGTTACCTTTAGGTTTTTTGGTCTGTCTCCATGCATACATGCTGTACCAAGATCTTCTCTGACGTCAGATATGTGTTAATAGATAGATAAACAATCAAGTATGAACAACTGAGGCTCATCAAGTTTATTCTAAGGAATAAAGATTGGCCAGAAGTTTTCCACATCACAAAGTAATCAAATGTCATTAAAATGAAGGTTATGATCTACAAAACTCAAACTTTTCAACTTAATTTTGTCCAGTTCATGGACAGCAATAATTATTTTGTGTCTCTAATTTTATCAGCTGCTCAGTAAACTGTGGAAAAAAACTGAAAATAAAAGCCACAAGCCGCTGCTCCACGAAATCTATTTTACTTTTATAAATCTCCAGTAAATCATCATGTTTCGATCACATTTGGAGCGGCATCACCTGAAGCTTCCCCATCCACATACTCCCCTGCTTCCCATTTCCCTAATCAGCCTTTTAGTATTATACCAGCACTTCTCCACACTTTCCTGCCAGATTTTCAATGATGCTTATGCCTTTGCTTTCCAGCCTTTGAAATTGAATCCTAGCCTTAACCTCCTTCTGTTCATACTGACCATTTTCTGCATTAATTTGGTTTCCTCTGCATCAAAAAAGTAAAAATTTTAATCTTTTACTAGAGGAGAAAACCAAGATATACTACAACATGTTATTTATTTCACAAGCTGCCAATCGATCAAACTTTTGCTTATGATTAATATAATCGTGTGATTAAACACTCCCACAACCTACGAGCCCATCACTGCAGATCCAGAGACCTATGATGGTGATTAAGCAGACAGAGATGAAGACGAGGTACAAGCCGAACAGCAGACGGTCGATGACTATCCCGATCATTTGCCATTCCTGCGAGGTTTTGCTCCCCTGGAAATGTTTGTCCATCTGGAGGCGGATGGCCATGAGATCTCTGCTCAGCTTCCTCAGTTCATCCAGGGCCGGCTCTGAAGGGGGTGTCACTGGTGGTGAATCATCAGGGACGCTTTGAAGATCTCTTAAAGGGATGATGCTGGTATTCATTGCTGGATATGTAAAAAATCAAGAGTAGAGTGATAGTGTGATATATGGTGTGATGCATTTTTTAAAAAGCCAGATGCTAATATTGATTCTGATAATCACAATATAAATAATTCAGATGTCTCATAAAAATGACATTCCCATACAACAAAACTGCAATGTGTATTACGTTTCGAAGGGAATCATATTTTGTTGCGTATTACGTTTGTTTTTGACGTATCACACATACATTTGTAATGACAGTCCATGGAAGACTGTTTAGGAGTGTAGTAGTGAAACTAAAAGTCAATGTTCACTTATTTTAATCATGATGTTTTTTACTAAACCTAACCAAGTAGTTTTGTTGCCTAAACCTAATGAAGTAGCTTTGTTGCGTTTTTTGTTTTGTTCTGTTTCAATTTACAACGCTAACCACGGGTTTAACACGACCGTAATCCGGGAGAAAATAGGTTTGCCTCGAAACGTAATTGAGAATGCAGATAAGTTGTATGGAATTGTAATTTTGTAGGAGACAGGATTGAAATAAATATGCTTTTGACTGTATAAACAATGTAGAGTCTAGAGAGAGAATCTTTCTATTAATTCCAAGCTTACAATTCAACAAATAAACAAATAAAATCTTTCATAAATTAATAATGCTGATGCTAGGTCATGACTGTAGGAAGTAAGCTAGTTAGCTAGGCATGCTAATGTTTGCAGCAACGTTGGAACAGATGACAGTTTTTTTTTTATTGTATTCCTTATTTTTGCTGTTGTGTTTTTGGTTTTGGAAAGTCCAGAAAACAGACATCATCCTCTATAAAATAAAGTATAACTCATCCTGCAACTTCCTATACACAGCTTCAACATGTGGAGAAAACTGAGTGTGGACCGTCGCTGTTCAGTCAATTAAACGCAATTGTCTCTAGTTTCTGTATACTTAATCCGAAATTGCATAGTTCTTCCCAGGAAATGTCCTAGAAAATTTGTTTGCCAAGATTATTTTACCGGCTTTTTCCAGAGCTTTAAAGCGCATCTCCAGGGCAACTGAACAAACTCCATTGCTGATGAAGAGCATGCTCATCACCTTTATGCTCAATTTTCTTATATACTGTAGTTAATGTCATTAGAACTTTGTTCAAACACATTGCTTACAAAATAATATTTTCAAAATAATAATCAGAATGTTATTATACCTGTAGCAGTTGGTTGAAGGGAGACTGTGACGCGGTTCCTCTTCTTCTTTGGAGGGATACAAACGACAATAGCTAGATATCGTAGCACGAGGACACTGAGCCAGTTTGGCACCGCACTGTACTGGCTGGAGCTGAACTGGATATTAGTGATAAACACTGTCTCCAACAGGCTGGCCACCATCAGAGCGAGACTGACGGAGAATAAAACGTCTGCAGGAAACAAAAAAAAAGTATGGTTAAGAAATGAAATGACATTTTTCATTCAAACTGTATTCATCAAGGGGTAACATTTATAGACATCTATATTGGAGAGCTGCAATGAGGCTAGAAGTACTCTCATTGGTTAAGTTGAAATTCAGTGGGCAGAGCAGGAGAACCACCAGAGGACAAGGCAGACAATGCCATTTGGTCAACAAGTAAAACTAGTATAAATATTAAAGAAATAGCATGACCTCTGTCTCGATAGATAAGCGCCATAGTTTGGCAAATTTTTTAGATTATAGGTGTCACTCACTGATGAGAGGTGTTGACTCCCCAGTGACAGGCAGCAGGTCGTTCATCATGAGCAGAAAGACACTGTAGCCCAGGATTAGGGTCATCTTAAAGGCACCACGGTCCACACTATGGGGAGGCAGCAGGAAGCTGAAGAGGTCCAATGCGAGGAGGAAGCAGCTGGGGATCAGGAGGTTCACCACATAGAGGATTGGCCTACGTCTCAAAATGACCTTGGGATGAGAAACAAGTACAAAGCCTGAAGGTTTTAGTGAGACTTTAAGGTATCAGTCTAATTCCATTAATAAATGAGACATTTGCCAGGAATATTATTAATATATTGACCTCCTCCACCAGCCCCCATAAAACATACTTTTTTTGATGGCCCCTCAGACTTGTGGTGTTCCCCAAGGATGCACCATTGGTCCCCCCCCTTGTACTCTGTTTACATGCTTTCACTATGACAAATTATCCAAAAAAAAAAAAACATCCACTACACTCATAACCCCCCCCCCCCCCCCCCAAAAAAAATCAAATTAATTTTGCCAGCTTTTGTTAAATTGCATCACTGTTAGTGTGTCCTGCATACATGACACTTCTTTTCAACTATGATAGATATGTCATAATTGATACTGTTGTCTTTTGTCTTTTTTTTTATTAGCATTGATATGTTTTGATCCAGATTAAGCACCTTGCAATATTCTTTTGTATAAATAAATCATTTGTAAATTTCAGACTTGTGGAAGCATTAGAAAAGCAGTTTTCACTGGAATTGTATAATTTTTCTACAATCAAAATTGTCGTCAGAATAATTTCAAAGATCAATCATAAATAAAATCTTCAAGGTATCACAACAGATTTAACAGTGATATTAAACAGATAATTATCGGTATTCATCATGTGAATACAAAATACAGAATAAAATAAAATAGCTTACATAGTATATGATCTCAGAGTAGTTGTCATCATCTATTTCCAGGGAAGTTGAATCTGCTTTGATATCTATAAGCTCCCACTCCCCTTTGGTCTTTATCACTTGTCTCGACTCCTCCAGGACCTCTGAAACTGTGACGCTTTCAAACACCTCTATTTCTTCAGCTGGAATACAATTTAAGGAAAGTTTGTCCTTAGATGCCCAGTTTGTGTGAAGTGTCTTTAGTGGTGCAAATTAGTTCATGGACGTTAAATAATAATGAAACAGAATGTGAGGTGGACAGATTTTCTTTTGTTGTTATTGTTTTTTGTGCAGGCTTACCAACGTGTAGATATGATCCAAAGGTCAGAGTGCAATTTTGGATATCAAAGGGGAAACTGTAGATTACTAATCGGCAGGAG
>CAKAOJ020000192.1:0-97500 GCA_916701645.2 Sebastolobus alascanus
TTCTCAAACTTTTTTGTGTCAAGGACCCCTAAATTGATACACATTAAGTCACAGACCCCCATTTGATAATATTTCGCTTCAGGGACCTCCATCTGAAAAGATGGTTGTTATGATTAAGACCAGAATTCTATGTTGTCATTACAGTTGAGGAGATAACCGTGAAGTGAAACCTGTGATCAGAATAGTCACTGACTCTCACTCACTGAATTAAATAGTGAAAATAAACTATTCCCCTTTTTTCTGGGGACCACCTTGAACTCCCTAAAGGACCACTGGGGGGTTCCTGGACCCCTGGTGGAGAACCACTGCTCTAATCTACCTCCCTACGCCTCTAAAAATAATAAAAAAAGACACAGATCACTTTTTGCTTTAACTGGTCTCAACTGGTGATATAGATGTCATACTACATTTGTAGCCTCACTTTTTTTTCACTCCCCTCCACAGAGAGACCAGAGATCAAATCAGAAGGGCGGATGCTTGACTGAAACCAATCTGTCACTGTTTAAGTCACTTTACTCACTGGAAGAGGTATTCACGTCCTTTACTTCAATGTAAAACAGTTTTGTTATAAATCAAAATCCTCTATTCAAAATCATGTACTAAAAGTACAGAAATAATATCCATAAAATCTAGTTATCAAAAGTAAAAGTGCTTGTTATGGAGGAGGAATGGCCACGCCAGTGTTATGTTATTATACATTTATATTATTATTAGATTATTATCACTGATATGTGAATATGTAAATACTTTTAACTACTTTTAATTAGGGCTATGTATTGGCAAGAATCTGGCAATATGAAACAAATCATAATACAGCGGTTACGATTCAATATATTGCGATTAGGAAAACTGTATAGTATAAAGAACACACCAGTTGAAAAAGTTGACTTTTTTATCCAATCACAGAACAGAGGGTTCTGCATTTATCAAAGTTAATCTATGCATTTAACAGTTAAACTATCAATTAAAAATGAATACAGTGTTTTTGAGAATCTATACAAAACATAATATCGTGATACTCGATATTGTCAATATTTTCTGACACCCCTACTATACTATTGGGAAGGTTAATCTACAGCAATGCATCTTATTTTGTAAACTCATTAATACATTTCTATCTGAACCTGCAAAGTGTCTTGTAAAAAAGAGAGTAAAAAGTACAATATTTCCCTTAATATGTAGTCAAGTAGAAGTATAAAATCAAAGTACTGAAAAGCAAATACCAGTATCTTAAGAACAGTATTGATTGAGTAAATGTACAAAGTTACATTCCACTGTAGACCCTTTTACAGCCGACTTCATGATTACGTCACGGTGTTAGCTGGAGGCACAACAAAGGAAAGACTGGAGGCTAACAAACTCCAGGATAAAGTTACACATCTAAAATGTCATCTTGCTGTGTGGTTGGGTGCCAAAGTCGATATCGCAATCATTTAAGATCTATTGAGCTACAATATCGGTGAAACGTTTCAGAGATTGAGAGAAAATTTTGCAAATAGTTTAGCCTTCTGCTAACCGCAGCCAATTGCTCACAGCTGCAGTTAGCAGAAGGCTAAACTATTAGCAACCTTTCTTTTTGACTGACTTTACTCAAGGATAGTTAACTACAGGCATCTAAAGAGTTATACGCCCTCAATTCGTCTTTACAGCGCTGCCGCTGCCCAGCAGCAGGCTGGTAGGATGGTTGGCTACTTAGCTAACTTGTTAATTCCGCTATGGTTTCATGAAACACTGGTTGCAGAAAATGAGCCCAGCAGCAGTGCTGGGTCTGACGGTCCCTCTGCTTCACTCCTCACCGCTAGGAGACTACTTCACTGGGAGGAGAGCAGGCATTAGCTAGCTATCTTGTCAGTCTCCGGACAAGCTATAACAAGACAAAAACAAGAACGAATGGGTTTTCAGGTCTGTGAATTTAGGCTTTCAGCAAACATCCCAACATTACTTGTGCAATCTGAGGTTGTTACTTTAAGAATTGTGAGTGTTCAAGAGTATTTGTCAGATGATCATCAAGGTCGAATTTGCAAGAAAAATCTAGGCTCAACTAACCATTTAGGAAATAATAAAGTACATAAGAAATAAAGTTGGTGGGTGTCACGGAGTAGGCTATGTTTCATGTTTTTGGATGCATTTTCTGTGGGGTTTTTTTTTGGTTTGTTTGATTTTTCTATTTGTGGTTTTGGGCATTTTGATGTTGCTCATATTTTCTACCATCTTTGGTTGGATGAATTCAGTATGAGACATATTTTTGTTAGTGTGTGGTTGTGTTCTTAGTTAATTTTGAGCAATTTCTGTTATTCATTTTCAGATATTCTTATCTGTGTTTATTGATTTTTTTAATTCGTTTTTATTGCATGAAACCATACAGTGCCACCTATCTGTATTTACTAGGTTCTGCCCTGTCAATTGCTATTTGCATGTTCTGTACAGTTTTTGTATTAAAGTAATGTGTTAAGAAGCAGCTTCGCAACCGCAGAGACTGGGAGTAGAGCATTTATTTAACTGACCTTTGTCTGACCCCAGTGGTTTAATTGGTCCTGGACCCTTAAACTCAAAGCATTTTAAGACCAACTTTCCTCATGCAGCCAGCGGTGACGAAGGAGCGCCACCTTTACCACGTTTGTCTCCACTGTCTGGATTATCGCAAGGATTATTCTCCCGGCTCAGATATCTGGAGCGTTTCTAAGACTGTCATGTACTGTGGTTGTCATGCAGGAGGGTGACAGAGGGCAGGCTTTGTTTGTGTTCATGCGTGTGAATGTGTACGCATGTCTGTACGTATGTACCCAGGATGACATTTACTCAGCAAATTCCTCAGAGACAAGTGTATGGAGCGTATGGTGGCGGCACTCCGGCGCTTTCCTGTCATGGGAATTATTCCAGATGTGGTTTGTTAAGATCAAAGGAAGAGAGAAGAGATGATCTCTTCTGCTTTAGGGGGAAAAGAGGAAGCTGAGAGAGAGAGAGAGAGAGAGAGAGAGTCATGCCACATCACTGTTTTGTTTCAAGTGTCTGCTTCTCAATTACATAGCATACCATTTTCCCTTTACTATTAACTGTTCCACTAGAACCACTAAAAGACCCGTTTTCTGTTCGTAAACACGATGACGTATTTTGTGGGCAGAGAAGGCAGTGGAGGCAGAATACATGTTAATGTAGTTAACGCTGGCTAGCAAGTTGTGTTGGCTTGTTTTTATAACAGTGGCTGAAGAAAATACTAGTTTCTCTCAATATGTTCAGTCACTCACTCTCCAGGATCACGAGTGTTAGTTGAGAAGGTTAACATTAACCAACGGGACCAGATTAGCCGACCTCTACGCCGCTGACAGACTAATGTTACTTCGGGAGGACAGGATGACTGGCTCGTTAGCTAGCTTGTCTGGAGACTGATGAGATTGCTAGCTAACGCCTGCTCTCCTCCCAGCGAAGTAGTCTCTAAGTAGTAGTAGTAGTAGTAGTGGAGTGAGGCAGAGGGACCGTTAAACCCAACACTGCTGCTGGACTCATTTTCTGCAACCAGTGTTGCATGAAACCATAGCGGAATTAACATGTTAGCTAAGTAGCCAACCATCCGACCAGCCTGCTGCTGGGCAGCGGCAGCGCTGTAAAGACTAATTGAGGGCGTATGTCTGGTTTCATGCAATACAAACGAATAAATAAAAATCACTAAACACAAACAAAAATATCTGAAAATGAATAACTGAAATTGCTCAAAATGAACAAAGAACACAACCACACACTAACAAAAATATCTCTCATACTGAATTCACCCAACCGAAGATGGTAGAAAATATGAGCAACACCAAAGTGCCCAAAACCACAAATAAAAAAACAACAAAACAACAACAAAAAAAGTATACACAGAAAATGCATCCAAAAACATGCCCTAAATCTCTCTCTGAAAGAAGTGATTTTGGTGCGACATACTCCATGACACCCACCAACTTAATTTCTTTTACACTTTACTCTATATTTTCCTAAATGGTTAGTTGAGCCTAGATTTTTTTTGCAAATTCGACCTTGATGATAATGTGACAAATGCTCTTGAACACTCAAAATTCTTAAAGTAACAACGTCAGATTGCACCAGTGATATTATAGGAATGTTTGCTGAAAGCCTAAAGACCTGAAAACTTGTTTGTTCATGTTGTTGTCTTGTTCTTGCTCTCAGGTAAGACGCAGAAACTCTCGGTTCTGGCTTGTTGACCATGCTAGTAAAAACTCCTCAGCTACTTCTTGACTTTCTGATACTTCTGGAACTTTCCAGGGCGAGAGAGAAAGACGTAGAGCTACGAAGAGGAAGAGAGAGCGTGGGCGTGTTGGTGCATGTCTCTCAGCTTGGTCAGTAGGAAAATGAAGTGATATTATATATGAACACAAGGCTGTAATATAAGATGCGGTACACAACCCGCTTTATTTCTGTTGCATCAGCCGGCGTAGGCTGTCCTCCTCTCTCGCTCTGTGTTTATGCAACTGGTTATCAGATATGAGCCAGCCTTCTTATCATATTGTGTCTCCAGGCTGTGAGTGGGTTCGCTCAAACTTTCCACAAACTAAACGATTGAAACGGAACAGAAACTTTTAGTCCTCGAGACTCGTTGCCCGCCGTGTGAACCCCAAATGCTCAAATCCCATTTCTGCAGTGTGGAGAAACGGAAAAAAATGGAGGGAAGGAGATGAGCACAAGGGGAGAGGGGGGGAGAAGAAAAGAAAAGATGTTGCGGAGGAAGGGGAGGGGGTTCATGCTCAGTTGTCTTAGCAGATAAGAAATAAGCTCATATAGCTTGAAATCTCCCTGGATGTGCTTTCAACAAGGTGCATAAGCAGATATAAATATATTAATGGCAGCAGCCTCCACATTTATTAAAGAGGGAATCCGCCACATTTTCGCGGTGCAGAGGATGGCACCCTGAGGGGCAATGAATGACACAGTGATTCATCTGTTTTTTGTGTGTGTTTGCGTGTGCGTATGACTCCTATAGACATGCAGACATCTGTGAGCTGTCTCGGAGTTTGTGTGTCAGTCGGAAGAAGGCCAGATGTTAGGCCTCTTTCGTGCCATTTGTCTGATCTTAACGGCAGTTCAGTCTCTTGTTGTCGTGTCATGGTCCCAGCGCTGCTGTTTAATTAATACCCAACATTTCACTGGTGAACAAAGTCAAAGAAGAGATTCTGATATTCATTCTGATTAGGGCTGTCAATTGATTAACATATTTAATCGCGATTAATCGCATGATTGTACATAGTTGATCAGGATTAATCGCAAATTAAACACACATTTTTTATCTGTTCAAAATGTACCTTAAAAGGAGATTTGTCAAGTATTTAATACTCTTATCAACATGGGAGGTGGTGTGCTGACTTGACTATGACTTGCCCCAAACTGCATGTGATTATCATAAAGTGGGCATGTCTGTAAAGGGGAGACTCGTGGGTACCCATAGAACCCATTTTCATTCACATGTCTTGAGGTTAGAGGTCATGGGACCCCTTTGAAAATGGTCATGCCAGTTTTTCCTCGCCAAAATTTAGCGTAAATGCGGAGCGTTATTTGGCCTCCTTCCTGTTCTAGTATGACATGGTTGGTACCAATGGATTTATTAGGTTTTCTAGTTTGTTAGGATGCCAGTATTTCCAATATAACTTTAAAACTGAGCCAACTGCAACCTAAAAATCGCAAGTTGCGTTAATGCGTTAAAGAAATTAGTGCCGTTAAAACGAATTTGCGTTAACGCGTTTATATCACGTTAACATTGACAGCCCTAGTTCTGCTCTACCGAGAATCGTCCTTTTCCACTTTTGTCTCTCCATTATGTTTTTTTCAGTTTCTCACCTCCCCCTCTTCATACAGGTTTTCATTTTTCTTTTGCATTCTGCCTATAGGCTCCTATATTATTCATGAACTCTATATTGTTTTGGGCTGATGCAGAATACATGTTTTCCCTCCTATAACCCACATCCATTCTCCTCTCTGAAGCCTCATCTACAATTTAGCAGGGCTAAACTTCTGGATTACTGTAGGTTACTGCATTAATGATTCATTTTCATTACCCTTTAATCTCCTCATATAGTAGGCCTGTGCTCAGTGACATTATGGGAGGGAGAAAGTGTGACAAAGGTTGTGAACCGGACCTGATCTTTGCCTGCTGACACCTTCCATGTTTTCACTGCTGTGCTCATATACAGGCATTTAGCCTGCCGAACCAGGCCGTTAAACTCTGCTCAGTGAAAGGTTTTTGAAGCTGAGGCTGAATCTTTTTTTTCTTCTTCTTGGTTTGAGTTGGGGCTACAAAAATAAAAAATACTTCATTAAAGGGACTATATGTAAGAATCAGAAATTGCTTGTTAACAGCAACACCTGTGGCCGCAATGTCAACGAAAGTCAGCGTCCTGTGCTCGCGCTCGCGCTCGCGCTTGTGCTTGCTCTACATAGACATGAACGAGCACCAGTCTAAACAGTGGGGCGACACATGTCAGCTAAAACACAATATCACTCTATATTTCACCTGCTTGGCAGTAATGTTAGCTGACCAGACGATGGTCTCTCCATGAATCAATGCTGATCCTAGTGTTGGCTTTTCCTGATTCAGCCTGCCGACCCGGTCGGAGCAATAACGTAACTCGCCGCGGAGCCCCGTCACTTCACAAGACAGGGGAAACCTCTGTTGGTCTGGAGGAGCGGCAACATTTATTTCTGCACAAACGTCCACTGCACATTCACTAGATATTCTCAGAGCTAAACTAATTCTTCTGCAGTGTGTAGTGTGCGCGCGTGCACTTGGAGTTGGAGCGTGCCGAGCGGGTGAGAATGAGCGCGGTGTGCAAGCAGACAGCAGGAGCAGAGGCTCCAGCCCTCCAGCCCAGAAAAAAGTTACGGTCTCCCCGCGGCCGGGGTGGGCGAAGCAGGAAGAGCCAACACTGTTTTGCAAGACGGGCTTCACTAGATATAACTTTGCAGTTTTGGTGCTTCCGTGTAGTTTGTGTTGGAGTCTGCGCGCTCGCGTACCCACACGCGAGCGCGCATGGGACACCGACCCGGTATGATTTATACGCGTAATAAGTTACATATAGTCCCTTTAAAGGAACAGTGTTAGTATTTAGGGAGATCTATTAGCAGAAATGGAATATAATATAATAAGTATGTTTTCTTAAGTGTATAATCACTGAAAATAAGAATTATTGTGTTTTCGTTATCTTAGAATGAGCCGTTTATATCTCCATACGGAACCGGTCTTCTTCACATAGCCGGACGCCATGTTTCTACAGTAGCCTAGAACGGAAAAACCAAACACTGGCTCTCGATATCGCCATTCGCGTTTTCGCATGGGCCATTGTAGTTCTCCTAAACGCTTGGCACATGGGAGAAGTTTCAGTTGGTTGCAATCTGCAAACTCACCGTTGGATGCCGCCAGATCCTACACACTGCACCTTTTAATCTAAAAGTCTCGCGTTCAAATTTTACTTAAGTAGAAGTTTACAATTGTTGGAGCGTTCAATTATTAAATGGGTTAATCCAATTAAATCTCCAAAATTTGATTTAATGACATGATGAAACCACCCGATTTGACTGTTATCAGGCCATTAAATAGGCATTATTGGTCGCTGTAAGCACCATAGATGTGGGTCATTAGCGGCCTACTACGCCTACTACGTAGAAGTGGAAGTGAAACTTAGAAGCAAAACGTTCTAACACATAAAACTAAATGCAAGCTTTGAAGCGACTATTTATTTCGACTTCTCAGAGAACACAGATGTGTGGGATATATTTTGAAAGTGCAGAAAGATTTGAACATGAGCAGAAATCTTGCTGAAACACATAAGAGCTTTTTAAGTCCAGGGGTTTATATATTAATTAAAATGCGCAAAAGGCACATCTGCACCAATAGTATTTAAGAAGTGCTTACAAAGAAGTAGCCCTGCTCTGCACGGTATTTCTGGCTATATGCGTTTCAAAGTTCTTTATTTGTATGAGTTTACGTTCTCTTTTCAGTAGAAACAGCCAGGATGTGTTGTCACGGACTCATGACGAGCCAACAAGAACACATTTTGTTCTTGAGACTCGGTATAAAAGAAATAATTGGAAAGTGCATCTGTAAGCAGGAACAGTGTGTGCACAGTTTTACCTTCATACATTATGTATACTGGAGAGAAGCCTTCCTCTAGATGTAGATGTGTTTCGTCATATTCCTTAATTCATTGTGATTGACAATACTGATGCTTCCTCTCCCCTCACACTGACCTCCTCTGTCTTGTCTGAGATTTCTTCTGAGTGACGGCAGCACGAATGTCCGCTCGTCTTTGAGAAGGTAAAGTCTACTTTTCTACTTTCTGTACTTTCTTTCTTACCCCGGCTATTTTCTCACAGCTGTCTCTCTGCCAATCTCATCCCCTCTCTCTGGCTCTTGCCATCACCCGCCCTGATATTAGAGTAATCTACCTCATCAAATGTGATGGCATGCAAATGAGTTGATTATAACATGACAGCAATCAGCGGTGCCCCTTTTAGCCGCCGTATTGGAGCTAAAAATGGCTGCCGACCTTCTGATATATAATCTATATCAGTCGTATGCGGTAACAACCTTGTATTTTAGATAGTTGCCTCAACAGCAGCAAAATAGACTTTATCACAGAGGTACATTCATTTTTGTTACATTTTATTCTCATGGTTCTTTTTTTTTTTTAGCTTTGTTTAAAGCTGCAGTCGGGAACTTTGAGCAAATATGATAAAAAGTTATTTTTATAAAACGCTCACATCATCCTGACAGTAGTGCATGAGACAGATAATCTGAAAAAATCCTGTTCCTCTTTGTGCTCCTAATGGCATCCACAAGATTTCACCGCAGCCGAAAGAAAACAGCCAATCCGAGCCGAGGAGTCTCTAAGCAGCTGTCAATCATCTTTTGCAAAACTCGCGAGCTCCGATCAAACAGTCAAACTAGGCAACAATGGTCAAATATGAATCAATATTCTATTACTGTTATGCCTATTTCTCGCCTCAATTTGTTTTCAGAAACATCTTGTAGTGTACTGTTTAAGCCTGCACCACACAAAAAGATTTTTCAAATTTAACAGATATTGAAAATGTGAGAGACGCCAAAAATAACAACATGTTTTAACAGTTCTGTTCCTATAGTGTGTGGTGAGCAACAATTTGGCCAAAACAGCACACCACACACTAACAGATTCCATTCGAGACCAACAATAGTCCTGTCTAAAAAAAAAAAACACCGTAAATGTCGCAAAATCTCTTGCCTTCAAACGTGACTTTAGGACGACGGGAAGGAAGAATTAGAGATGTTAGTTTTCTCACTACTTTGTACTGAAAATTCACAAAGGATGGATGGATGAAGTCACGGAGACACGTTAAATAAACACTCACGCAAATTAACAAGTTGGTCATAACGGCGTTGGTTGTCCTTCTGCTTCAGTCAGCTTGGTTCTCAATTGGCTATAGTTCTTTCCCACCTGACTGCGTCATCGGCTGTCCTCGGGGTTCCTCTCACACAACAGGATATCAGATCGTAAAAATTGAATGTTTAATATTAACAATTTGAAATCGGTGTGACCAGGATGGACTTCCGAGCCGATAGGAGGATGTAAAAAACACTCTTAACATACCTCACACCACAAGAATACCTGGAAAGATAATCTTTATAGCCATTAAAAAATGTTGGCTTTCCTGACGATTGTGGGGGGGAATTGGGCCCAAAATCAGCTTGATTCTCGTGTAGTGTGTACCCGGCATCAGCTGTAAAATGAGAAAGTTTGCTCCGGCTGGTGGGCGGTGCTTGGTTTTGGCTCGACTGATCTCAACATGGCGTCCGGGTCACAAACTTTCTCCTTTTACAGCTAAACAGTACACTACAAGATGTTTCTGAAAACATTTGAGGTGAGAAATAGGCATTACAGTAACAGAATATTGATTCATATTTGATCAGCGCTGCCTAGTTTGACCGTTTGATCAGAGTTCACGAGTTTCGCAGTGATTGACAGCTGCTGTAGAGACTCCTCGGCTCTGATTGGTTGAGTTCCTTCGGCGTGGTGAAATCTTCCAAATGTCATTATGAGCACCGGAGTACACAGAGGCACATGATTTTTTTCACAGATTATCTGTCTCATGCACTACTGTCAGGATACAAGGACAATTTTATAAAAATAACCCTTTTTTTATCATACAGTATTTGCTCAAAGTTAACGACTGCAGCCTTAACATTAAAAACAAATGTTAAACATGGAGAAGTGAGGTTTTCTGTAAGCCACCAAACATGTAATTATGCAGAGTTCATGCACGAATCATTTTCTATTAGTCACCAAAATGTCTCGCTGATACACTCCTTTGTGAGTGGGGTCAATGTTAGCTCCAAGGGTCAAGTTAATTATCCTTTACTTGTGGTCTGATTTTCATCCATCTTTAACCTTTGATTTTCCTCTTGACCTCTTACGCAACCCGACTTTTGCTGTGTGTGTGTTTGTACTCGTAAGCCCATTTCTGTGTGTGTGTATGTGTGTGTGTGTGCTAAAGACCTGTCTGCGCACCAGACACCGAGGCAGTTTCATTAGGACTGCTGGTTCCCAGGAGGGGGGCATGTGAATAATTACCAATTAGACTGTTGTCAAGAGCCAGTGGTGGTGCAGCGCTGTGGCAGCCGTGGAAGGTTAGGGTGGGTGTGTGCATGCCTACGTACTTGTTTGACATGAGTATGAGCGTGTGTGCGTGTGTGTGTGTGTGTGTGTGTGTGTGTGTGTGTGTGTGTGTGTGAGGTTTTCTGATTGCACTCCCAGAGCACTGGAGCGTGCGGTCGTGGCTGTTAAATACAGAACGTTGTTTAATCTAATGCTTCAGTCACTTGCTGGGGTTCTTGTCAGCTTTGTCAGCTAATTATAAAGTAGCCACATGGATTACACACACTTTTCTCTCTCTCGTTTTTTTTTTTGATATTACATCCCATCGTGTTTTCTTCTCCTCCTCTCCTCTTTCTGTGTTTTCACTGTACGAGCTGACATGGGTGGAATGAGAGACATGTTGACATCTCGTTGAATAGCTTTGAGTGTTTACAGATGGAACTGCTGTGTGTAAGTGACCTTGTTTTTCTTATAATTTAAAAACCTATTTATCAAAACCTGCCCTGATAAACAAACCTAACCTTTCTCAATAAATAACTTCTCTCTGAGAAGTGTTTTGGTTTTATGTATTTCTGAAAACATTCCGATAAATGTCATATTTTTGCCTGAGCTGAATCTTTACACACAAAATCTATTAAAACCAGGGCTTGCAATCGATTAAAATTGTTAATCACGATTAATCGCAAATTAATCTTTTATCTTTGCAAAATGTACCTTAAAGGGAGTTTTGACAAGTATTTAATACTCTTATCAACATGGGAGTGGGCAAATATGCTGCTTTATGCAAATGTATGTATATATTTATTACTGGAAATCAATTAACACAAAACAATGACACATATTGTCCAGAGACCCTCACAGGTACTGCATTTAGCATAAAAAATATGCTCAAATCATAAAATGGCAAACTGCAGTCCAACAGGCACCAAACAGCTGTCAGTGTGTCAGTGTGCTGACTTGACTATGACTTGCCCCAACTGCATGTGATTATCATAAAGTGGGCATGTCTGTAAAGGGGAGACTCTTGGGTACCCATAGAACCCATTTTCATTCACATATCTGGAGGTCAGAGGTCAAGGAACCCTTTTGAAAATGGCAATGCCAGTTTTTCTTCACCAAAACTTAGCGTAAGTGTGGAGCATTATTTAACCTCCTTCACGACAGGCTAGTATGACATGGTTGGTACCAATGGATTCCTTAGGTACTAGTTTCATATGATACCAGGATATCATCGAGCTCTAAAACTGAGCCCACTACAACCTAGAAATCACAAGTTGCATGCATTAAAGAAATTAGTGCCATTAAAAAGAATTTGCGTTAACGTGTTATTATCTCGTTAACTTTGACGGCCCTAATTAAAATTTATTGTATGATTTCCAAAAGATGAGTGTTTCTGCTCTTTATTTCCAGAGCAGCTTTTTCTGCTCTTACAGTTTACTCTTTATGCACTGTTTCCCCGTTTTATCACATTTTATTGTCTGCCTCTTTGACGTTTATATCTGTATTTGGTGTATCTTACTTAATGTGTCTCTTCTAGTTTCATTTTATTGTAAATGCATAGTAATGCTGTTAAGAAAGGTGCTATAAACATACATTTTATTGTTAGTGATATTACTTTTTTGGAGGTTTTTGAATCAGATAGACCATAATCATAAAAGCAATCTCACAGTCGCTCAGACGGGAGAGCAGCAAAAAAGATAACCGCCGTTTATTCTGACTTATTTTAGTGCTTAAAGGCCTGTAATGTTTTATTACAAAAAAAAGAAAACAAAGTGATGGACAGAATAGGGCTTCTCTAAAAAACAGGTTGATGAAAGAGGGCGAGAGCTCCTTTATTCTCCCAGGATTCACCTGCGTGGGAAAAAGGAAATGATACAGTATGGTCCAACTCACCTCGCCGCCTCCTCCTCCACCCTGCAACATCTCCACCCTCTTCATCTTTTTCCTTCCTCACGTTTCCCTCGTTTTTCATTCTGCTTGGCTCGTTCCTTGACAGGGTGAGATGGGATGATAGGAGGAGAGGCAAGGTGGCTGGCTGATGGGTTGCATTTCCAGCTCTCTTTTTTTTCTCATCTCTTCATCCTCTAGTCTTCACCTTGTTCTGCATACCTTTGTCTCGATCTCCTCACCTACCTTGTCTTCCTCTCATCTTTATTTTACATACAGCTGCTCTGTTTCCTGCTTCTCTCTTGTTCAGCTGTTTCTCTTCCTACATGTCTTTCTTGCCTGCTTGCCCCGAGAGATGAGGAGCGTTTCAAAGAGATAGGACCGAGAAGAAAAAGTGAGTGTCAGACACTGTTCTGTGGCTCGGACCATCATAACATGTTACAATATTTCTCAATCTCCTCCTCTATTTTTAATTTTCTCTCTTTCTGGGTTTCTCTCCTCCGCCTCTGATTTTTATCCTTTGCTCCAGGAAAACAATAGCCTTCGCCCTCCTCGTCTTACTGAGTCATCTCCCCTTTTTCATGCTCCTCTTGTCTCTCCTGCTCATCTTTTTATAACACCTCCTACTTTTATCTCCCACACCAAGAAATAAAAAAATGAGCAGTGTTTAGCCACAGAGAGGGAGAGACTTGTATGCCGGAAAATACAAGACATTTGAACTCTTCATCTCTCTTTCCGTTATTTCTTTCTCATTTTCTCATCAGCAGCTCCCTTTTTTGATGCCTTCTCTCCTCCGCTGTTCCTCTGTATATCACCAGCTCTCGCTCTTTGTTTGGCACTACAGCCGTGTAAAGCCCGGGGCAACAAACAGACCCAGCCTGGGGTTCAACTGCAGCCCTGAGAGGAGATGTCAGTGTCTTGGCCGGTCGGTCCACCACTTTCGGTCTAGACTGAAATATCTCAACAACTAGTGAATTGATTGCCATGAAATTTTGCACAGATATTAATGGTCCCCAAATGATGAAGCCTGCTGACTTTGGTGAACCCCTGACTTTTCCTCGAGGGCCATCATGAGGTTGCAATGTCACAACAACTTTTGGATGGACTGCCATGAAGTTTGGTACAGATATCGTATCCATGGTGTCCAGATGCAGGCTGGTCTCATACACTGTTTAGAGCTATACCTACGAAAAGTAATGCACTGTAATTTGTGTATATTCCATGAAATCAATTTGTGTTTAATTCATGTAATCATGAGCCAGGAAGTATAAAGAGCTACAAACTCCGCGTAAGGAGGAGGTCGGGGTGGATGGGTGGCTCTAAAAATACTGTATTTCGCCCAGGAGACCGCTGTTTGTGTCCCGTGTGAATTGATTCACACGGCGTTTATTCGCTGAATCGGTTTTTGATGCACTTCGTCACATTTTGCTTTTATTAATACACAAACTTTTCCACCTCAGCCAAGCGTAAAAACTTTTTTCGAATTTTCTGCGTTTCCACTTTATGCAAATTGAAAATGAGCATTAAAACAGGTGGATGGAAACCTACCTAGGTAGTCTTGCATAATATTAGAGCTGATGTTACCTGAGTTTGGGTAACTAACATTACATTTTATGTAAAAACTTTTTTTTCATTTAACAAAAGAAACCAAACTTCTCAAATGTTACATGAGGACTTTAAGACAAACAGTGGGACACAAGAGAGAGCTATTGCCAGGGACATCTTGAGATAATCACATCATAAAGTATTTTTTAATTTGATGAGCACTCTTCCTTAAGCTCTCAAACTATCACAAAGAAATTCTCCCATGAGAAAAACACTCTTAATCTCTACATTGCGTGTTGTCAGTCGGCATACGTGTGCATGTGCGTGGTTGGAAAAAGTTAAAGTTAAAAACGTTTTTCCTCAATAAGATGTGAGATGATACGTGTGAGTTTGTGTGTGAGAGAGAGAAAGTGCAAGATTTCCCCTGTTAGTTGAGCATGTCAGCCCTGTCAGGAAATGAACTCGTCTCTCAGCCTCACGCCACCGGCTGCTGTTCGCCCCACTTCCAGCTCCTCTCTCACGCTTCTTCACTCTTCCTCCATCGCTCCTATACGGCCTTCAAACAGAGAAAGGGAGAAGAAACTCACACGCACTCGCATACAAACACCATTGCATGATGCTCAACTCACACAAATCCTTTTTTATCCAACAAATCAAACATAGAAACGCTACAAATCTGAGCAGGTTTGTGTGTTTGAGATAAAAAGTGGTTCTTGAATTCTCATCAGTAGATTTATAAAGTGGTTCAGGGGATTGAAGATTAACATTTCCCAGATTAGAGCGGCGCAGTGGGTTACTGTGACTTAAGTGTAAACCCCATCATGACTCCCTACCAGGACAAACTGAGTAGACCCGGTGACCCAGTCCTCAGCTGATACCTCTCTTACTTTCACTCTCTTTTTCTCTTTATCTACTGTATCTCTGTTTGTGTGGTGAAAAATGTGGTGATACTCAAATATATGCAGCAAACCTGAGTTTGGCTGATGAAATAAAAGAAATCCTCTGTAGAATATTTGCTCCACACTCCAAACTAACTTTTTAGAATGACATCATCCATTGATTATTTAGTAATCAAAAGTTATTGTAACACTTTATAATAACCATCATTTATAAATAGTAAATTGATAGTTTATTTAACTTAAGTTAATAGTTATTTTACTGTTATCAAACAATGAAATGATAATTAATAATGTTTACTTATAATTAATAATGCTATAATTTATTTTTTAATTTGTAAACCTTTAAGAAATCGTTTGTAAAACATCTATAAAAATTGCACTTTGAAAAACACTGTGAAACGGTTGAAGTTGTAGGACATGGACAACTCCCAGACCGGGCAACGCTGTGGTAGCAACCTGTCAATCACAAGGTAACCACGTCCTAAAGCATCCCCTGCTTTATGGTCTGTTTGACTCTCAATGGGACCATAATTTACTAAATGAACATCATGCTGTATTGAAGAAGACTTGAAACTAGTGATTGAGACCATAAACTCATGTTTACAAGTTTTACTGAGGTAATAAATCAAGTGAGAAGTAGGCTCATTTTCTCATAGACTTCTATACAATCAGACTTCTTTTTGCAACAAGAGGAGTCGCCCCCTTCTGGCTATTAGAAAGAATGCAAGTTTAAGGCACTTCATCATTGGCTTCAGTGTTCAGAAAAGGAGGTTGCCGCCTGATTGTAATGTAGGTATTGTGTCATCTTCTGACTCTGCTTGTGTTCTTTGTGTTGCCCTTTTGGAGCCAGGCTAACATTATTATTATGTTACTTAGACTAGCCGCGGACAGAGAAAAACAGTACCAGCCCACTTCGAGCACTGGGACAGGGCCATAGCTACAACATTGAGGACTCTGAGGTCATGTCCTTTTGTATTTTTTTCTGGGAATTTACATTTTGCATTAGTAATGCATCAGCATGCATTACTGTCAATGTCATTGTAATTTTAATATAGAAAGTAAAACTTCATAATGATATTGGTATGCACAGAAAAATGTGCTGGACCCAGCTCCAATTGTCAAGCTTTAAAAGGGGGGTGGGGGGGGGGGATATCGGGCTCGATGCAAGTTGTAGCACAAAACATTGTAAATCACTTATTATTTAGTTTTACAGCTGCTAGTAATTCTCATGTTAAAACTTTTGACAAAATGCCAATCACCCACCAGCGGTCAACATGTAGAATGCTATGTAAAATGAAGCTTTGACAGAGCTCATTCTCCCCAAACTTTTCTGTTTCCTATTGAATGTCAGATGGAGCGGTGCCAGATGGCCAACATTCAAATGTTGGTGTGTTCAGTCCTGTTTTATATAATTTCTCTGTGTGTCTTTTTTCTGTGTGATTAATTGTAATAAGTGATGGTGTTCACTGTTGCCAGTACCAGGCAAAAAAAAACACGTTGTCTGAACTCAATGACCGTCCCAAAGTCCTCTTTCATTTAACGATTCCTCGACTGGATTTAGGGGCTGCCACTATCAATTAACTTCCCACCCATCAGTCACAGCTGGAGAGGAGCAAAAGGTTGGCTGAGGGCAGAGTGGGGAACACATAGATCATGTGGTTGAGAATGAGGGAGAAAAACAAGAGGAGGAAAGCAAAGGAGAGGAAAAAAGACAGTGATATATACACACATGCGCACACTTGAGGCCGACTGCTACATTACCGTGGATGGATGGATGGGAGGTGGTGGTGGTGGTGGCAGCGGGGGGCGGGTTGTATAATTTGATTTGGATTTAGTGTTGCTTGGAAGAATGACACAAATTCTACAGGGATTAATCCGGCTTTAATTCAATCTGGCCGCCACAGCCTGAAATAGCCCCGCTCCGGTCCTGCTGTTCCTCTGTGAAAGCACAGCTGCACCTGGCATGGGGTCCAGAGGCCGCACGTGCAGGTGTGTGTGTAACTGTAGATGTGTGAGCATGAGGAAAAATGTGATTTGTTCAATTGTGTATGGATTTGTCTGTGTTTGTCTGAACTGTATCCATGTGAAGAAGAGTGTGTTGTGGCTATCAGACCGGTGAGAAACAGACAATACAGCTGCTTTAAAGCTACAGTACTGCAGACTGAATTGCTGTTCTGCTTCCACTACACATGCTTAAAGTGGAAAAAATAAGTGCTGGTACTTTCTTATTCACATGTTGGCAACTTATTCCTATTTATCCATTATTTCTCTTAGCATGTCATACTGTGTCAGTAATAATCAGCAGTGATTTTATTGTTATATTATTATACTTGGGCTATGCATCTCCTACAGCAGGCCTATAATACTCCAATAATATTCCAACTGGAACATTACAGGGTTAAGGTGCTGTGTTTGTAGATAGTATTAATACTTAAAGTGCTTTTCTGTGTTATTTGTTGCATTTCTCTATGTAAGGGATAACGTACAGCGAGCCGGTCATTGTTGTGAAATAAACCCCTTCAGGGCGATGCAAGACTGGCATCGCCCTGAAGGGGTTTATTTCACAACAATGACCGGATCGCTGTACATTATCCCGCTTATTACATGGCTATTTACTTAAGAAATCAATAATTTGACACAAAAATGGTCCGCCAGAGTCCGACATCAGAACTGAGTCCATAGCAACTTTCTGTTATACATAGCAGCAGTCTGTTATACATAGCAACGGTCTGCTATAAAGAAAAAACAGACCGTGGAACGCCGTGACTGATCAATCAGAATCGAGTATTCAACAAAGCCGTGTAATAAAATATATTATAGGATGTCTATAGCCTGGAATCAACACCTGACAGACAGACAGGCAGGTATGCATCACTGAGCTATTCATTCAGGTTTTAGGAGCAGTGACCCAGTCAGGATGCTCCTACATATTATACAGAGACACATTGTGAATTTAAACAGTGAATAAAAGATACTCGGAGATATTAGGTTTGGGGGTCCTCCCTCAAGATAATTTGACTGAATAGGTTTTTGACTTAAACTAGGCAATATTTTTCATAATTTTGGACCATTATTATTATTACTAGTTAAATGATTATTTTTGTTATTTATCACAGCCTTCGTCTGAACATTCAATCCAGCACGAAAAATTGTCCAGATACTACGAGCGATGTCACTCTCTGTTGCATAGCAAGAGGGACATTGATTACTGTTTATTTTGACCAGTGAAAATAGTTTGGAGGTGCGTGAAACTTTGCAAGAATAGAGCCAGAGAGAGCCTTTTTTCAAAAAAGCGACAGGTCGCTCAGCATGTTCACAGAAGCACGGAGCAGGTTAGGGCATCTTCATTGGGAATAACTGAAACAATCTGATGTCCGCTCATTCGCATCGCGTCCAGACAGGAAGAGGTGTTATGAGGTGCGGCGCAAATACGCTGTGCGCTGCGCCGCTATGAATCGCCATTATAAACCTGATATGGAGAGGGCAGAGAAGAGTACCGGCAGCTTGTGAGAACTTTCGATACTCAAGAAAAAGTCACGGTACGCCAAGGAGTAAAATGTAGAACTGACGGTACTGCGTTCCGTTGAGTACTTGCCCACTTTGATCACTGACTACAAGACATTTCTTTGTCCCGAAATGTTGTCATGTTGACGTGAGGTTTGCACAAACTACACCTCATCTCATATGGGGCGTACTAATTACAAGATTATTCCAGTGAGAAAGAAATGTGACTGGGGCAAATGATCGTGAAGACAGAAAACATGCGACAAGCGACTGTGTATTCCCATTAACTTTCCTGGCCTAGTTTCCTGTTGTCTTCTAATTGGATGCTGTTCATCTTTATTTCAACAGACTCTCCTCCGAGGTGCTGCAACTACAAGTGTTTGCAAACTGCCACAGTGTGTGAGGCACTAGGCTTAATTGGAAAAGAAGGAATCGTATGTGTTTCCGTTGGCATTTTTAGACATTAGATAATAGAGTCTATAGATGTAATTTTTGCGATTAGAGTGTGTCTGCTGTTGTACATTAGCCTGGTAGGCCTCTTCCCAGTGTTCAGCCAACAGGGACATATAATACTCTCTTTTTTCTTCTGTCTCACACACACACACACACACACACACACACACACACACACACACACGCTGCTCTCTCCCAGCATCTGCCTCATCAGCATTGTTTGGCTCGCGGCCTACAAGCAATCTACAGTTCACTACAGCTTCCTCCTAAAGGGGTGGTTGTCTGGTGATTTGGATCTCACATCTGATGTTAAAACATTCCTAATCACAACGGCTGAGGTCTCTTTACATCTGCACCTGCACTCAAAAGACCTATGAAAATAACTGGACTGAGAGTTTATGCTGGAGCTTTCTGAGTCCAGACCGTTTAATGTTCCGATAAACTGTGTGAAAATACGGTTGCATTGGTCCTGTGGCTTATTAAACATAACATTACAAGCTTAAAGGGATAGTTCAGATTTTTTTGTAGTGGGGTTGTATGAGGTACTTATCCATAGTCAATGTATAACCTACAGTAGATGACGGTCGGCACGCCCCCAGTTTGGAGAAACAGACAGGAGTCCCAGCACGGGAGCAAAGCAATGTACTGCTGTGGACGGGGTCAGCAGCAAAAAGTATTTTAACCACTTAAAAGAAAGGCCCACCTAAAAAAAAACACTATCAGTTTAAGTGTACGCTATATTTAGAATATTTTCACTGCTTTACCTTGCCGTCAGACAGCCCTTTCCAACGGGGAATTGAAGCCGTTATCTCTCTCTTCGAAGCCACCTGACTCCAGTAATTTTACCTCGCAGAACTAACCCTTTAAGGGCGCTTTTACAAGCCGTAGTCCGTTTGGTTAGTGCGAATTATAGTGAAATTGATACTTTTGGTTTGTTTTCTATTTAGTCTGTTTCTATTTCACAGTGCACAATTTAAAGTAGACCAAATAAAAAAAAATCATTTGCTGAGGGCCATGTACAAAGGAGCAAATTTATCTTTTTTCATCTCGAGAGCTGCCACTTCTATGCAAGGAATCGCGGATATTGATAAATTGCTGTCAAAGTGTTTTCACTTTGACTCGGCACTGATCTCCTGTGGGCACCAATCCCTTCTCCTCCAGTTTATCTCAAATGACTTTATGAATATAACTATTTTTGTGGACTTTATTTAGCATATCGTCTATGTTCTCTTCGGCCCAGATGTCAAGCAGACATTGGACTTCTGCAGAAGTCCAGGTCCGTCCTCTCCTACTCATGTTAAAAGACTTTTACTAAAACTAACTAAATATTGGCTTGTAAAAGCACCTTAAAACACCAAAGTCACACAGTGACACGAACAAACTAACCGATTCAGGCAGCGGTAGACCAGCAACTCCTGTGTTCTGCAAGGTAAAATTACTGTTTTTGTCAAAGGAGTCTTGTGGCTTTGAAGGGAGCGTAGATGGATATAACGGCTTCAGTTACCTGTTGGAAAGGGCTGTCTGACGGCAAGGTTAACCGATAAAATATTCTAAATATAGCGTACACTTAAACTGATACAGAGTATATAGGTGGGTCTTTCTTTTAGGTGACTAAAATAGGTTTTGCTGCTGCCCCCGTCCACAGCAGTGGGCTATATTGCCTATTTTCCGTGCGGTAACTCCTGTCTGTTTCTCCAAACTGGGGACGTGCCGACCGCCATCTACTGTAGGTAATACACTGACTATGGATAAATCCCTCATACAACCCCACTTCAAAAAATAAAGTATACTTTAAAGCAAAAGTAATGGCCCATTGGCCCACTGTGTTTTAGCAGCACTGGATAGGAAAAATAACATACTAAATATCTTGCTATTTGTACAACCTTCAAAGTATGTTGGTGAAAAGCTCAAAAGCAAAACTGATTCAACCTGTTAATTTTTAGGTTTATGAATCAATGTTTTGACATCTTGCCTTCTTTGGGATTACCTTGAAACATTGAATTCAGGATGATCCTAAAGAAACTAAGATTCATAAAAATAAAAATAAAGATTCTGTCTGAGTCATGAGAATGTGCAGCTTTCCCCTTTTTATTTTGATATCGACCTGCAACCAGAGTAGACCTCACTGGAATAGTTCTTCATTATCCTTAAATTATTCGTACAGCCTTACCGGTATGTAGTGGGATTAAAAATGTGAAGCTTGTCCTGGTGGTACTTTGGCAAAACCTGTATGTGCCCAGCAAATTTAATGCCAGTCTGCATAATACATAATTAGATATCGTGAGGGCAAAGTTGTGTAAAAGTGCCAGAATAAAGTAAAAGGGGAATGTTCTTGTGTTCCTATGTGAAATATAAAAGCAAAAATGCATTAAAAAAGTCAGAATCCGTATGCACATAGAAGACATTTGTCACTGTGTGCCCGATGATCAGCCAAGGAGAGGTGGCCTTTGAACAGCACACCAGATGACTCCTACATAACAAATCGGCAGCAGATGCTTCTAGTACGATGACAGATGACAAGAAGAGTATGATATATAGTGTGGATACTACTGCCACTGACTTGGTTAGAGATGGATGGATAAAGACAGAAAGAAGCGGATAGAGAATAGATGGATAGAGCAAAAGATATGACTGGAAATGCAAAAGGGTGTAAAGATGTGAAATGCATATTTTAAATAGATCTGAGCCAGCAGATAAAGGTTAGGATGAGGGGACAGGGTTGGCTTTAAAAGTGGAGTTTTTGACCACAAGTGGTGCTAGGGAGGTTTTGATGAGTGCCCGTTTTGTTCATATCTTGTGCTCTACTAGCACACATACAGTATGAGGATGCACATACAGTATGTGCACACAAGTATGCAGGTGAAGCTCTACACGTTTCTGCTGACTGCGATTATGCAAATATTTTTTGAATGTAAGCCATAAAACACAGAGAAGACAGCTGAAACATATCAGAAAGAAAAATGGGCAGACGAATGACTGGAAGGTAAATGGAACGGACATTTATTACTAACAATTATTTTTATTATCTTTTAAAACTGGGGGATTCAGTTCATTTTTGGCATCATTGGGCAAAAATTCAATAATAACCTTTCAGCATATTGTAATTCAAGTGGTAACTTAGTGTAGGCAGTTTTCTGGAAAGGACAAAAATAAACGCCAGAATCTGAAAATACAGCACTCATCCTGCAGCTCTCCCTTCTCTGTCTTAAGCCCCTCCCACCAGACGAGCAGGTGCATAAGCACGCGCTTCATACAGTAACCTGTACGAGTACAGAATGAGTAGTCATTCATTTCAAACATCATCCTGATCGTGGTCCAGATGTCTTATATACAGTAGCTGCAATTCTATGAGAATTACTTTCCTGTTTTCTTCGCAAACGTGTGGGCCTTTGAAGTTGAGATGACCCACTGTGATTCGAGGCACTAACGAGCTATAATATCGGCGAAGGGTTTCAGAGATGGAGAGAAAATGTTGCTTATAGAAATGCTGTTGCTACCATGAGTTAGCTTTGAGGCTAGCTCATGGCGCTAGCCACGGCCATGAGCAGAAGGCAACATTTTCTCCTCATCTCTGAAACATTTCGCCGACATTGTCAGACTCTCTTTTTGATAAGTCCATGTTCCTTTTTGGTTCGCTTTACAGTGTAGGCAGTTGTTGCCAATGCTGAAATATCAACTTTCCTGCAGGATATTCCGCCGTTGAATCAGGCTTTAAAGTCTGAAAGCCAATAGGAACGCTCTCTCTCTCTGAAATGACCTGTGATTGGCCAAAGTCTCCTGTCACGGGTTAGATTTTCTTAAGCCTGAAAACAGAGCCATGAGGAGGAGCAGAAGTCTAGTTTTCTCTCAGAACACTTGAATAACAATTTGCTGAAAGGTTATTATGGAATATACTGCGTACCCAAGCTTTAATCTGTTGATTATCTTCTTAATTAATCCATTAAATGTCAGTTAATAATAAAAGAAAATTCCCAAAGCCAAAGTAGTTGACGTATTCAAATTGTGTCTTTTGGCTGACAAACAGTCCAAAACCTAAAGAGATTTAGTTTAATATTATAGAAGACAAAAAAGAGAAGTTTGACAAGCTAGAAACCAATCATTTTTTGGGCAATTTTTCTTTGAAAAATGACAGTTACTTGATCATCAAAAAAAATGTAGGGTCATCACCGTAGTTTCAGCTTTATATTTACCTCGAATATATATGACAATATATATACAATATTGTAATGTAATCTAAACACTGATGTAAACAATGCAGGTTTCAGAGTATTAAAAGGGCTGCTTTTAGAAATGATATATGAGGAGTTAGATGCATTCAACACCTTTGTTAGGTCTCAATAATACACACAATGCATTTTGTCAAGAAACACTTAATATAACTGTGTTTGTTTACAAGAAAGCTCCACAGGGTACCTTTAATGTTAGGGTTAGTATAAGGGTAACGGTAAGGGTTTCCGATGTTTGGCTGCAACATCTTCCATTGTAAACACAGACAAACATCTTTATATAAAATAAATCATTTTAACACATCAAGCTTAATAATAACAAAATGCACCTTATTTACCACCATAAAAGGGTCTTAAATACTAACTACTGTTTCATTTTTTTTCCTTCTATCTCGGATCAAAAGGATTCACGTGAACAACAAACACTGACCCACATTCTTAATGGTCCTTTTTAATTCCCACTGGGGCCACTCATGCTAAAAATATTTATTCTCGCTGTAATGCATGGCGCTTTGGATAAAAGCCTCCGCTAAATAGCTGTTATTATGTTGCGTTACTCACATTTGGATTCGCTACTGCTGCCACAAATTAGGACACTCATTATGACTCATTAGGAATGAGTCTCACACTCAGGCGCCAGAGGCCTCATTCATAAAGATGAGACTTGTGATAAAATTTCATGTTTGTCTACAGAAATTCATGGCAAAGAACTTATTTATGAATCTGGGCCTTGATGATTAATTTCACTGCTCCGTTTCAGAGCCAGACTTGAAATACTTTTCCTCACTTTTACTGTTAACGATGCCATGGTGTTGCTGGCTCTGGAGAGAAATGAGGGGAGTACAAATCAACATTTCACTCTTTCACAGTTTATCAGGCCGGGGAAGTTGAGCTGATATACTACTCAAAGTTTAATGTAACCCCACCAGTTGTAGTTCAAGGTTTTGCCCAAGTCACGCCGTGGATTCAAATAGCAACCTTTGCTTACGCCTGGCGGAGATAACAAGGTCGATCAGGGCAAGGAGTGTGAGCCTACAGTTTTCCAAAAGAACTTAATTTGTAAAGAAATCAGCTTGAATACTTGTCATTTAGAATTTAGATTTGTAGCAAACCATATAGAAGTTGCGAAGAAATTGGCCACATTTTGCATTTCACTACAATGAAGTTAGTGAGTAAAATGTGATTATAATCAGTAGCTATAACGGGCAAAAATCCGAAATAGGACCCAGGTTGACAGACTGCCCTTCAATATCATGTAAATGAACATCTTAAAAACCATGTGATGATACTTCATTGAATAGTTGTTAAGTATTCAGGTTGGAATACAGTAATATTTAAAGTAGTCCCAGACACACCCAGATTCACACTTCTCCTCCTGCAGACTGTCCTGCTGCTGTCCTGTGCTCTCACACAGGCAGGCGGGCCTGGGTTCACCTCAGTGAGGTTCTGTCCTCTGGCCTGAAGTCTGCTGGACTGCTATAATTCATCACAACTCACACATATGCACACACATGGAGATGCACATGATCTGGCCTCCTTTCTAGGAGTTTATGATGTATTTTTATCTCTTGTACTCTTGGTGTTGTATCTCTGAAGACACACGCTTACAAAATCTGTGTGCGCTTGTGTGTGTGTGAGTGGGGGAATGTGACTTGACGTACCTGCACACACGCAGTAAGTGTTTGAATGCCCTTTTGTTGTGGGTAGCTGTACGTCAGTGCAGAGTGTAAGTTCTGCATGGTTAGCTAGGTGACTTGGCATTTAGACTGCTGCTGATAGCAGCACCCTGCGGTAAGCAGTGTGTGTGTTTGCGCGCGAAGGCATATGTGAGTGCTAATCATGTCCCATGGTAGCAAAAGAAAGACAGCTTGTAGAGGAGACTGAGGACGCCCATTAGCGGTATAGCCTAGGGATCGTATGGTTGTATTGGAAGTGGGTGTGTGTCTTCTAATTTGTTTGTATCCGTGTGCTTTTGAGCATGTGTGTATGCGTGCATGTGTTGTTGTTTTTTAACTGGGCAAGCTGTTTGCCTCAATCAGCCAATGTAAAACTTGTGAGCTCAGTTTTTATTATGACAACTAATTCTGGAAACTGTTTTTCGAGAATTAGATGAACTTGATCAGCAAACATTTAATGATAATGTTGCTGCCGTTCCCAGACTTTGTTCGAAAATATAGTTAGTATAAATGAAATCATGATTCCGCCACTGCACAGCCTATTTTCTTGCTTAAAATTGATTCAGAGACTGATTTTGGTGAATAGTTTTGGGGAAATTTGATGTTTCAGGACAGCTGCCGTGTTTATCTAAATTTAAAATCTGCAGCAAAATTGAATCAAAGCCCAGCGAGAGAGGGAGCTACATAACATCCGCTTGTAAATTCTGGCAAAAAGTTAAAATATTTTAACTTTGGACGGCAATGTCGTCCATGGGTGGCCCCTGGGCACAGACATGCAAAAGACCCGACCATCTTTCCTACATAGAAGCAAGACACAGACTTTGTGATGCTTTCTTTGTAGACGATATGCATCTTTTTGTGATTTTGTGTCTCTTTGTGGTAATTTTGTGCGTGGTCATTTTGTGTCTCTTTGTCGTCATTTTGAGCCTCTTTGTTGTCATTTTGTGACTCTTTGTGGTTGTTTTGTCTCTTCGTTGTCATTTTGAGTCTCTTTGTTGTCATTTTGTGACTCTTTCTGATTGTTTTGTGTGTCTTTGTAGTCGCTTGTGTCTCTTTGTTGTCATTTTGCATCTCTTTGTGGTCATTTTGTGTCTCTTTGTGGTTGTTTTGTGACTCTTTGAGGTCTTTTTGAGTCTCTTTGTGGTTGTTTTGGTCTCTATTTAGTCGTTTTGGTTTCTTTTGTAGTCGTTTGTGTCTCTTTGTATTTGTTTTGTGTCTCATTGTTGTCTTTTTGTGTTGCTTTGCAGTCTTTTTGTGTCTCTTTGTATTCGTTTTGTGTCTCTTTGTAGTCGTTTTATGTCTCTTTGTGGTCTTTTTGTGTCTCTGTGGTCTTTTTATGTCTCTTTGTAGTCGTTTTGCCTCTCTTTGTAGTTGTTTTGTGTCTCTTTGTAGCATTTTAGTGTCTCTTTGTTGTAGTTTTGTGTCTCTTTGTATTCGTTTTGTGTGGCTTTGTAGTCGTTTTATGACACTTTGTGGTCTTTTTGTGTCTCTGTGGTCGTTTTGTGTCTCTTGTGGTCTTTTTATGTCTCTTTATAGTCGTTTTGCCTCTCTTTGTGGTTGTTTAGTGTCTCTCTGTAGCCTTTTAGTGTCTCTTTGTTGTCATTATTTGTCTCAGTCTGGTTGTTTGGGTATCTTAGTAGTTGTTTTGTGTGTCTTTGTAGTTTTGTTGAATCTCTTTGTGGTGTTTTTGTGTCTCTTTGTAGTTGTTTTGGTATCTTTGTGGTTGTTTTGTGTCTCTTTATAGTTGTTTTTGTGTCTTTGTAGTCATTTTGTGTCTCTTTGTGGTGTTTTTGTGTCTCTTTGTGGTCGTTTTGTATCTCTTTGTAGTTGTTTTTTTGTCTCTTTGTGCTTGTTTTGTGTCTCTTTTTAGTCTTTTTGTGTCTCTTTGTAGTTGTTTTGGTAACTTTGTAATCTTTTTGCGTCTCTTTGTGTCTCTTTGTAGTTATTTTGTAGTTATTTTGAGACTCTTTGCAGTTGCTTTGCGTCCCTTTGTACTTGTTTTGGTCTCTTTGTAGCCATTTTATGTTTCTTTGTGGTCATTTTGAGTCTCTTCCTGGTTTGTACATGTCTCTTTGAGTGACATTTTGTAGGTGAAGGCCAGGGGAGCCCTTGACACTTTTGGTCCCGGGGCCTGTGCCCGGTAGGCCTGTTTAGTAATCCATCCATGATGCTGTCTACCGTTACCGTTGCCAGTATTCTCTGCTGGCTTCACCTAATTTTACCGTCCTACACTACAGCTAACACTCTCCACTAAAATTATATCCGGTTTGCCGTCTACCGTCTGCCTGATTCCATGTGAATGCAGCATTAAACTCAGATTTAAGGTGAGCACAGAGAAACTTCAGCAGATGAATGTGAGAGCAGCCTTCTAGTATCAATCTCTGCACATACATCATCCTGCACAGTGGAGCTCAAACATCCAAGTGAATAACAATAAGGAAAACACATTTTTGAGTGGAGGGGGACTTTTAAAAAAAAAAGACAGAAAATGACAAAAAAAGTCACTAAAAAACATAAACAAAGATCATGTAAATCAAGTCGCGAGTGCACACAGTTTAACCATGACAACATGTAGCAGCAGCAACATGTAACGTATAACAGCAGATAGGTGAAGGAAAGGTTCCCATCAATGACAAATTGCATTGTGCACCCAAATAGAAATCTTTTTCAATTTAATCCCTACATCAGCATGCAGGCTTTTCCAGTCTGGGAGCTGTATTACATGGCAAATTATATCTAACCATTGTGAGTTCATGTGTGGCCTGTGGGATATACTAATGTCTGGCCATGTGTGGGTGTGTGTGTGGCTGAATGTGTGGCCCATGCGGGACGTGGTATCATGTAAATGTTTGGGCGTTTGGTTCCAGGAGGAGCCGGGCTCTTTCTATAATGGCTATTGACAGCTTTAATTGTAGCTGCGCTGACAAACAACTACAAATCATCCTCCTCTTCATTTACTCCAGTTAGCCTTCGCTCCCCTGCCGCCGTAGCGCGTGCGTTAGCGGAGGAAAGCGGTTTGTCTCGAACCAGCTGTTGCTTGTCCAATATGGTTAGAGGCCAGAGAAGCTGTGTTGTGCATGTACACAGGGAGCGAGGTGTGTGTTTGATGTGTTTGCTCCTCTCGGGTTGAGTCTTTGTTGCAGATGCTTTGACAGGTTGGAAAAGAAGAAAAGAAGACAATTCAATTGTTTTGAGTGAAAGGGGGAAAAAAATCTTTTAAAATTCTTTTTGAACCCCGCAGTGGATGTCAAAGAAAAGAGCTGATCTAGCTGTGTCAACCTGCCCGTCTGCTTCATTTCTCTTTCTCTGCGTCTGTCTCTGTCTGAGGTTCACAAAAAGGTCACGCAGTCGTTTCCCGTCTTTCTCCGAGCGTGTTTTGTGTGCGCGTTCCTGGCTCATGCTTCAGCGAGTCCTCATTACAGGTGTTTGGATAAGATAGGAAGGGAAAGGAGGGAGACAAAAATGAAAGATGCAAAATAGTTTGAGGCGTGAGGAGAACTCTTTTTGAAATCTGGGTCCCAAGAGTGGATGTTTGAAAAGAACCGATGCCGCCTCAATACTGTCGGGGTTCACGCAGAGTTCAGCCATATTCGTGTTGATTTTAACTCGTCTCTGGCTCCTCTTCCTCAGCCAGAAGACATTAGCAGCTCTTTTTCATCTTTATCTCTGTACAGCTCCATCCAATTATTTTTTGTGAAATTATGAAGTATATTAAGAGAAGCTGAAAGGAAACACTCTTTTGAAGGAATTTGTTCTGTAAAAAATTATCAAGAAATTATTAGGAATGTGGATGAAAACAAATTTGTGTGGCAAATTATGAATGCACCTGTCGGAGTGGTATGACAAATTGTTGCAAGTGCATTTTAAAGCAGCTCAAAAGTGGTTTAAATGTCCTTGAAATGTCTTTGAAATGTCTGTCCACCAGAGGCTCAAAGAAGTGTCTCACACAGTGCCGCCGCTTTTTAAAGCCTGTCTGCTTTTCCTGACAGAGTTGCTGCATTTAAGGAATCAATTGCAGTTCTTTGTTCGCTGTTTTTTGACACCTTGAAGTATAAAAGAAATCGGGAGACACACAAGCACAGTTTGACAAATACTAATAAATACTTAAAATATTCTTTTTGTTATCCAAGAAGCTTTTTTACTCACTAAAATCTCAATCTAATTGTGTTTTTGCAGTGGGGATGGGGAAAAAATTGATTCACCTACAGTATGTATCAAATTCTTTTTTTTTTATGATTTTGAAATTGATTTTTTAATGCCAGAATCGATATATTTGCTTCATTTGAGTCTATGACTCACGGAAGTAGAGGGAAGTTGTTGCTTTTGTTGTTGTAGTCTGAGTAACGTGACGTCATAGCCGTTCCGTATCCGTCAACCAGCCGCAGTGAGCTGGAACAAAAAAGTAGAAAACGGCAGAGGGTCTGCATGGACATGACCTGCACCCTCTCATTTTAAATCCAGAGTGGTAAACACTACACATACAATAAAGTATGGAAACACTTTGGGTTTCACACATTGCAGGAAAAGCAGAGCTAGACATCATGGCTAAAGCTGCATGCTCACTCTGTCATGGACAGGAAACGTTATCGTATTGCGGTAACGTGCGGTCAAGCCAGCCGTCACTCTCATCTCTGTGGTCAAATCGGCCGACGCTACAACAGTAGATCACCCATATACTGACATTTATGTTAAATGCTTTCAAACGGCCCCGATAGAGCTGACCATGGATGTATAAAGAGAACAGAGATGAGGGAAGAGCTAGCGACGCACTTGGCAAAGTTGGCTTAAGTAAACATGTTTGACCATGTCTGGTTTTCAAAATAATAATGTTAAATATTTCATGTCTCTTATAAATTAAAATTAAAATACTACTAATTTGTGATTGAAATGTCTTTATTCTTTGATTTTTGGGTTGCTGAGAAAATGTAATAAATAAATAATGCCTGACACTGACTGATATATTTGACTTCAGGACATCTCTGACTACATACATGCTGAAAATCAAACATTTTTATTGTACTAATTTAGATATTTTCCAAAATAAAAGTCCCTAGAAGTGTATGATGCAACTTTTTCCCATGGTCTAGTGTTAAACAAGTTAACAAAAATAATAATAATATATAATAATAATAAATCGTAATATCTTTGTTTTGTATATTGTTTGGACCTAAATCTTTTATCTTTTTGTGTCAATAAAAGAACGAACTTACTAACTAGAATCGCAATACTTAAAAAATCGCAATACATATCTAATCGGCACCCAAGTATCGTGATAGTATTGAATCGTGAGAAAGGTGTATCGTCTCAGCCCTAATAAATACTGTAGCTCATGTCCCCGTAAATCTGTCTCTTTCTCCTTCTTTTTCCATGCTAACGCTAACGTGCCCGTTTCTCCCTGTCTTCTTGACCTCTCTTTCAGCGCCTAAATTCCTATGCACCTCGCATCACCAGCCGCCACAGTTTGATGCTCCTGTCCTCCCTCTGTTCGTCTTTATCCCACCTTCATCTCCCCCTCTGTCCTTCCATCCATCCATCTATTCAGGTCCTTGGGGAGAGAGCTTTGAGGCTCTCCGTCCGCTCTCCTTTTCCAACGCCGCGATCCCGTGTGAAGGAGAATCATATGGAGCCTTTGAACGGGATTCTGCACTGCTCTGGGTGCTCTATGTTATCTCTTTCCTCTGTGTGTGTGTGTGTGTGTGTGTGTGTGTGTGTGTGTGAGACCAAGCAATGCATTCCCACTGGAGCTCACTAAAATTCCTCCACTCGGCCATGAGGTACCAGTGCGCCACACCGACTAGCGACAGAGAAAAAGCGGGACCCTTGGGAGAACTTGTGATAAAACACCTTCCTCTCCTTAACATGTCCACTCATTTTCATTCAAATTCCTCCCTCTCTCTCCTCACCTCCTCTCTCTGCTGACGCTTTGTTGCTGTCTGAAAGGAAATGAAACACTGTAACATGAAAAGGAGTTTCTCATCCTGAAGTTGGACTCTATCGCTTTCAACTCAAGTCTGTTTACTGTTTTTTTTTATTATTCTCACCATCCTATTCTCCATGTCTCCTTCACACATTTTCTACTTCACACATTTTCTCCGTTTTATACTTGGACACACTTCACTTTCTGCACGTCACTCTCATGTTAGGGACTGTACGAAAAGTGGGGGGGTCAAAAAAAGGGAGGTTATTGGAATTTTTTATTCAGCTGAGCAGGGCCTCCCCTCCCTATTAGCCTTCCCTTATTAAATAAAAAAAATAGATCTTCATGGGGTTTCGGTGGTTATTGTGAAAAGTATTATTCAGTTTAAATAATGAAGTTCAAAGTAGAGTACATAATGTTTAATTCTGTATACTTTGCCTTTTTTAGTTACTAGTGCAGTGCCCACCCCCGGAAATGTTGCTTGCAGTGTTGTCAAACATGTGGCGTTTCCAAATTGCACCATATTCGATGCGTCCTTGGGTCCCCAGCAATACACCCACCAAGTGCGAAGTTAATCGGATGGATCATACCAACTCAATAATTCAAGGGGAGAAAACTTTAGTAGCGCTACAGGAGGGCTACTGTTCCACCCAAGCAGCAACCTCCAGTGCTGAGTAGTGAAGCCAACACAGTGCCAAAGACTGCAGTTCATTGAATGGCCACTTGAGGCTGGTTCAAAAGGGAGTCAAATCCCATAGACCCCCATGTTAAAATGCCCAACTTTACCAACTTTTAGTATTATTTTATGTAGATGTTAGCATTGGTACTCACCGGCACCCGGGAGCAACAGTTACTGTATGGCACCCGATCTTCTTCCATGCGGCAGCGCACGGAGGTCCCCCGCTAACCTACTCAGAGCATACCGGCAAAGTACGAGGACTTTTGCTGGCGGTGACCTTTGCCGCTGTGTTGGCATCAACATAAGTTTATCTTGGACTTTGCCGGTGTGTTCTGAGCGGGTGAGCGGGGCGAGCTCCGTGCGCTGCAGTATGAAGTGAGACCGGGTTCCGTTCATCTGCATGTAGGTTACTGTCGATGCTGTAGTGCAGGGTAAATGTTAGCCCGCTACACAGAGTAGCATGCAGCCCTTTCTCTTCCATGATATAGCCTAGCTTCTTAGCCTTAGCGAATAACCACGCTTCATTTGACCCGCCTCAGCTCCGTCCACGCTCCACCTCTTTGCTCATTTTTGGATTAGCTGGCGATGTCACTGCCAAGATGGCGACGGCCGGAGTCACCAGGAGCCGCCCACTTTGAGCTTCATTTCTGCTCTCATGAAACCTATGGGGGATGTCACAGAGACTGCGTCCATATTTTATGCAGTCTATGATCACGTCCCTTACATAACATACAATCACAGATTAGTGAACACATGCCACAAGATGTACGGTAACCCATAACATATTTTATCAACCTGCTAAAATCAGTCATCTAAATATTATGTTACTTTCATTTTTTTTTAAGGCTCTTCACTCATGATAACAACTCTGAGCTGCATCTGCTGCCGGGTTAGGCACAGAGTCAATGCTCAGAGTTCAGCTCAATGCTAATCTGTCTAATAAGACGTCAAAACAAACTTATTACCTCCGCCAAGGCCGAAGGCCTAGGAAGGAGGTTATGTTTTCACCGGCGTTGGTTTGTTTGTTTGTTGGTTTGTTTGTTTGTTGGTTTGTTTTTTGGTTTGTCCGTTTGGAGGATAACTCCAAAAGTCCGCGATGGATTTGAATGACATTTTTTGGAGGGGTGGCGTGTGGCACAATGAACAATCCATTAGATTTTGGTGGCGATCCAGGTCATGATCCGGCTTCGGGAATTTTTTTTAATAACTCCGCTGAGCCTGTGCATTAACACCACAGGCTTTAAGACATGCGCAGTGTAACTGATGACGCTTTCATGACGCGTCACCCAGCTCTCTCCTTCTGCCAGCTTTCCTCATCAAACACGGTGACATTACAGTTTACTTCAACCAAGGCACACTTGGTGACTGTTGCAAAGAGTGCCGACGACGTACATGAAACCCGCCTTGGAAGAGGTCTGCACTCTCCGAGTCCACTTCTAGTTTTTAAATGTGACTATTATATGTAGATATATTCAGAGATGCTGCCTCTTGTTTGAACTCTTTGGTCAGCTGAAACCTTATGGCAAACTTTTAAAAGCTCAGCAGAAAACAGGGTTAAAGGTCAAAAAATTTTGAGCACAGTGGCAAGGTGTTAAATCTGAGTAGTGAGCAGCCCCCAAAGTCACAGCTGTGTAAGTAAACCAGATGTGGCACAACTGAAAACAAGAACATAATAGTTGTAGATGAACATAATGAACCACCCTGCTTATCACGTATTCTGTTTGTTTGGCAGAAAGCCACCACAGTTGAAATTCCGGGCACTTGATTATTGTTGTCACAGAAGTGTTGCGCGAGTCGTCTTTTATGACAGCTGGCGAGAACGCTGGGAACTTTTCTCCCCATTGAATGTGCAAGTGGCTTTAGAGCTGCTGACAAACACAATCTCATGAGGGCATAACTCAGCTGTATGCTGAAACGTGACCTAGTTAAGTCAGGCGGTGTTTGTTGGGAATAAAAGAAGCCGATGAAGATCCTCATGAAGATGCGCAGCCTGTGAAAGCCAAGGTCTGGGGACTTTTGTCAAAGCAGCTTTATTTGGCGCTCTGTGTGGAGGCCTGGCTGTCTCAGCCTGACCGTGGTCCTCTCCTCGAACTCGCAGCCGCCGACCGCGACAATGCAACTCTCAGCGGGTAGCGGAGATAGAGATAGCAGGCGGGAAGGAGAGAAGAGGGAGAGGAAGATGAAGAGAAATGTGAAGGGGTAGAGAAGAAGTGAGAAAGATGCAGTAGAAATCAAAGAAAAATAGAAAAGTGAGGAACAGTATGAGACAGAGAAACAAAGAGAAAGGTAACGAAAGCGTCAGAAATGAGCAGCTTAAGAGCTTAGCCGGCAGTAGAGACGCCTAATTTTCCAGTGAAACCATTTCAGCCTCGGCTGTACAGCGACAGGAGGAGAGCACAGTACGCCCGGAGAACAATGAAGCACTATTTCATCATTTGTTTCTCACTCCACTGACACTTATTTATTAATCTTGGCCGTCGTCATTACTCAAATCTCTGAGGTATTGAGAGATAAACAATACAAATATTCAATAACATGGCCATGTTTCTCTGCCGGAAAACGGTGGACTGCGTCCTCCGGGTTGGGAGTGAGTCACTGCCCAAAGCGAGGGAGTTTAAGGGCATTTTCATATTAGGTACGATTGAACAAAATAAAACTCACCAAAACCATCGTCGTTAGTCTTTCCAACAATCACGAACTCTGGTTTGGTCGAAATAAACTCTTATTTCACAGAGTTCGATGTGTGTGTTCGATCAACGAACCGTGCCCGAGTACGGTACGGAGCGTTCACACTAATCAAACGAACTGGACTTTGGGGACAAGTGTACTCGGATCCGGGCCCGGGTCCCTGATGTGAAAGCATCCTAAGTATCTCGGGGTCTTGTTGACGATGCAGTGAATGCGGGCGCTGTACCGGACCATTGTGGTGAAGAGGGACCTGAGTCGGAAGGCAAAGCTCTCGATTTACCAGTCCATCTACGTTCCAACCCACCTATGGTCTTGAGCTTTGGGTAGTGACCGAAAGAATGACATCGCGGATACAAGCGGCCGAAATGAGCTTCCTTCTTAGGGTTGCTGGGCTCAGCCTTAGAGATAGGGTGAGGAGCTCAGACATCCGGAGGGAGCTCGGAGTAGAGCCGCTGCTCCTTGGCGTCGAAAGGGGCCAGCTGAGGTGGTTCGGGCATCTTATCAGGATGCCTCCTGGAAGCCTCCCTTTAGAGGTTTTCTGGGCACATCCAACTGGTAAGAGGCCCCGGGCTAGACCCAGAACACGCTGGAGAGATAACATATCTCGTCTGGCCTGGGAACGCCTCGGGGTCCCCCAGGAAGAGCTGGAAAACGTTGCTGGGGAGAAGGACGTCTGGAATTCCCTGCTAAGCCCGCTGACCCGGCCCCGGATAAGCGTATGGATGGATGGATGGAACAGTAGCGTACTGATATTGTGCCGCTAATCAGCTGCAATTCTGTCAAGACTTGAAAACATGAAAGCATCAGAGGGATCACTACTGAGAATCAAGGGAGCACATCTCCCTCGCTGCACACGTCAATGAAAATCCTGAGGTGGATATAAAGAATTCCTTTTTTCCCACCAGTTGTCTGAAGCTGCAACAACAGAGACATTAACCGGGAGGTGACATGTCTCTCAGGTGATAACTCACTTTTCTCACACATCAGGTGTGTGGAAAGAAGGCGCGACTGATCTTTGAATGCATCGCGCCGTTGGCTCGGGGGGGTATTCGAGGTACATCTGTGGAAGTTAACACCCTGCCGTCGTTCTCTTGTGCTTTTTTACTTCTCCCAATCCCAATACTACGAGCAATGGATGTCTAGACTAAATAATGAAATATAGGAATCCGCTGTTTCTGCTCTTGCAAAACGGAGGGTTTTCTTACATCATCTCAATTTCAGGCATATTTTCTGAGTGAGGAGGTGAGCGATGAGAGGAGGAAGCGAGGAAATGGAGAAGGAGGAGGGAAGCAAAAGGAGATAAGAGGTGAAATGAGTAAGGAGGGGAGGACAGGAGGGGAGAGTATCGTAGATTAGAAGGAGGGAAGAGACAAGACCCGGAAAGTGAGCTCTGCCTGGGAGACTCGGAGGATGAGAAATGAATAAAAAAGACCACGAGAGAGTGTGAAAAGCCTTATTTTCTTCTCTTTTCGGCGAAATGCAGTCTTCCTCTGCGCTCACAAGACGGGAGGGAGCGGAGAGAGTTCACCAAAAAGTCAGGGGGAGAAACGAAAAAAAGTAGGGGGGGAAGCTGCCAAGACGGATGAGAGGGAACCTTTATCTACATGTATGCTCTCTAAGCTCATCCCTCCCTCAGCAAAAAGCATTTATCTCATTTCCATCCGCCAAAAAAAACTTGTTTGGTAACCTCCTCGTTACCTCTTCCTTCTCATTTAGCCCCGAGCAACACGGATACACAAACACTGCTGACACAAATTTCCATGGTTTTGTTTTGGACTCACTCAATTATCCTGTTGTCGTTTCGAATTAGTTTCATTACAAATATATTTTCCTTTGAGTTTTTTTTCAGTAATATTTCATGTTGTGTATTCATGCTGCTGCACTGTTACTGTTTACTGTTCAGAAATTCTTTTTGGATCCCCTTGAAATGATTAGATGGTATAAAAGAAAGTAGTTACAAATAGAGGTCTGGGCAGGGTGAAGAAATCATGTAAGATCTGTTAAGGTGGAGGCAGGACAGACACAGATGGATGAAAATTACAAATCGTTTTACTGATACAAATCATTTATTACTGTCCAGTTTAAATATTCATAGTCAGGAGAAACAGCTGGGTGTGACTTTCCAGAGTTTTGTCGTGACAATTAGGTTGCCAGGCAACTAGCGCGATATATCAGACCGGCACGTACAGGTACTTCGCAAAAAGTCAAGGCTACACCCCCTTTTAGTGGATAGAAAACCGAAGATCCCATAGACTTCAATGCAATTTGACGTATGTTTGGAATGTAAATTTGACAAGTTTTTATGCATTCATCTCTTGATCGCCGCCATGTCCCTTCAGTCTTCCACCCGTCCAACACAGTGGCCGGATGTTGCTTATCCAGACATCTCTACATACTTGATTGAATCACATTAGGCTAAGTGTTGTCTGTAAATAACCAACGTGTTAATAGCCAAACTCCTTGATCTATAGGCTCAGATTTTTCACAACAGGCAGATTCCCCTAACTCGCTACGGTGGGCAGGGAAATAAAATCAATGAATCAATACATACAAACAAACACTGTTGATTTCTTCCAATGGAGCCGACATGAAAACTATTTTGGATTCAGTAAATTTCTGCTGTCAGTCAACAAGGTGAAGGCAGGTTTTGCCGAAGACGTAGTCAGTGTGGATTGGATGATGGAACGCTTACATCTCGCTTATGTCTCGCTTCCAGTTGGGATTCCTAGTGAGGGAACAGATGTGCTACTTATTTAATCAATATAGTTGTCTACACAGGCAGCTCAACAGCTTGCGTTTTACTTGCGCTATATGCACGTAAACGCATCCCCATAGTGTATTCATGTCTATTTTCTTCCTTTTTACAGTATGTGCTTAACTGCAGTGATTGTTTTTTTTGCTGCTAAAATGAGTGTGACTTACACTCCTGAACGCATTCACATATAGACACAGACAGAGGACTGAAGCTGCTGCTGTTTTAACGTGCTACTTTTGCTATACAGGCTGTGTAGACATTGTGTCACTCTGTCTATTTCCCAAAATGTGGAACTATTTCTTTAATCTTAGTGGTAGTTTTCAGCATCGTAATTGTTTCTATGCTTTCATTGTCTTTCAGAAAGACATTTGGCGAGCATTTGTGCACCATAGCTGATATCTGTCTCACTGACGCAGAGTATGTGCATCAGAACTGAAATCCTCTGAGGAGATGAGAAGGTAACTGACACAGACTGCAGGTTAAAAACTGGTGTGGTGTTTTTTTTTTGCACAAATGGATCGCAGGAGCAGAGAGGTGCAGCAGAGAAACCTGCAGGTGCAGCGAGGGTAAAGCTAAAACTAGTAGGAGGAGTGTGGTCTAGAAAAGAACATTCTGTAGATGATGGATATACAGTATGCAGGATGGAGGACTTTAGTGCATCTCAATATGTGATGTTGCTGCTCCTGAACTTAACTGATAACTGATATTTCGATTATGGCTGTCAAAGTTAATGCGATAATAAAGCGTTAACGCTAATTCGTTTTAACGCCACTAATTTCTTTAACGCATTAACGCAACTTGCGATTTTTAGAGTGAAGATACTGGCATCATATGAAACTAGAAAAAAACAAAGGAATCCTTTGGTACCAACCATGTCATACTAGCTTGTCGTGAAGGAGGTTAAATAAAGCTCCAAACTTGCGCAAAATTTTCAAAGGGGGTCCCTTGACCTCTGACCTCAAGATATGTGAATGAAACTGGGTTCTATGGGTACCCACGAGTCTCCTCTTTACAGACATGCCATGTGCAAGTCATAGTCAAGTCAGCACACTGACACACTGACAGCTGTTGTTGCCTGTTGGGCTGCAGTTTACCATGTTATGATTGGAGCATATTTTTTATGCTAAATGCAGTACCGTTGTTAATTGATTTCCAATAATAAATATATACATACATTTGCATAAAGCAGCATATTTGCCCACTCCCATGTTGATAAGATATTAGATTAGATAATTGAAAAATCTCCCTTTAATGTGCATTTTGAACAGATAAAACTATGGACACTCATGTGATTAATCACGATTCAGTATTTTAATGGATTGACAGCCCTAATTTTGATGTTTTGTAGAGACTTTGGTAAAGAAACATGCACTAGTCGACCAGTGGGAGGGTTTATCTCGGTGGTCCACATCTGTTGAGTCCGACTGCAGGTTCTGGCATCATGACACAACATGATGCAAACACACAGCGATAAAATCACATGCATCAAGTGTGTTTTGTCCTTGTGCTGTCCTGAACATCCACTCCTTTAGGCCCTGCACCTGGCCTCAGTATACAACCCCCCCACCCAAACACACACACACACACACACACACACACACACACACACACACACAAAAATAAATAACACACACTCCTGCTCTTTAACTGAAAATATTTCCATCTCGTCTGCTCTGCGACATGCCTTTTAGGGGTTTTGGACTGTGCTACAGGTATGGCATTACTCAGCTGACATGTCTTTAGCTGGCATGTGCGTGACTGTGTGCTTCGTCTGCCTGGTGGTGTACCGTTCCCAGTGCCCCCGCACTCCTTTTTTGCTGTTTCATCGCGTCGCCCGCTGCATTCCCAGCTCTGTTTTCAGGGCGACCTGTCAGATTTGCACTAATCCTCAGGATGAGGATGCCATGTTGCCTGTGGCGCTCCCTTTCTTTTTGTTTCTCTTCTGCACTCCGTTTTCACTCCTCTCTCTCAGTCTTCCTCTTTTTCGTCTTCAGTTTGTCTGTGCTCTTCTATAAGTCTGCTCTCTGTCCCTGTAATCACGTTTTCCTGACTAATCGGAGCTGTGTCGGGCTGTGTTGTGAGGCGTGTTTGCTAGGAGTGTGTGGGCTTTTATGTGTACGTACAGTGTGTGTGGATAAATTATGTAAAGTAGGTAAAAAAGAGTGAGGAAGTGCGAGTGTGATTACATCAAAATGTGTGTGACAGCTGAGCATGAATACGTGTTTATGTATGTGAAACCTGCCACCTGGTTAACTCCGCTTTCAGGTGCTTTCAGGGCCAATTAACACTTCCCTGTATCGTGTTTTACAAACAGTTTAATTCATTAACAAGTCCGCTGTCTGTGCTGCTACACTAGTTATGGCAGTGAATTCTATGTTCCAAAATTAGACATACTGTACCTGTATACCACGAAGTGATGCATGCTCCAAAAATGATTAATTGTTGAGTTAAGGAAGATGTCATGTCATATGTCATGGTTAAAGTTGTAATCCTTAAGATTTCAGCAGGCGACAACCTCCAGTTCTGAAAAGTGAAGCCAATGCTGAAGTGCCTTAAACTTGCATTCTATATAATACCCAGCAGGGGGCGACTCCTCTGGTTGCAAAAAGTAGTCCGATTGTATAGAAGTCTATGAGAAAATGACCATACTTCTCACTTGATTTATTACCTCAGTAAACATTGTAAACATGAGTTTATGGTCTCAATCGCTAGTTTCAAGTCTTCTTCAATACTGCATGATGTTCATTTAGTAAATTATGGTCCCATTTAGAGTCGAATAGACCATAAAGCAGGGTATGCTTTAGGGCGTGGCTACCTTGTGATTGACAGGTCACTACCACGGCGTTGTCCGGTCTGAGTGCTGTCCGTGTTTTCCTCTTAGTACTTTACGATACGATACAATACGATACGATACAACTTTATTGTCGGTTTGCACTGAAATTCATTTTGCATCCATAGGCAGCTCAATTTGAGAAAAAGTACACATACAATAGACAAACTGTTACCATAAACAAACAGACAAGAAAGACCCATCAGACAAAAACCAAAACACATCACAACTAACCATACATAACCCATTAAAAAATTACCATCTGTCCTGTGGATTTACATCTCCTTAGCAGCACATTAATTATTATTAAGCAACAAGATGGACTGATGAACGAAAGTGTTCTTCAGCCTGATGCGATTAAATGGAGGGACTCTAAATCGCATCTTGGAGGGCAGAAGTTGATATTCCCCATTTAAAAAGTGAAAGGGATCAGAAGAGATGCTTTTGGCAAGTCTGAGCATGCTCTTGTTGTGAGCTGCTTGAAAGGAGGGTGTCACAGGTTGGCCAGTGATCTTCGCACAAATTTTGATATGGCTATAAAGTTTAGTTTTAAGTTTTTTCAGAGAGACTACTGAGCCAGGCTGTACTGCAGTACAACAGGACACTCTGAATCACTGAACTGAAAAATAGAAAAATAATCTGGCTACTGGCGCCAAAAGATCTGAGTCTGCGAAGAAAGTAAATGCACTGCTGTATCTTCTTAGACGTAAATTCAATGCGAGGGGTCCATGACAGGGTGGAGTCTATCATAACTCCCAGGTATTTGTATGAAGAGACCGGTTTGATTTCTACATTGTGAATTGTAACTGGAGGCAGCTGACAGTCAGGAGGAAGGCCAAAAATAATTTCTTCTGTCTTACTGTTGTTAATGATAAGAGTATTTTTGTCACACCATTCAATTAGCCAGTCAACATTACACTGGTGCAAACTGAGATCATCGCTGTCAGTCAGCAGAGAGAGTACTCTAAAAGAAATTGGTTGGGCGGTGCAATCAGCAGTGTACAGAGTAAATAACACAGGAGAAACTGATCCACTGACAAAAATATACAGAAAATTATCATTTTCTTGTTTTTTAGATCACAGTGACAAACACATCATGTTTCCTTTGTCTGCTGCACGATAAAAGCTACCCATGTTTCACCAGTTTTATTGTGCAGCAGTGCCAGTAAGATGCTATCAATTAGATACAATTGCACTGGATTACATACATGTAAACATGTTGTTTTCCTGTGGGTCCCTAGTGCTTAGGTAGGCAATCTGAATCCGGCACAGAGATAATTACTGAATGTAAATACTTTAAATGGTTATTGCAGAAAAATGCAGACCATAAATTGTACTGTATTAAACGTGGGTTGATGTCATGATAACTTTAATGTATTTATTTAGGTTTTTTTCATTCCCATCTCAAGCTCAATCAGCTGAGCACATTCACACTTTTCTCTTCAGCCAATCAGATTTTGCCACCACCTCCGGGAGCCAATAATCTCTTTGCTGTCAGCTGTCATTTTAGTGACCTTCCACCCCATTCAACTCCAGTTTTCATAACAGTCAGCTGTCCAGCGAGTCCTTAGAGTGAACCCATTAGAAATCTGGCTCCAAATCACATCCATGCATATGTTCAGCCATTGGCCTTCACTCCACCACCACCACCACTGTTTATTGACTATTGACTCATTTCCAGTGCAGCTTTCTTAGTCTGTAAGACTGCCATAGCAACAAACAATCTGATTTAATTTTGATTTTCATTTCTTCTATTTGGATCCATGCAAAGAGTTTCCCCATCCCACCCAAGAGGATCCACTTGCATCAGGAAAAAATCAGTAAAAGTAATATTGCAAACATCAAATCAACCTCCAGCTAAGATTTGATTAAAGAGCGACACCTCCCTTGACGTGCGCTTCCTCCTCTGTGAGCTCCAGTCTTGCCTTCAACACTCTCACCTCCCTTTTAAAAAAAAATAAAAAAATATTCTATCTTTCTCCCTCTCACATGCATGTTTGTTTAGTTTTTTTTTTTTTTAGTTGTTTACCCGTTTTCAGCCTGTCATCTTGTCACCAACAGAATCGAGGGAGAAAAAGCACTATACCTGACCAAGAAAGGCACGTGAAATCACAGGAAAAGTATTTACATAAGCCTCAAGGGGGGGATGGAGGGTGGGGGGGTGAGGGAAAGAAGGGGGGGTTGATAGCAGGATAAGGGGGACGTTCTATTTCCGTCGGATCTTGGCTGGGATCAGTAGCAGATCAGGGCTCAACGCATCACTCAAGCTACTACAAAGATAAATATATAATTGAAAGAGGAAGAGAAAAGTCGACGTGTGGGATGACAGATGTGTGATTCCGACTCAAGTCCAAACCTTTGAGGCGATCTGATGCGCATCATTAGCCAATGTTGTCTCCTCGCCCATGTGTACCTGCATATATGTGTGTAATGTGTAATCAGTGTGCGTACTGTATGTACAAAGGACCGTGTGGACAGAGTGTTTGACGACCGCTGCGCGAGTGTGTTTATATTCATCTATGCATGTTTGTCTTGGATTTTTGAGCAAACAAATTTGTGTGCATTTGTACTGATATGTGATTTGAAGCGTCTTGGACGATTAAGTAGCGTTTCCTGTCGTATGTGTGTGTGTGTGTAGGATCTTTGTGTTTTGGCATGCATGGATAGCAGTGTGCACAAAACAGCTCTTATTTATGTGTAATCATGAAAAAGACCGCACACTCCCCGGTTGAAGGAAATAGAGGAAGAAGAAAGGGATATAAACAAGGCTGGATGGGAATTGTATGAGGAGAAGGGACTCCCCAGGGGCCAATAAAGTTGCTTAATTACGGGCGGCCTTGTTAATTTAGTCTCTGGCAATGCGGAAGATCTCCGTCTTGCCAAGGAAACACAGCAGCAGCTGCAGCGGCTGACTCTTCCCTGAACTCTACATGGCCTCGTCCCAGTCAGCGCGGTGCAAGCAGGGGGAGATTTATACACGGTACATGCTTCTTTTTTGTAATATTTTGGGAATGTTGCTGTTACGACGTGATTGTGGCAAGTGTCCAAAGTTCTCGGAAAGCAGTTTGTAAAGCTTGTCGTCGACGAGAGGAGCGAGACTTGATGATCGTAAACAAATATGGGGATAACTGCGCACGTTTTCAGTCTCTCCTGGAAGACATTCATACTATTGTGTTGACTCGGTTGTTCAAACCAAAAGTGACAGAAATAGTTTTGTAAAGAATGAAAAAAGAGAGAGAGAGAGAGAGAAGTTCAAACTCCTTCCTGACCTTCACACAGCTGGCCAATCACGGCAGTGAAGCGAAGTGAAGTGAAGTGGGTGTGAATGTTGGATTGTCAGTTGTGGAAAGTTACAGAAATTGTCAGACGCAGCCCCCAATTCTTCTGAAGCTGCTATTATATCCGACAAGCAGATCTGATGGAGTTGGAGCAAAATATTAAAATTGCTCCTCCAATTAAGTGTGACATCCAGCGTTGAAGCAGTGGAAAATATCTCTTCTTTCGCCACTTTGTCACTGTGTTTGTTATTGTTGCGATCTAAAACGTTTGTCTGAAAGTTTTGTCACCTTTTTCTTTTCATTTTGTTGACTTATTAGTTCTACTTATTTGACACTAGAGTTGGCAGGGTGGAGGCTAGCAACTTATTGTTGAAATCAAAGAACTTTATTACTTTAAACTAAGGCTGTCAAAGTATATGGAAACTGAAAACTTAAGGGATCCATTGGTACCAACCATGTCATACTAGCTTGTCGCGAAGGAGGCTAAATAAAGCTCTAAACGTACGCTAAATTTTGCCGAAGAAAAATTGAAATGGCCATTTTCAAAGAGGTCCCTTGACCTCTGACCTGAAGATATGTGAATGAAAATGGGTTCTGTGGGTACCCACCAACTAGAGGCGATGAAGGCCGACTGTTGCGTTGCCTCACGTTGCCTTTGTCTTGGCTGACAAGTTGCACTTGAACCCACCGTAAAGACTACAGCTAACGGCTAGTTAGCACGTACGTTCTGCGCCTACGTGAGAGGATATAACTCTCCACACCAGCAGGCGGCGGTATTCGTCTGTATTCGTCATTCAAAAAGGGAAACCGGACGAGGATGGCGGATATACAAGCCGTTGTTATGATACGTACATGAAACAAAGTGGCGTTTGCCAACCATTTTCACACCACTCTCACTCACCACTTAGCTTCATTCCAGACGGTCATGTTGTTGTGAAAATATCCGTGTGTTGGAATGATCAGATGAGATGAAAATGAAAAATGAGAAAAGCCTTCTGTGTGCACTCTCTTGACTTTGCTTGTTTGCTGGCTTTCCTCACTTCAGTTTCTCTTCTCGTGCACTGATTCATTTAAGCTGAACAGCCAATCAGAGTGATTTCTCTCACCGATGGGCTCCGCTGCTGATTCAACATGCTGAATCGCCCAAAAAACCTCCGACACGGGCAGACTAGAGCCAACGGTGCGGAAAACACCGCAGAAACTAGGCAAACAGACGCTCACCGACGAGCCCCAAACTGTCATGCAGGGCTTTAAGTGGAAACAAGATTCAAACTGAAGAGTTGTTGATCACTTGCTGCCCCTACCAGACGGTTAAGAGTAGTGAGGAGTCAGCAGCATATATTTTCAAAAAGTGTGAATCACTGCAACCACGAGAGGACCTTGAACCTAGAGTCCTAAATGAGCACAAAAAATATTACGCTGATGGGTCCAGTAGTATGATAAGCCGTGGACAGACAGATAGACCGAATACATGATCTCCTGGCGGAGATAATGATTTTGTCTGAAGGGGATTTCCCGTTCCACAAGTTGTAGTAGAAAGGAAGGGAGAGAGTTGTGCTTGATGATTTTTAAGGAGCAGAAATTCATATCTCAGTTTTAAAACTTGAGATGTTATTACCCCCTCCCCTTCTCTCTCAGAACGAGTGTGTATATCTGTATATGTGTGTAGGCAATATTACGGCATATTGCTACACAAATGACCCCGCTGTGAAATGAAAACTGCTATAGAAGGAGTAATGGAGGGAGGAAAGGAGAGAGGGATTTAAAATATAGAGGGAGAGTCATTGATTAAATGCTGCAAAGTGAGAGTAATTCTGCGAGCACTGGGAATACACACACCACACTCCTTCCATTATTCATGCCTCTGCATTTCTCTCTTCACCTTCCCCTCCTTTCATTCTCTGTCTCTCTTTCCACCCTCTCTCTCTCATCTGTGAGCTGGCTGTCGATGACCGATGATAAATTGCGACCGGTGTAGAACCTGCGTTTAGTTCTATCATTATTCAATAACTTGTGCAGCAGAAATCAAGGCAACCTGGCAGTTATTGTACTGCTGCTGGTGCCATGTGATTATTCGCCATAATTTACTTTACTGCCCTGTCCTATAGTACCAATGTTAACTTGAGTTGTTTGTCTAACTGGGAGAGGAGAGAACTGTGGGTGTCCTTCAGTTTGAGTAACTACTTCAGTTTAATAAGAAACAAAGTGTTCCGCAGTTGTAGATAATGAGAAAGTTGGCAGCGCTTTATCGGGGAACTGGTGCACAGTGGCGTTTATCTTTGGCAGCTTGTACAGACACAACATGGAAGCTGCAGAAAGTGTACTTGAGATATGGATTAAAGAATGGCTTTAATCGTCTGTAGATAAGCATACGCTATATGAAACAGAAATATAGTTGTGTTTCTATATAGACATCTTATAAGATGTCATAAAAAAAAATGAAAATACCTGGCACAAGTTCAAGGTGATTTGCTTGTTTTGTCTGACAGAAAGTCCAAACACAAATATTCTCAATTCACAGTGATATAAAACATACAAAAATTCAATAAAATCTTACATTTGTGAAGCTGGAAACTGTGAATGTTTGGTATTTTTTAAGGCTGTCAATCAATTAAAATAGTTAATCATATTTAATTGCACAATTTTATCTGTTCAAAATGTACCTTAAAGGGAGATTTGTCAAGTATTTAATACTCTTATCAACATGGGAGTGGACAAATTTTTATGCAGACTGTTATTTCATTCTAACATAACATTATTTGGCTGCTTATCCAGCCCGCTCTCTTTCCCAAGACGTCAAATACCGACGTTTTGTCACGGCACAAGGCTTCCTTTAACATCTGTATGAGACGCAACAGGCTTTCAAGTAACTCCTATGTAAACACATCTGAGGCAATATTAGACACTCAGAGCAACTGCTCCGGAAGTCAGGTGATGTATAATAAAGAGCGACTTTGTCTTTGCTCTTTATTCTACATCATTTATTCTACTGTGAAGGGAGGAGGACGGGATGGACGGGTTGGTCAAATGACCAAGTACTTAACTTACGTAGCGTACGTAACGTAGGCTATGTAACCGAAGTTGCATAACAAACATACTTATTTTAACCCAAACTTCGATTTTACTAAACCTAACCAAGTATTTTTGTGCCTAAACCTAAGTGACGTCAAAGGGTCCTGACCAAACGTCCATATGTGATGACTTGGTAGTTAGAACGGGTCGGCTTAGTTTAGACTTGTTAGTAGTTTCAAACTGTTATGTTTTTACTTTTAACAACAGCTATCTTGTTGCTGATGTGTAAACTTCCCCAAATCTGATAAAAAGCTAACATTATCCTAAACTCTGATAGCATTCAGTGCTAACAGTGACAACAAAGGCAACAGTGCTGACAGAGCTAAGCTATGCTTCCGCTACGGCGCCATCGGTCGGGATGGCGTTATCAGCTGCAACCGCCATATGAGCGTGGTGTAAACAGCGGCTGTGAGCTATCCAGTAGGGCATGCTCACATGCACGAACATGCACTAAAAGCACAGAGAAGCTCGGATTACAACACACACACACACACACACACACACACACACACACACACACACACACACACACACAAAGGGAGAGTAACTTCATTCTCTGCTCAGGTACACATTACTCCTCTATATCTTTACATAGCAAATAGTTGTTTTATGCTAAATTAATGCTCTGGATATCCTATAGAGCACCTTTAATTAATGATGTGCTCCTTTGCTTTGGAAGTAACACTTGGTTACTACTGCAGGTAGTAAGCTAGTATGCCTGGCATGCTAACAATTTCATCTAACTGTTTAATTCATATCTTACAATTGTACAGTTGTACTACGGTGAATCCCGTTGGTTATGAAATCACATCCTTGCATTGCCTGAGAATGTATCACGTGTATCCTGACCTCTACATTAGTAGTTTTGACTGCCCCAGCTGGCATCCTGCCAGCCCAGCCTGACCCCCTGCAGCTGGAGCAGATATATCAGCCTGCTCAGCTTAAACCGCATTGATATGTGGGGGATTCATTCTACAGTATGTTAAGCCTGCAGGCTGCAGCCCACTGACTTCTATTGGAGTCGGCCACAGCGATGGCCTACAAGGGTTAATGGGTTGGCAGTTGGAGCTGAGGACACAGGAATTAGACTTCTGCTACTAATTGCACAAGGGAAAGATTTGTTTAAATTGGGAGGGAATAACCCTGCAGGGCTGCAGTGGGGGGTACTCAGCCGAATATGTCGAGGCAGTAGAGAAGTGGATCTGCCTCTGTGGAGCTTCATTGACAAAAGCAGAAACACAGGGATAGTTGCTCACTTCATGGATATCACAGAATTAATTTCAATTTATGATGACTTTTTGCTGGCCGACGCTGCTGTAGAATGTCTCTTTTTCTTTGAGTTCAGGCTGGGCACAGAAAGTTAAGTAAACATGACCTGTTTTTATTTGCAGCCTGGTAATAATTTAAAAGAACGTATTAGTGATCTCACTAGCCTTCATTCAAACTCCATAACACCACTGTTTGAACTTAAAAACTTATATTCAGTCACAGATTAAGGTTTTCTTCAGATGTTTTCAGATTTCCTAATCTTTCTGTATGTGGTCTGCTTTAGTGGATGATATAATCAACACTCTGAGGCTTTTTTTTTTCTTGCTCTTAGTCCCACAATTTTCATTCCTTACAGATATACGGTATATTCAAATATTCATACAAACTTTAAAGGTTCTCTATACGATATCCAGAGCATTAATATAGCAGCTAACAACTATTTGCTATGTAAAGATATAGAGGAGTAATGTCTACCTGAGCAGAGAATTAAGTCACTCTCCCTCTGTGTGTGTGTGTGTGTGTGTGTGTGTGTGTGTGTGTGTGTGTGCATGTGCATGTCGTGCATGTGAGCGTGCCCTACTGGCTAGCTCACGGCCGCTGCTCTGCACTGCACTGCTCTCATACAGCGGTTACAGCTGATAACGGCCTTCGACCAACGACACAAAAGCATTCTCAAAAAAAAAAAAAAATCAAACCCACATCACTTATAGTTTTGTAACTTTGACCTTCTGCTGTTGCTCATCCATCCATCAAATACCTCTATGCTTTTTCACTATTCCTAACCTATATCAAGTAATCAGCTAAACTCCTGTCTAACTTTACTTAAGGGGACTATTTGTAACTTATCACGCGCATAAATCCTAACTGGTCGCAATCCCATGCGCGCTCGCGTGTGGGCACGCGCTGCTCCTGCTGCCTGCTGCCTGCTTCCTGCTTGCAGAAGCACTCGTTCTCACCCGTTCGGCTCGCTCCCACTCCACGTGCACGCGCGCAAACTGCAGAGAGTTAGTTTAGCTCTGAGAATATCTAGTGAATGTGCAGTGGACGTTTTTGCAGAAATAAATGCTGCCGCTCCTCCAGACCAACAGAGGTTTCCCGTGTCTTGTGAAGTGACGGAGCTCCGCAGAGAGTTACGTTATCCCGACCGGGTGTCGGTCTCTCTCCCCCCCCCTCCCCCCCCCGTTCCCTCCGCGGTCGGCAGGAAGCAGGAAAAGCCAGCACTAGGATCAGCATTGATTCATGGAGAGACCTTCGTCTGGTCAGCTAACATTACTGCCAAGCAGGTGAAATATAGAGTGATATTGTGTGTTAGCTGACGTGTGTCGCCCCGCTGTTTAGACCGGTGCTCGTTCATGTCAATGTAGCGCGAGCACAAGCGCGAGCACGAGCAACAGGACGCTGACTTTCGTTGACATTGCGGCCACAGGTATCGCTGTGAACAAGCAATTTATGATTCTTACATATAGCCCCTTTAAATAAGTGATTTTTAAAGGTGACCATGTTTTAAACTAACAGCTAATCCAAAGCAAAAATGTGACCACGATTCAATCGTGTCAGATAGCTAATCCATGTGTGCCTGCACTAATTTCATGTTAACATGCCCACTGATTGCTGTGGGATCCCAGATGACTGGGAAACACACATGATTAGGAATGATGTTACAATTAATTCTTATTGATTGGCTCAAGGATGGATGCAGACTAATGACAGTCAAGTGGCTCATCTTATGCCCTGCCAATCCTGTCTCCTATGAAATTCCGTTTTCATACAACTAAACTGCATTTTCAGTGACATTTTGAGTGAAACGTGTTTTCTCCTGGATTACGGTCACAGTTTTTAACAGTTTTGAACCCGTGGTTAACAATGGCCGTGCCAGTTTTTGGCTAGTATGCTAGTATGACATGGTTTTAAACAGTTTTAAACATGTTAACATTGTAAATGGAAACAAAACATAAAACATAACAAAACTACGTGGTTAGGTTTAATAAAAAAAAAAGATCAAGCTTTGGCTTTAAATTACTATGTGGTTATGTTTAGTGAAAAATAGGGCTGTCAATTGATTAAAATATTTAATTTCGATTAATCACATGATTATCCATAGTTAATCATGATTAATCGCAAATTAATCACACATTTTTTTCTGTTCAAATTGTACCTTAAAGTGAGATTTGTCAAGTATTTAATACACCTATCACATGGGAGTAGTAAAATATGATGCTTTATGCCAAAACTGCATGTGATTATCATAAAGTGGGCATGTCTGTAAAGGGGAGACTTGTTGGTGCCCATAGAACCCATTTTCATTCACATATCTTGAGGTTAGAGGTCAAGGGACCTCTTTGAAAATGGCCGTGCCAGTTTTTCCTCGCCAAAATTTAGCGTAAATTTTGTGTTTTTTAGTGTCCTTCGCGACAATCTAGTATGACACGGTTGGTACCATGTACTTGCAACTTTAATACTGAACCCACTACAACCTCTGGAAGATTGATATCGCAAGTTCCGTTATTATCGAGTTACTATCGCTTTAACTTTGACAGCCCTAGTAAAAAAACATCATGGTTTGGCTAAAAATTACAACATTTGTTACATTATTTAAGCTACAGACGTAAATTAAAATAAGTGAATGTTGACTTTTGTTTCACACGGGATACTAACAGCGGCCTCCTGGGTGAAAGTCCTGTGTGTTTTGACCCATCCACCACCCCGACCTCCTCCCTACGCGGACTGTCTTTAGAAACGTATTTGTGATACGCCAAAAACCAAAAATAAAAATAAAATACGCCTCCCTCGAATCGTAATTCACAATGCAGTTTCGTTGTTTCGAGACTGGGCTGGTCCTGCATATGTGTGCATCATCATTTAACTTCCCTCCTCAATTTTTCTGCCGTAGCTCTGGTTCCCTGCTTGATCCACTACTTACAAAGTATTTGGCCGTCTGAGAATAGCACCAACAATAAATATTGCATGTTGTTCCCAAACTCCGCATCCCCTCCCTCCCTCCCGGCTAACAGTCGCTAATCGTGTTCATGTATCTCCCAGCGGCGCTCCCCGAGATGGCGTTTGAAGCTGGAGGTTCCACTCTCCGCAGCTACAAACTCCCAATAAAGGACGCAGCTGAGGATAATTAGGCTCGCCGAGCATATTTTTTATTTAGGAACAGATGCATTCACTCTTCATAAGCTCTTTATAAGCTCTTTTTCACTCCCCTCTTTTGAATGTTCTCCTCCTCTCCATCCCTCCTCTCTGACGCTCTGTTAAGCCCGCTATCTGATGTGGTAATGAGGCACTAATGAGACAAGGTCCGTCTTAATCTCAGGGAGAGGATCGGAGCGCCGGACGATTTTAAACAGCCCGTGGGGTTAGCAGAGGGAGGGGCCGTCCGCGAGGTAGGGCGTGAGAGAAAGAAGTGAGACTACCAGAGACAAAGGTGAAAAGCAGAGTTGTATATATGCGTGTGTGTGGTGTAAATTAGTTGTAGACTTAGTGCAACGTTCTGTGCTAATGACTTTAGAACATGAGTGGGTGGAAGGAGTCGGTACTGAGTTGTGACCCTGATGGGAAACAAATAATGAGGCAGTTGTTGAGCGCACACTCAACACCCACACACTTGTTTTTAAAAGAAAACTGACAGAAAGTGCATTCTTCATCCCTCGTGAACTGTCTTTAAAGTCTCAGCTTCTTTCATCCTCTCTCTCTCAGGTCCCGTCCAGCTGTCCCCTGGCCGTCTCTTTGTCTTTGTCCGTGCTGCTACCTGCTTTCTGAAAGATGAAGGCATGTTCTTTATTCCTCTTGATGAAAAATCGGGAAGCTCCGCTGCAGATGTTCTGTCGCTCCCACCTCGTTCGCCGGTGGGATCCCGCTAATCAATCAAGTCAATTACCACTGAAGTCTCATCATTTCCCCTCATCATAGATTTATTTGTGTTTGACTTACTTGAAAGTTTGTGACTTTATCTTGACTCACAAGAACTTATGGTGGGGTAAAAGTTTTTTCTTTTGCCTAAACTTGGATGCATAAATTAACTACTTCCTTTCTTTTAAATTGTCACTGCTGGCTTCGCTATGAGTCAGGGGGTTTGAGAACTTTTGACTTGCGGCAGACTTGTAAAGCTGACAGCTGATTTCTGCTGTCCCAGTCTGAACTGCGGCTGTGAAGTTGCTCTCCTGCTTGCCTTCACACTCTTCTGTCTGACGCCATATGTTGCTTTTTTGACCAAGATTCCGCCCGAGGGATTATCTCGGATCATCCAAAAAGTCTCGTCTTCCAGCTCCAATCCCACTTCTGGCTTCTCCCTATGACTTCTGATTCCCCTCTGCAACTAGAAACTTTTCTCTAGATGAGACATGCAGAATTGTCCAGCACCTAGTTACCATTTTACTAAAATGCAAAGTATTCAGAGCACAGATGGATGGATTCTCACGATTACCTGAAGCCTGAATTTACCACTAAGTACCTTTTTCTAGAAAGTGGACCAACTTGTGGTCTTCCTCAGTGGGTGCAGTTTGCTCAGTAACGGAATATGGAACTTTGGTCACCTGGTTTTGATATCATGGGGGGTACATCCCTGTCTCTGTTCAAACATGGTCTCTGGTCTTTCCCAGAAAAAGCTAGTAAGTGGACCCTTGAGTCAAGATGTTTATCTTTTTATTATGTTTCTTTATGTTTGGTTGTCCGTCGTCCGTCCCACTCTCGTGAACGTGATATCTCAGGAACGCCTCGAGGGAATTTGGCACAAACGTCCACTTGGACTCAAGCATAGAAAGTATATAAAGGTGGACGACGCATCTCTACTTCCTCCCACTGTACAGAAGTGAAGCCAAAATATCCCGGATACGAGAGCTGCCATCTTGAGATTTTGACGTCTTTGAAGCCAGAGTCTGCGCAGTAGTGTTCGGCCGGTGAAGTCTGGGTATCGAGGTCCCGCCCACACACCTGGCCGAACCAATCACGAACCGAGCACTGCCGCAGCTTGCTAGTGAGAGAGAATCAGAACTGTCATTCATGACGTCTCACCCCCCCTTTTAATAGCATATTATAGCATATCAAATAATTAATTAAAACCAAAATTATCCGAAAAATGAACACTTGAACATACATCAGTGTGATAAAAACTACCTAAAATGACAGAAACCGTCTTTGGAAAAATGTATTTGAATGATTTTTTGACTTTTTAGTTTGGCCCATTCACTAACATTGAGGGGGCGTGATTTATGACCTATACTGCAGCCAGCCACCAGGCGGCAATTGACATGTTTTGGCTTCACTTTTGGGGAGCTGTCATGTCGTCCATCTTTATATACAGTCTATGGACTAAGGATGAACTGATTAGATTTTGGAGGTCAAAGGTCAAGGTCATTGTGACCTCATGTCCGTCCCATTTGGGTGATATCTCGGCCTTGAGCGAATTTCTTTAAATTTGGCACAAACGTCCACTTGAACTCAACGAGGAACTAATTATAATTTGGAGGTCAAAGGTCAAGGTCACTGTGGAATAGGATTAAATTATGAAGTGATGACATTTTGGACAGACATGGATGTAAACTGCAACTTGACTGGTTGGCGGAGGCACACAACCGCGAGGGGGTAGTCCTCGTTTTTGTCAAACTATTGTTTTCAATGTTAGAAATTAGCTTTAGTTATATATGTGTTTATCTTTTATTCTGTAATTGGCTTCTGATTTGTTTCCGATACAGTGTACCGCTCTTAAATGGTGATTTAATTTTGAATATAGTTCAAACTTATTTCAGTCTATTTACTTACTATAATTAATTACTTTTACCTGTGAATAGTCAACATGAAACCTCATACTGTACTTCAAGGCCAGCATCACAGATTTGTAGTAGCAAATTACAAATAGATTAATAACATCATTTAAAAATGGATTCAAAATAGGGCTGAACGATTTTGAAAAAAACTTCTAATTACGATCATTATGACTGCGATATGATTTGCAATATTAGAGGAAATGATAACTTTTTCTTCATTACTATCATTTTCATTTTCATGATTATGGTGTGATTTTTGCGGGGATCTATATTAAACAAAGATGTTTTCTTCTGTTGTCTGTAGAATATGATGTGTAGTCCAGCACATCTCTGCAGCACCACAATATTTAATTTAAAATGCTATTTTGACACACATTTCACATTTAACAAATAATGCGCCTCCTGCGATTTGAGCAATATTGCAATTCCAATAAGATTTTGATTACACACCATTCCAAACAACTTGTTTCCATCCATTGTGGAAGCCTTTCAATTATGCATATATTACCACATATCATAACTCAATGAAATGATTGGAACTAAAACACGTGACAGATTCATGCAATGTCGTGTTTTCCACTGTTTACCTTTACAAAAGTGTACATTTCCCTAACTCTATGGGATATGTTTAAACATTTGCTTTTTGGTTATATTTATCTAATGCATAAAGAATAGTGTAGCAGGATACATATGATAACATGTCTTGTACAGTGTAAGTGACAGTGGGATTATGGCGAGCGGCGCCGCAGCAATCTGTCTCCTCGCTAACAGAACTGGGTCTCACGCCACATCATGCCACATGGGGGAAGTGTCAGAGAAGTGATCTCTTTTAAGGATTTGCTACTGTAATATTTAGGACACACACACGCCACATACAGTATGAGCTGTGCGGTTGATGTATGCATGCATGCAAGCAGTGAGATACACACATGCACTGTGTGTGAACGGGTTTATGTACATTATGCACAGATGCTTTCGGCACACAAGCACAAACAAATACTGAGATCTGCTTCAGGCATCCCGTGCACTCGCACGCAACCAGAGGCAGCTCCTGTTTGCATGCCAACTGTAACATACTTGAATTGTGTGAACTCGAATCCACTCAAGTGATTTATGCAGGAAACGTAAAAAAAACAGCGACCTGAGAGAGAGAGAGAGAGAGAGAGAGAGAGAGAGAGAGTGGAGGGATGCTGCCCCTCTTGAAAACTGAATATTTATGACACCATGACACAATGCACTTCCACTAAGGCCTCCTCTCTGTTTCTCTCTCCCTCTCCTGTTAAAGTGATAAATCTATTTTCCAAGGTTGTTATTACATACCATTGTTTCATTTCTCACCTCTGTGTATCCCCGCGCAAATAAACTGAACTAAGCAAAAACTAAACTGAATTTAAATGAACAGAACCAAAGTCACGGTAAACTAAAATGAATATAAACTGACCTAATATTTTCTCTACCTCTCATTTTTTTTCTTCTTCTCTGTCTCTGTTCTTCTTCTCTTCTCTGTTTTTTTTTTTTTTTAGCTTGTATGTATGGTCGAGAAACAACAAATTTTCCAGGCTAATACATGTGTGTGCACCTGCTGCATGTGGCCATTTCATCATTCCCTCCCGCAGGAGGAATGATGTATACGGGCCATTGTATAAATATGTCAGCTACAGAGGCAGATAGCGCAACCTAATACACTAATGCATACCGATATGCGGAACTATAAGAAGATTGGTCACGCTCCGATACACACGGTAATGTGTTCTTATACATATGTATGCACACACATAACACCATTCACTCTTATTCATAGCAGCTATCCTGCATACACCGTGATGATATAGGTTGTGTACAAATGTGTGAATACTATGAATTTTTAATATGACACTTAAAACATAATATTCTTAAAGATTTGCACCATAAAGTCTTTTTTTTACACTCCTTTCCCAAGAAAGTCTTCTTTCTTTTTTTTACTCTCCTTTCTCAAATGATACAATCAGGGCTGTCAATTGATTAAAATATTTAATCGCGATTAATCACATGATTGTAGATAGTTAATGGTGATTAATTGCAAATTAATGGCACATTTTTTATCTGTTCAAAATGTACCTTAAAGGGAGCTTTGTCAAGTATTTAATACTCTTATCAACATGGGAGTTGGCAAATATGCTGCTTAATGCAAATGCATATATATATTTATTATGGAAATCAATTAACAACACAAAACAATGACAAATATTGTCCAGAAACCCTCACAGGTACTGCAATTAGCATAAAAAAATATGCTCATATCACAACATGGCAAACTGCAGCCCAACAGGCAACAACAGCTGTCAGTGTGTCAGTGTGCTGACTTGACTATGACTTGCCCCAAACTGCATGTGATTATCATAAAGTGTGCATGTCTGTAAAGGGGAGACTCGTGTGTACCCATAGAACCCATTTTCATTCACATAACTTGAGGTCACCAATACTGTTGGATTCCTTAGGTTTTGTAGTTTCACATTATACCAGTATCTTCACTCGCTTTAAAACTGAGCCCGCTACAACCTAAAAATCACAAGTTGCGTTAAAGAAATTAGTGATGTTAAAACGAATTTGCGTTAACGCGCTATTATCGCATTAACTTTGACAGCCCTAGTTACAATGTAACAGCAAATATAACCGCAATTGTTGCCAGATTTACACATGAGAAATGATTTCCATTATAGCCTTTGTACAAGTGCTAATACAAGCTGTCAGACGCTTCAAACAGGTACAATCTTATTCTTGAATGAGGTACAAAATTATCAGTTTTTGTTATGCCTGTCAATCCCACATGACACTCAGCTATACTACAGACCAATTTTCACATTTCGGTCAACATAAATTACATTCACTAATATGTGCATAGAAATGGGCTTCCATACAAACAAAAACAAGTGCCTCACATGAGACAATACTTAAACAAAAGACTCTCAAACAAAAGGCTCAACCTTTCAAAATGGAAGCTTTAAGGTTCCTGAGAAGAACAATTTCAGTGTTAAAGGCTTAAAGGTAAACAGGTGCAAATAAATACCAGCCTGACTTCAGTCAGTGCAATATACAGTAAAAATCACACAAATTCGTATTTAAGGGTGAACCAAAAGAAAAAAAGACTTGACTTTTCCTGCAGGATTTGCTTGTTTACCATTTCAGAAAGCTTATAAACAAAATAAACTTCAGTGTGCAAATGTCTGGTGATCATGTAACCAGAGTTTTTTCCTCATCTTGGGTTGGTTGGGATGCCTCCTCCTGCTCTGTAGTTAAAACTTCACTCTCCTCCTCCACTCTGCCCAAATCACGTTACCTTGCAAGGCAGCTGGATTCGCGATATCGCAAAATCACGCGAGATTTTTTACCATGGTGGAAACGGTATTGTCAAATCTCTACCGGTGGACACATTTCTACCATCGCCCGGTATACAGTATACTGTCATATCGCCCAACCCTACTGTGGTAGAATATATTGGTATAGAAACACACATATATTTTAATATCATTGTTCACCTCATGCGTACTGTATGTCTCGAAAACATATTCTTGTTAAACGTGGGCTAAAATAGGGCTGTGTGAATACTGACTTTCAAATGAGTGAAGCAGGCTGAAAGCAAACTGATGTTCTTCCTGTTTCTGTTAGTTCTTTAATACATCTGGCCAGTGTATTATTGAATTAACGGTTTTAAATATTGTTGTCTATTAAGCCTTTTTTATTGAACGCTGTTTTAATATGCTATGCATTTAGTTAAAAGGTGTGTGTTTATGTTTTTTTTTTACAGACAGCCCGGCCTTCATCATTTGTGCGTACACATGGTCTGAGGCAGCTCTAAATTTGTTCACAGAGTACAAATAAATTCAGGTAAGAAAATATTGATGAATCCCCGATTTGTGCGTAAAATGTTTGTACGCACGGTTTAAGCATAGATTTGTGCATATGCACTGTTTGTGAATGAGACCCGTTGTTAAAACCCAAATATTAAATGTAAAGACGAGCAATAAGTAGCTTCTGTCTCGCAGAAAAAGCACTGACAGGAGAGCTGTGAATGGTATTGAAAAGTGCTGTTCATGTTTCAGATTGTTGAACTGGCTTGGAGCCACTGAGCCACTGACATTTTAACCACAATTAAAGCAGAAAAATAGAAAACTGTCTATTTGACCAACTCCTAGCAGGCAGTATTTGTAACTGTGGCATGAAGTGAACAAAACACTCACATGCACACACACAACATGGCTCTTATATACGGTATAAATCCAGCAGAACTAATCACATTCAACAACACACTAGACTCATTACACAATTTGCTCTCCCACATGCAGGCTGAGATGTGACAGCCACCATCTGTATCTAAAGCATTTTTATTGTGTATGACAGCCGAAGCCAAAGGTCACTTTACACTTCTTGTGAAATATATGATTTGATTTTACATGCTAATTAAAATGTGCATAATGGGAATTTGTACATAGATGTTGTAAATGTGAAAAAAATATATACTTCGGCATATAGCAAAGACATGAATGCGTTGTGATACACGTGCTATCATCCATAATGTACATTTTATATGTGCAGTAAATGCGCCAGGGACACAGACGGGGGACACAGACGGACTCTGAAGGAAGATGTTTTGCTCATCGAATGATTTCAGAGAAGCCAAAAGACACTCAGTTTCCAATTTATTAGGTACATCTAGCTGAAATTAATGCAGTCTTATACAACAGCCCTGCAATAAATGCTATCTTTATGAAGGTTATAATGTTTTAGAGAGGTGTTGACTCAGATTAATATTCATTTTGTAGGACTGGTGCCTGTTCAAAACATGCCTGTTGTTCAGAATGGGCTGAATGCTTGGCTATTGCGTGGTATTGCTACTTGCAGCTTTCTTCTGAACTGCTCATACAACCAGCTTCACACTCGACACTACGCTTCCTTGGGTCCTGAGCAATAAACCTGCCATGAAATAGTTGTGTTACACACCCAGGTCGCAGTTAGAATAGTCAGAATCGTCGGTGAAATACACTTAGCGGAAGTTATTTCCAAATAGGTGTATTAGTCGCTTGCTTTGACATAACCACTGCGGTTATAAAGTATTTTGCTGGCGGTTACGTTATCAGTGTTATAAGTTAATATCAAGTCTTACAGCAGGGAAATGCAGTCTTACTTACGGGGAAAAAACATAACCAAGTCGCACCAGTAGTCCTGGCTGCAACATTAGTGAAATACACTTAGCGGAGGTATTCATTTCCAAATAGGCGTATTAGTCGCTTGCTTTGACATAACCACTACCGTTATATAGTAGAGCATGGATTTAATGAGTGGAGGTATTTTGCCGGCGGTAATGTTATACAGTATGTTTGTGTGGAAAACATACACAATTTGAGTTGCAATGGCAGAGTGGGGCTGTTTCTGTAGCCTATCCACTCGTGCTCGTTGACTCCAGGGGAGTGAAGAAATACTGGACAAAAGGCCAATAAGATCACACCACTGTCACATCCTGGAAAACCTGAACTGCTAAGTTTTGACAACTACATTGCATTTGCAAATAAAAGTATTGATAGGTGTTTTATAGTTGTTATTTTAAAGGCCCTTCTAGGGAAGGGCATTGGAAATTAGCAGTATAGCTATAAATGCAGTTGACACATTGCATTAGAAAATTGTTGTGCAATTCTCTATATGTATATGTATTTGTCCCTTTCAAATAAACATTAAATGAAATTAATGTATAAATGAAAATGCAACTATTGCATGATATTTACGAAGGCTGCTATCTTCAAAAGTGTACAATAAAAAATAACCTTTACCAAAAAGTAGGGCTATCAATCCATTAAAATATTTAATCGCAATTAATCGCAAATTAATGGCACATTTTTTTATCTGCTCAAAATGTATCTTAAAAGGAGATTTTTCAAATATTTAATACTCTTATCAACATGGGAGTGGGCAAATAAACTTGCTTTATGCAAATGTATGTATATATTTATTATTGGAAATCGATTAACAACACAAAACAATGACAGATATTGTCCAGAAACCCTCACAGGTACTGCATTTAGCATAAAAAATATGCTCAAATCATAACATGGCAAACTGCAGCCCAACAGGCAACAACAGCTGTCAGTGTGACAGTGTGCAGACTTGACTTGACTTGCCCCAAACTGCATGTGATTATCATAAAGTGGGCATGTCTGTAAAGGGAAGACTCGTGGGTAACCATAGAACCAATTTTTATTCACAGATCTTGAGGTCAAAATGGCCATGCCAGTTTTTCCTCACCAAAATTTAGTGTAAGTTTGGAGCGTTATTTAGCCTCCTTCCCGACGAGCTAGTGTAACATGGTTGGTACCAATGTATTCTTTAGGTTTTCTAGTTTCATAGATAGTGATACCAGTATCTTCACTCTAGCGTTAAAACTGAGCCCGGTACAACCTCCACGAGATCAATTGCATTAATGCGTTAAAGAAATTAGTGGTGTTTCAACGAATTTGCAGTAACTTTGACAGCCCTACTATAAAGCCAAGCTTTCACATCTGTTCATTGTATTTTGAAGTGAGATTTTTGCGTGTGACCTGAGGTAAGAATGAAATTCCATCTATAGAACAGAAGGAAGTATAAGCAATTTTCACCTTCCCGCTCTCTTCAAAAGATTAACTTAGTTCCGATGAATAATGAATGTAAATGCCTTTGTTAAAATTACAATGCGGTAATTGTTCTCTAAACCTTGCTGTCTCTGCTCAAAACTTTACCGCTCTTCTTGCAAACCTGTCAACAGACATTTATAGCTAAAGGCATCTGGATCATCATTCTCTTTTATTGGACAAGTTCTGAATTCACTAGACCCTCAAAGCTTCAAAGCTTGTCAAAGCTGGACTTCCTAGAATTATGTTATTCAGCATCGCTCCGTGTCAGAGGAAAAACTGGCTACCCGCTTTTAAAAGCAGGCAGACTAAACGCAGTGGTAAATCTTCCACCGAGCGAACTGTAGACACTTGCCAGGCCCCTGTGTGTGCTGATGTGTTTTTCAGGGTGGCTAATTAAATACCTGTCTTATGAGTCCTGATTATGGTAATCGACTGCCAGGCAGGCAGGTCTCTGTAGATCAGACAGTGGATGTCCTTGTGATTAGAAGTGTAGCAGAGCCGGAGAGGACCAGGTAGCAGATCATTAGTGGGTCTAAATGTGGTAGCACCACTCCGGGGGCCCTATGATCACTCCTGGGAGAGTGAGAAAGATTGAAGATTGTGTTTGTGTGAAGGCCTTTTTCCACTCAATTCTGTTCCATCGGCCAAGGCAGAGAGTGAAGAAAGGTTTAGGGTAGATTAAACATCAAGAAGATAAGAGATGATAGATATCTTTACTTGAGCACCAGAGTCTTACCTTATCCCATTCCAAACTGAGTTACTTTGATGTAGCTGGGAGCTCAGAGTAAGGCTTGAACAGGCTGGTTTTTAACTGGATTTTTATCCATCGTGGTTTTGAATTTCACTAGTTTAATTCAAGAAGATCACTGCTAATGTAGGAAAACAATGTACCGAAAGACAGGACATTGTCAGAGTTTATTACCATGGCAACACATTCCCACTTCCAACTCGTCAAATACCGACGCTTGGTCAGTGGCCCCCAGCTTCAAACTATGACACTCTAGGTAACCCTCTAGCGTCAGTTTTGGACGTGTCAGGGACGACGTGTCAGTTTCCGCTCGTTACATGCATAGTGTCTTTTCAAAATAAACTTCCAACGTAGGTTTACTTAGTTTTAAGGTTTACTTGATTATGTTTAGGCAACAAAACTACTTGGTTAGGTTTAGACAACAAAATTACTTGGTTAAGCTCAGGAAAAGGTTGTGGTTTGAGTAAAAATAAGTATGTTTGTCACGTAAAAAAAAAAAAAAAAGAAGCTTCTTGCATAACATACATACGTGGCGCGTAAGTTACATAATAAAAGTATGGTAAAATGAGTCAACTTTGACACAAACAGTTTGTTTGTTTGACCCAACCATCCATGCCGACCTCCCTAAGCGGTCTTTCTCGCTCTTTATACTACGTCAGTTGCTCTGACCGTCCAATATTGATGCGTATGGGTTTACATTGGAGTTACTTGAAAGCCTAAAGGATGACTTGGTGCGTCGGTATCAGACGCCGTTGTTTGATGAGTTGGGAGTGTGAACGGGTTGACCGTGGCCAGATTAACCTGTTAGGGTACCTCAGGGTAACTCACCCAACCAACCGCCCTCTTTTCATTGTGTATGTACTCTGTCGCCTCCATGTTTTCATTAAGTTCAATGTACAGAGAAAAGTCTACGTAGCAACTTTATAATACACCTGGACATCAAGCATCACTCATCACTCATCACTCATCACTCATCACTATGCTGGAATAATATTACCTGTCAGTTAATTTGTAGAATTTTGATTAACCAACTTTAATTAAGAATATCTACCATGTCTGTAAAATATTACCTGAAATAATGAAGGTGTAAGATTTTGACACAGAGCTCCGTTGACAACATAGATTGGGTAACAATGCTTTGTTGATATTGTACTTTAGTACTACAAATTCCCTAACAAATGTGCAACTAATCAAATGTGACCCTGGAGCTTTTGGGGGTCTCGGGTCTCGGGGTTGCCCACCTTTCGCAGGTGATATTCTAGCCTTGGTTATCACTGTTGGTGAATACTTGGAAAACATTCTTTGTCAATGTTTTGGATGTTTTTTGATGATTCAAACACAGCATGTGTTTGTGCATTTTAAATGGATATTGTTTCTGCTCTTGCCTACCAATCAGGAGGTCGGTGGTTCGATCCCTGGCTCCTCCAGTCCACATGTCGAAGTGTTCTTGAGCAAGACACTTAAAGCTGAAGTAGGCGATATTGGAGCAAATATGATTAAAAAAAGTTATTTTTATAAAACGGTCGCTACAGTATATCCTGACAGTAGTACATGAAACAGGTAACCTGAAAATAATCATGTTCCTCTGTGTCCTACTGTGTCCTCCGGTGCTCCTAATGGCATCTGAAAGATTTCACTTACCGGAGGAAAACAACCAGTCAGAGCTGATCTGAGATCTGCTGTCCAGCAATCATCTATGAGAGCCGGCTGTCAATCACTCGCAAACTCCAACCAAACGGTCAAACTAGGCAGCGCTGATCAAATATGAATCAATATTCTGTTACTGTAATGCCTATTTCTCGCCTCAAATGTTTTCAGAATCATCTTGTAGTGTACTTTTTGGCTGTAAAATGAGAAAGTTTGTGACCCAGCAGCCATGTTGAGATCAGGTTGAGAGGAACGCCAAGTACCGGTCACATGACCGGAGCACAGCCAATAGGAACACTCTCTCTCTGAAATGACCTGTGATTGGTCAAAGTCTTCCGTCATGGGCTAGATTTTCTAAAGCCTGAAAACAGAGCCATGATGTGGAGCAGAAGTCTAGTTATCTCTCAGAACACTTGAATTACAATATGCTGAAAGGTTATTTTGGAATTTTTGCCCAATGATGCCAAAAATATACTGCCTACTGACACTTTAACCCCAAATTGGTCCAGAAGGCTGTGCTATCGGTGTGTGAATGAGTATTAAGATTAGATTCTGATTGGTAGGTTGGCACCTTGCATGGCAGCCTCCGCCGTCAGTGTATGAATGTGTGTGTGAATGGGTGAACGTTGACATGTAGTGTAAAGCGCTCTGAGTGGTCGGAAGACTAGAAAAAGCGCTATATAAATGTCCATTTGCCATTTACCATTTAATATATTCTGTATTGTATTTATCCTCCTAACACTGCTTTTATGCTGCCTTCTTGGCCGGGTCTCCCTTAAAAGAGAGACGGTGATCTTAATGAAACATTTACTAAATTATGGAACAGTTTTTACACCTAGGAGCACATAAAATACCTTCTACATACCAAAATATTAAATATAAGAGTAGCTTATATGTGTTCAATCAATCTTCACATAATTCATTTATGTAACATTTAGGTAACAAATCAGCAACACTGTAGTGTGTCTGTCTTGCAAACAAAGCACTGACACAAATGTGTTCATTTTACTGAACGGTACTTTTAATGTTTCAAATGTTTGGATCTGCTTTCACTGGATGAACACAGTTTTAAAGTAAAAGCCATATTAAAAATAGCCTTTGGAAAGGTATTTGGTACAAGCAGAAGTCCTAATGAGATGAACTTTAGAAAAACTAATTGGCATTGGTGATTTTTGTTACAAATATTTGCATAAAAAAAAACTGGTGCTCTGTGGTCAGATGTGGGATTGCTAGGAATAGAGATTACATGAGGTGAAAACGGTTTAGAGCGCTGATTAGGTCGGAGCTCCGGGATATGTGATGAGATTAGTTGGGCTGCCATGGCAACACTATCTGTGACCTTAATTTGTATGGAAAATATACAGTATGGCATAACAGTAATACCTACATGCTTATATGTGTGTGTGTTTCTCTGTATTACATTCACAATACACAGCGCTCCCTTCCCATCTGTCACACACATACACATGTACGCCCTTCTAGACCCACCACCAGCACCGTGCACAGCGGAGTGCATGCTTTGTGTGCGCTCGGAGACCGCTGTGCTCTATTTGACATCATATTGAATTCGGTGGGGTTGAAGACGGGGTGTTTGCTGAGCCTAATTTACCTGGGCTAGACCTCACCGAGGGCCTGGGAGGGGCTGATAATTAAAATGGCTCGCTGCTGCTGGGATGGAATATTCATGGGAGATTACTTCCACCCTCAAACATCCCTGCACTTCACTGAGGTGTGTGCGGTGTTGTGTCTGCGCATACGTGTGATAAGAGTGCGAATGTTGTCAATGACATTTATGTGTTTTTACCAGTCAGTGTGATTGTGTGTGAGTTTTTGTGCTCGTCTACGCCCCTCTGTGACCTTCCTCTCTCTCCACATAATGTAAAGTCATCAACGCGCCGCCGAAGATATTTAGGTCATTGTGAGACACCACACACACACACACACACACACACACACACACACACACACACACACAAGACGAGATGAAAGACAGGCGGGAGAGTGAGAGACGGACAGAGAGAGAGAAATAATGAAATTGACGGGTCCCACGAGGTGATGACAGCGGGCTGTCCACACTAGTTGATGGATGACAAATGCCCAGTGTCCGTGTCTATCAGAGTCTCTGCACATCTCTGTCAATACGGCGCAAGTTAAACAGAATATCTGGCCTCGTGGCTTTAATTAACTTTGTCACTGACATTTTCTTCCGCAGATAATGTTTTCGTGACTTGTGGATCAGTGATGACTTATTAAATGTCATAAACTTAACTTTGCTAGTGGGAAAAAAAGGTGTTGGACATGAATATTAGTGCAGAGCCCTGGCTAAATCATACCTGGGGATATTTGCAATTTTTCACAAATCTCTCTCTTAACCTGGACACCGGAGGAAGAAGTTGAAATTTTCACTTTGACTTTTCTTTCATGTTTCCACACTTAAAGCGGCAGTAGGCAGTATATTTTTGGCATCATTAGGCAAAAATTCCATAATAACCTTTCAGCATATTGTAATTCAAGTGTTCTTAGAGAAAACTAGACTTCTGCACCTCCTCATGGCTCTATTTTCAGGCTTTAAAAAATCTAGCCCGTGACGGGAGACTTTGACCAATCACAGGTCATTTCAGAGAGAGAGCATTCCTATTGGCTATTTATTCAACGGAGGAAGCTGTCAATCGCAAACTTCGATCAAACAGTCAAACTAGGCAGCGCTGATCAAATATGAATCAATATTTTGTTACTGTAATGCCAATTTCCCACGTAAAATGTTTTCATTAACATCTTGTAGTGTACTGTTTAGCTGTAAAATGAGAAAGTTTGCTCCGGCTGGTGGGCGGTGCTTGGTATTTACTCAACTGATCTCAACATGGCGGCCGGGTCACAAACTTTCTCATTTTACAGCACACTACAAGATTAATTTTTTTGGCATTTTCAAGCCTTTATTGATAAGACAGTGGACAGTTTAGAAAGGAGGAGAGAGAGAGGGGGTGACATTTTCTGATTGGTTGTTTTCCTCTGGTCTGTGAAATCTTGCAGATGTCATTAGGAGCATCGGAGGACACCGGAGGACACAGAGGCACATGATTTTTTTCAGATTACCTGTCTCACACACTACTGTCAGGATATAGTGACCGTTTTATAAAAATAACTTTTTTTTAATCATATTTGCTCCAATTCAACCCACTGCTGCTTTAAAGAGACTCTCTGTAAGAATCAGAAATTGCTTGTTAACAGTGACACCTGTGGCCGTTAAGTCAACGACAGTTAGCGTCTTGTTGCTCACGCTTGTGCTCGCACTATTTGGACGCGAGCGAGCATCGGTCAAAACAGTGAGGCGACACACACGAGACTGAATGTGATTGACAAGCATCATCTTGATTAACGTTAGCGACATTAGCAGCTAAAACCACAATATCACTCTATATTTCACATGCTTGTTACCAAACGAAGGTCTCTCTATGAATCAAAGGCCCAGCTGATGTTGATACTAGTGTTAACTTTATCTGCTTCAGCCTTCCGATCGTGGTCATAAGGCTCAGGGGAGACATTTGGTCCCCTGGGCAGTGTTAATTTTAAAACTATGACGGATTATGTTTGTCAACAACCTTTTTTTCCACGACTAAGGCGAGACGATGAAGAGACGGCACTGCCGGCATTAAACACTGACTGTGACGCATGACGTCACATCCGTTGGATTCTTCACATTAAAAGCAGTCTACAGGCTGAAACCCAGAAAGTCGCGGAAGGTCTCATTTTTTAGGTTAGGTTACAACCTGTTCACAAGTTGGCAATAAAATACGATTTATACGTGTGAAAAGATACATACAGTCCCTTTAATAAAACGGCCCTTTTTCTTGATGATGAGTCCTGATGTACCTGCGAATGACCCGATGTGTCCGTTATGAGCCGATACGCAGTCTGAAAAGCCTTGACCTTTTTATCCAGTGGCGAATGGACTGGCTCCTCCTCCTCTCAGCCTCTCTTTTTTTCTTTCTCCTCTCCTCCTTCCTCGCCTCATTACAGTGAATTTGAATCTGAGGCCATTAAGGAGCGTGAGGCGAGAGTCTGAAATGAGATGAAAACAGTAGGAAGGCAATAAAAAAGCCTTGTTAGAAGAATTTTATTACCGTTTCCTCTCCGCTCATAGTCTGGAGAGCAGCCTGCGTCACACCAGGCGTCGGATCTATATCCATCATAATGGGGCTGGGAAAAGACCTTTGCTTTTTTAATTCATCTCATGTTTAATGCAGACAATTTAAGAAGACATTCTGGGCCATTTTCACTTACTGTAAAAACCAACAGCAGTGAATTTCTCCTCCTGCTGACATCTAAAAATATACTCTCTTATCCTTTGCTACAGTTTCTTAGAAATCAAGCAGCACATGACCTCACTGTGATATTTTGTATGAGGATCTAAAGCGGAGCATCTTTCATATACCTGAGCAGATACAGGCCTCTGTCCCAACCATTAATCCTAATTTTGTGGCTTTGTGTGTGTGAGAGAGATAGAACAGCAGATGAAGACACGGAGCAGATTGGGCTATTTGTTATCACAGCTTATCCCAACACCGGGATGCCTGCTATTATCCTGCCAACACTGGGAATGGCAGGTGGAAAATGGGATTCCTCCCTCTGCTCTGTTATTTTATTGGATTTTTTTCCCTCCCTTATTCTTTCTACTGCTTTTTCAGACGGATTGAGAATAATTTTCCTGTGTGCATTCATGGAGGTCGCGGAGGCGAGGGCAAAAAAGCTGGGAAGAAGGTGGCTGATGGGCGAGGTGGGAGAGGAGGAGGGGGAGGAGGTGAGGGTGGCTGACATGCTGATGGTGAAAGATAAACATTTTTCTGCAGTTGTTATCCTAGGTGAGGCTATGACCTCTCTGGCTTGTGGCTTGATTGTAATGTTTGGCCAAGGCGTTATCTCTCTACCACAGAGAGCCTATATAATATTAGCCTCACGTTAGCCGGGGAAAGACACTGGGATGCTTGAGCTTTGTTCTCCATAGGCAGCACTGGACTGGTGATCTGGCATACCCCAGGGGGGCGATGCACCTTGGACGCACCTTGGGGCTAACATAATTTAATTTTTATTAGAAACAAAAAAAACAGAATTACCGCCTCGTGGTTGTACGCCTCCGCCAACCAGTTAAGTTGCAGTTTACATCCATGTCTGTACAAAATGCATGTCGCATTACATACATGCATGTCGCACAAATGCATGTCGCCCCCTCTCTCTCTCCCCATTTCTAGACTATCCACTGTCCTATAAATAAAGGCTTGGAAATGCCAGAAAATAATCAACAAAAAAAAAAGAAACATTATAAGTAATGAATTGTTATTCTGGATTGATAATGAATTTATATTTTGATAAGGATAATTTATTAGTAATTAATTTATATTTCTGTATGACAGAGATAAAAGGTAATAATTAGTTAGACAAGTTTAGGAAAATTAATTAGAGTATATAGCCCAATAAGGAAGCTGGTTAATTATCAATGAATGCCTTATGGAGAAGGGGTGGAATTAAATAAGTTTGTACTTCTTCCCACTCCTTTTTGAATATGTAAACCAAGGCATCAAGTGTTTGACAATTTCTTTTACTTATGCTTTTCATTTTATGTAAATACTACTTTTTTTCTGGCTGTCCACTTGTTTGTATGATCATTCCATCTCTTTTTTATTTTTTATTTCTTTTTATTTTACATGTTTGAAATAAATTTTGAAATGAAAAAAATGAAATGAAATTTTATCCTATTAGACATTTGTGTGAAATTGTCATAATTAGCTTCTAAATTCATGGCAAAAACATGTTTTGTGAGGTCACAGTGACCTTGACCTTTGATTTCCAAATTCTAATCAGTTCATCCTTGAGTCCAAGTGGATGTTTCTGCCAGATGTAATACATTCCCTCAAGGTGTTCCTGAGATATTGCTTTCACAAGAATGGGAGGGACCTGAGGTCACAGTGACCTTGACCGTTGACCTTTGACCACCAAAATGTAATCACTTCGTCCTTGAGGCCAAGTGGACGTTTTGTGCCAAATTTTAAGAAAATTCCCTCCAGGCGTCTCTGAGATATTGCGTTCACGAGAAAGGGACGGATGGACAGACAACCCGAAAACATAAAAATGGCCAATAAATCTGGGACAGTGGCCCATTGGTTCATTTTCTACACTGGCACTGGGCTGGCCCAATCACATCTCTTACTAGGCCCTACCCCTCCCCCTCTGTTCTCTCTGTGTCTCATGTCAGATGCCGTGGCTCAGAGCCAAAAATCTGTGGATGCAGGGCCTGCAGTAGCTCCAAAACCTACAGTACCCAACATGGTGCAGCAACAGGTGGAACTTGAGGGAGGAGAGGTGGCTGGCCACGGCCACAGCCACGTCCACATCCACGTCCACGGCCACGGCCAGGCTGGCCCGCCGTGTGTCATGCCCGGTACAAGATGATCTCCAAAGACTCAAATTGTACTAAAATATTGTTGTGATGGCCCACATTTCCCATCATACCTAGTTCTGGACTGTGTAGTTTGTTAAATTTGCTGTTTTATTTTCTATAATGCAACTGTTACTTTTTGTTAGTGTTTGTAATGTGTCTGTTTAGAACATGGTGGTTTGGTAGTTGTCACTTTTGTGCTGGTTTATGTTGTTAACCATTAGTGAGGTGGCTGTTACATTTCATCACCCCAGGTAGCTCGTCACGTTTGTTGAGCTTGCAACCGTTACGCTTATGGATGTGAGTATAAAAGCTTGCGCGCAGTAAGGTAATTATCAAGTTAATATCTTCGTCTACTCTCGTTCACAATGCGGGCTAGGGATGGGCGATACCAGACTTTTTCGATACGATACTGATTCTTTTGGTTCCAGTTTTACCGATACCAATACTGATCATTTCTTAAATTGGTAAATACTGGTACATTTTTGAAAAAAAAAAGTTTCTATATCACTTTATTTCACATTTTATTCATGTTTATATTTAGCCCTATATTTTTATACACTATTTTATGTCTTAGATTCTCATTTTGCTTTCATTTCTGTGATTTTCCTTCTTTATAGCCTGCATATTTAATGAGCATTGTTGGAGTATAAGATCCAAGATTTTCATTGCCAACGACTGATTCACTGTAATGTTGAACTTGAAACTTCAAATTCACGTAACAACCAAATTTAAAATGAGATTGTGACAATGAAGCTTTGGAATTTAGGGTAGACAGACAGACATGGCGAAAACAAACTAATAACGGTGCTACCTACCTGGGTATTCTTTGCCTCTCTCAAAACTCTCCTGACACGTCTTTTGTCGGACCGGGGGTGGTGCAGGAGACTTGGATGTATGGCCGTCTTCTTGTTTTTGTTCCGCCTCCTTGTAACTTTCAGGGTGTGTAGTTTTTGAATGTTTAAAGAGGTTACTTGTGTTGCTGCTGTGTGCGATTTTCTTGTTAAAAATACTGCATCTTTTATGTACACGGGAAAAGTAGCACCACACGACGCTACGTTTCCTTTCTTCCAGTCTCTCGTTCCCCGACACTCAGCTTGTTCTCAGTAGACCTCCTGCAGTGGACTGACTCACGTTTGATGCGGAAGTGCGGAACTGTGCTTAGGGGTGGGTTAGGTTCTGATCTCACATAGTTTTCCACAGTCCAGCTCAGGGCTGTTATGGCACAAACATTAGGCATTATTGCAAACGTTTAGAAGTCATGCAACCACGTTGTATTTATATAATTTTATTATCGATATTTTTTAAAAGGAATCAATACCAAATGAGTAGCTTGTAAGTAGTATCAATTATCAAGTATCAATCCGCCTATCCCTAATGTGGGCCCTCCCTTGACCCAAGGCCCAGGACAACTGAGCCGGTGTTCCCAGCTGTCGGTGGCCCTGCTGCCAAGCAGAGGAGCAGGTGTGTGACAGGGAAGCCGAGGAGGGAGCAGGAGCAGGTGGAGAGTGTAGTGGAAGCTGGGAGCATGGAGTAGCTTCATGATTAACAGGGACTCGCAGGGAGGTCGTGTGTGTGCTATGCCATGATGACGTTGAGGAGGATTAATTCAATTAATGATGATGATAATTATATACTTTATACATACTCTTGTAATCTTAAATTATATTAAATTAATTTAAATGATAGCAGAGCTTTTTCTTTGACAATTACTTGTACTTCTACTTGATATGGAGATTTTGTACTCCACGACCACCTCTGATCACCAGGGAGTCAGTCAAGAGCGCACTGGAGTACACTGGCCCACTGGTCCACTTGTCCACGGCATTTATGCATATTTAAGTGGATCGCAAAGATGTTGTACTGGTGGGTGGTGACCGACCGACTGTGGTGGGCCCCGACTGGGCCAAAAATGCTGGGGCCGATTTTTTTGTCCCAGTTCAGCCCTGTCCTTAGGAGTGCGTGCACATGTGAGTCTCTCTAAGCACGTAGTTGAGCAAACACACCCGGTGTTCCAGGTACGGCGCTGCATGTCATACAGCTTATTTTGCGTGGAATCCTAAAGGCTTGTGTGTGAGAGAACACACAGAGCTTCAGCGCCTCAGCATGAGTGAGTGAGAGGAAGTATATATTTAGCTTGGGCCGCTATGCGTGCCTTTACCTCCTGAGGTCAGCTCACAGGGGGGGGGGGGGGGGGGGGGTTGCAGGGATTAAAGATAGCGTTCAAGTAGATTCATTATTTATTCATCCACTTCCACCTACCTCCGCCGCACCACTTACATCCCCCGTGTGCGAGTTCAATGCAATTAGATCTCCGCAAATGAGGACTCACCTTATCTGCAGCGAACTGTGGACGGGCTGCGTGTAGGGCTGAAATATGGGCACAATGGGTTACTACCAAGCAGTATATAAGTGTTGTGTGTTTGACAGTCGTGAAAGCTGTTTTACAGGTTGTAGCGTGATGCTGCAAACAGAGTGAAAATACATTAAGCAGTAGAGGATTAAGTTGTGATCAAGCTGAAGAGGAAGTTTATGTGCGTGATGCATGTGAGAGATGCAGAATACGTGTGTGGGGGGGGGGAGATGGCACGAGTTTGCAGGGATTTGTGTCAGTGGGTGATTTCATGTGCGAGTGGACTGTAATGATGGTCGTGTGTGGCAGAAAACGAGGGCATGTGTGCATTATTGCATGCGGCGGCGGCACGAGTGTGTGCGACCGTCTCCTTACCCTCTGGTCAGGTACCAGCACTTGAGATTGGGTCAGCGTACCCCTGCTGAACAGATGGGGGTCAATTGGATGCACCCATGCAGAGCCAGCCTAACCTTGAACACTGGCACCGGGTGCGGGTTACCTTTCCAATTTACCCATGGCTCCCCCTGCCAAGTGCAAGAGCCATGCCAGCCATAACCAGCCCCCTCCTCTCCTCCTCCTCTCCAATCTACCGTGCTCACAGCTGCCAACTCCCCCCTAAGCCACCAGTGAGAGAGAGGGATGAAGTGAGGGGAGGGAGTGTTGAGCGTGTGAGAGGGACAACAAAAACAGAGGGATTGGCAATAATGAGGATTTAGAGAGAAAATGAAAGAAGAAAGGAGAGATGGAGAAATGGAACGGTGGAAATGGGAGAGGGGAGATTGAGACAAAAAGAGAGGATTGACAGAGAAAATAGGTTAAATCAGGGAGGATGTGTTTTAGTGAGAGGGAGAGGTTCAGCCCCAGTGGCTCTCTGGTAAACATGCAGGGCCTTCTGATTATTGTATCCCATTGGCAGCCATTGCAGGGCCCCTTCATGAGTACTAATTGCAGTCAATGGATTGTTTCAAATATTACACCGGTCATGATCTGCTGCAGGCAGAAAACAGTAGAAAAAGACAAAGAAGCCAATTGCCAATATTCTCCTAGACTACATTACAATAAGCTGAGGAGACACTGTATAATAGTGGAAACAGAAATCACTTCCACTGAGTGTTTTTTCTTTTTCTTTGTTGAAAATGTAAAAAATGACTACTTAATAGGGCTGTCAAAGTTAACGTGATAATAACGCGTTAACGCAAATTTGTTTTAACGCCACTAATTTCTTTAACGCATTAACGCAACTTGTGATTTTTAGGTTGTAGCGGGCTCAGTTTTAAAGGTAGAGCGAAGATACTGGTATCATATGAAACTAAAAAAACTGAGGAATTGGTATCAACCACAACATGCTAGTTTGTCGTATAACGCTCAAAACTTGCGCACGATTTTGGCGAGGAAAAACTGGCATTGCCATTTTCAAAAAGGTCCCTTGACCTCTGACCTCAAGATATGTGAATGAAAATGGGTTCTATGGGTACCCACGAGTCTCCCCTTTACAGACATGCCCACTTTATGATAATCACATGCAGTTTGAGGCAAGTCATAGTTAAGTCAGCACACTGACACACTGACAGCTGTTGGTGCCTGTTGGGCTGCAGTTTGCCATGTTATGATTTGAGCATATTTTTTCAAGTTAAATGCAGTACCTGTGAGGGTTTCTGGACAATATTTGTCATCTCCCTTTAAGGTACATTTGAACAGATAAAAAATGTGTGATTAATTTGTTATAAATTGCATTTAACTACGGACCATCATGCGATTAAAGTGGCAGTAGGCAGAATATTTTTGGCATCATTGGGCAAAAATTCCATAATAACCTTTCAGCATATTGTAATTCAAGTGTTCTGAGAGAAAACTGGACTTCTGCACCTCCTCATGGCTCTGTTTTCAGGCTTTAGAAAATTTAGTCTGTGACGAGAGACTTTGGCCAATCACAGGTCATTTTAGAGAGAGCGTTCCTATTTGCTGTGCTCCGGCTGGTGGGTGGTGCTTGGTATTTCCTGAACTGATCTCAACATGGCTGCCGGGTCACAAACTTTCTCATTTTACAGCTAAACAGTACACTACAAGATATTTCTGACAACATTTAAGGCGAGAAATATGCATTACAGTAACAGAATATTGATTCATATTTGATCAGTGCTGCCTAGTTTGACCGTTTGATCAGAGTTTGTGAGTGATTGACAGCCGCTCGACAAGCCTCCTCCTGTCTGTGAAATCTTGCAGATGTCATTAGGAGCACCGGAGGACACAGACACATGATTTTTTCAGATTACCTGTCTCACGTACTACTGTCAGGTTATAGTGACCGATTAATAAAAATTACTTTTTTTAAGCATATTTGCTTCATTTCTACCCAGCCTCTACTGCAGCTTTAATCGCAATTAAATATGTTAATCGATTGACAGCCCTACTACATAATAATAGTTTTTTGGTATGCAAAACACTGAAGGAACTCATTTTGTTTGCAAAATTGATCTCATTTTTCCCGGAAATCTGGAAATGGACTTTTAACAAATGCAGTTCAACCCTTAAAGTCAGTCAATCATTTCAACCACATGTTGGATGTGTGTGTTTACCACAACGATTCTGACAAATACACATTTTAATGGCAGTCGTTAACAAGTGCTGTGTCTTCCACCTGTATTGGTCAGATCTGTCAGCGGGTCTCATGAAGTAGCAAACAATGTAAAGTGGTCGTGCAAATCCAAAACCGTAGTAGGCCGGTGCTGGGCCAGTAGAAGACAGCAATGAAAAATGTAGAAGAAGGTCCGCACACTGTAGCTCCCTTTAAGTGCAATTTATTGGCACATCTTAGTTAATGATGTTTCGAGCACCAGCTCTTCTTCAGACTTGATAAATCTGCACAGAGACGCCATCTTAAAAAAGTACACACTCTGGTCACATGATAGTCACAGGATACCGCAAGTGACTCAAATATCCCAAATATAATCACAGGTAATGTTACATGTATGTTAAGAAAAACACATATATACATAATATACAACAACATATACAAAAATGCATATACAAACATTTATCAATCAGTGATATAGGTAAGTACTTCACAGCTCATAAGAATAACATCAAGCCCATGGCTGTCATACTTTCTATATGGCTGGAATTAAATAGAGGCACCTCTATATCAAAAAATAGGACGTACCTCAAACATATATAGGAGCAGGAATCTATACACATGAGCCCCTGGACCCTACTTCTCACTTGATTTATTACCTCAGTAAACATTGTAAACATGAGTTTATGGTCTCAATCACTAGTTTCAAGTCTTCTTCAATACAGCATGACGTTCATTTAGTAAATTATGGTCCCATTTAGAGTCAAATAGACCATAAAGCAGGGTATGCTTCAGGGCGTGGCTACCTTGTGATTGACAGGTCGCTACCACGGCGTTGTCCGGTCTGGGAGTTGTCCGTGTTTTCATCTTACAACTTTAACCCTTTCACAGTGTGTTTTCTGCTCATGAAAGTTAACTACAACAATTTTGGTCGTCTGAAGTGTTTTATTCAGCGTTCGGTTGTACTCAGCTCCACCCTCTCGTATCACTTCTGGTTGCAAATGCTCAAACTCGAGGCTTCAAAACGGCCGTCCACAAACCAATGGGTGACGTCGGCTCAAACACAGCGTTTCAGACAGAGGGTGAAAAGAGGTGCTGCAGCACAGCCGGTATGAAAAAAATAAAGTGTTTTTTGAACATTAAAGCATGTAAACATGTTCTAGTAGAAACACAAAATACAAGTATGCACCTGAAAAGGAGCATAATAGGTCCTCTTTAAAGTGCCCAAAGTTTCAATGTAAGAGTCTAATAGCCTCAGGCAATGTTCTCTTCTTTTGCTCCACTCAGATCTAAAACGGAGTTGTCTATACCTCGTCCCAGAGGGCGTTCCCTCAAAGAGGCGAAGTGCTGGGTGAGAATCATCTCTCACGATGTTAAGAGCATTTTGGTGGAGCTCAACCTTATAAATTGAAGAGAAAGAAGGCAGCGAGTGGTTTTTCTTTAATGCATTTGTTAAATTTGTGTAAATATTATTTGTGAGCCACAGCTCCAAATTAAAGCGTGGGAAGGTGCTGATGTAAAAGTAAGAACACGCGACTCTAAAAGGCTTAGCATGACAACTGTAAAATAGATGCTCCTTTTCCCAGAGAAAACACACACCACACAAACACACACAAAGTAATAGAAGTTGTCTGCGACACTAAGATAATACATAGGGTATCTGATGCAGACAGATTTATGTGTGTGTGTAAGAGAGAGAAATGAGAGAACATACAGCAAATGATGTCAAGTCTATTTAATTCATTCAGACGCACAGAAACACGGAGGTAAACACGCCCCCACAGTCCCCTGACATCTCCGCAGACGCCGTGTTCTCGAATCCGGTATTCCCGGGTTCCGGTGTGACAGATTGCAGACGGGCCGAGCACTTCCTGGTTTGTGCTCTGCTTCTCCTATCGGAGGCCACCATCTCGTCTGACACGGCCGGCCCGAAAAGCCCGTCCCGTAATCACATCAGAGGGAGAGCAGAGGGAGTGACAAATCACATTACAAGCACTGACTCACTGCAGTCATTGTGTAGCCCCGATCCCGTTCTCCGTCTTTGTCCGTATCTCTCCCAATGAAGATTCATGGTTTGGCCTGTGGGAGGAAGAGTAATGTGATAGAGAGGCAGGCTGTGAGTGAGACTGGCTGAGTGTGTTTGCAGTTGTATGCAGTCTATAAAGCTGACGCTCGCCAGCCCCACGGGCAGGTGGGATGTTTGTTGGGCTGGTAGATCGGTTGGCCTGGTTTTTTCAAAGTAACTGTGCTGAGGTGACGTCATTTCATTCCAATTCACCAGCTTTACTTTTTATTTATCCTTCACAGCTACAGAAGCAACACATGCGTGTGTACTGTGTATAGTTCGGTTTCCACCAAGACGTTCCTGGTAATTTTAGTCCCTGGAATTACTTTTAGGCAAATTAGTCCGCTGACGTATGAAAAAGCAACATGACATGAGACGAGGGCTGCTGGTGGTCAAAGCGGTAAACACACTCTGCAGCCTGTAGTTCAGTGTATCCGCCTGTTTCATCTAATAAACACGTTGGAAAAAAATAAACGTTTTTGTCTCACTTCGGCGATATTTACTGCTGCATATATTTACTGATGCACGTTGGATGTAATGAATGAAATGCAGAGGAGGAAAATGCAACTAAGAGCGCCTGTCTCCACAGTAAATCATCTGTTGAGTGGTTGATCTTTAGTGCTTTAGAACGTTAATGCCGTGAAACAATCAGAAAATAACTTCTCTTTCTCTCTCATTCGCAGCACCGTCACGCTTTCTGTCTCTACTGCCGCTCGCCCTCTCAGCTTACTCTCTCGATCCCTCTCTCTTTTTCTTTTTTGTCTTTTTTTAAATGTGTCAGGAAGCCGACAGCAGAGCCTAACTTTACTTTTAATGTTATCAAACAAACAGAAATGCTCTCCCCTCGTCCTAAAATGGTCCTTAATCGATTTTAGAGTACTTCCTTGTTTATGAATGAAGTGGTACAGTTGAAGCAGCGCCGCTGTGTGTGTGTTTCACCAATCAGCGACTTTCATCCCTGCAAACACCCTGAAAGTTCCTGTATGTTCAGAAGTACTACGCCCCCGACCGGGGCCTTTTTTGGGGTAAAAAGGCCCTGGAACTTCATTTAGACCCTGGTCCCTGCAGTCAAAATGCAATGAGTTCCTCAAAATGTTCTTAGTTCCGGGGGAAAGTTCCTGCAGTGGAAACGGGGCTTATGTATTTGTATGTGTATCTTTGGATATTTGTATATATGATAGCAGTGGGTGGGGGGTTGTAGTGAAAGGGATCATTTGAAGAGATATTTATAAAAACTAAGGCTGTCAATTGACTAAAATATTTAATCGTGATTAATCGCAAAATAATCACACATTTTTTATCTGTTCAAAATGTACCTTAAAGGGAGATTTGTCAAGTGTTTGATACTCATCTAATGACTATGACTTGCCCCAAACTGCATGTGATTATCATAAAGTGGGCATGTCTGGAAAGAAGAGACTCGTTGGTACCAATAGAACCCGTTTTCATTCACATATCTTGAGGTCAGAGGTCAAGGGACCCCGTTGAAAATGGCCATGACGTTTTTTCCTGGCCAAAATGTAGCACAAGTTTGGAGCGTTATCTAGCCTCCTTTGCGACAAACTAGTATGACATGGTTGATACCAATGAATCCCTTAGGTTTTTTAGTTTAATATGATGCCAGTATCTTCACTCTAGCTTTAAAACTGAGACCGCTACAACCTCCGAAAGATCGATTGAGTTAATGCGTTAAAGAAATTAGTGGCGTTAAAAAAAATTTGCCTGAACGTAAAAACGTATTCAAATGCTAATATTCCTTACTGCATCAAGAGTTAACGTGTATATCTATAGTTCCACATGATGTATGGCACAACATAACAAATGGTATTGATGATTTGTTATAAAAAAAAATAATACCATTAATACACTGCTATAAAAATATTAATAACATAAATATTTAGATCACCTGAAATATGTAAAGGAGAAATTAAATATTTGGAGAAATATGTTTATTTGCTTTCTTCCCAAGAGGTAAATGAACAGTTGCTATTAATGTATTTTAACCGCTGGATATATCATTTAATAATACTTTATCACTGGACATTGATTGAGTGGATGCCTCTTGTTTCCTCCTTTTGTGTTTCACACTCCTTAAAAAAAAACAAAAAAACTGAAGGATGTGCTTTTCTTCTGAGAAACACAATGCGGCGATAATTTGAGTGGCACTGGCAACGCGCCGTGAATGAAGCCAATCAAGTACAAATCGCTGTGTTTATAGATAACCCTATTAGTGCAGTGCCTTTGGAGCATAATTACAGGGATTTGTTATGCTTATGAGGCCCCAAAGTGAGGGATGGAACAATCAGACAGCTCAGAAAAAGAGCTTTTTCGGTGTAATTTACATAATTATGATGTAGACCAGCGGTAGATTGCGAGGTAAGTAGGTTGGTGGTACCGTATGAAAGTGACATTTAGAAAATGAGACACAACTATTTCTCTGTGCCGCGGTCGGTCTGTATTCATCCTCCAACAGGCCAGGTTCTGGTAGTGCTTAACTTTGATCAGACTCACTGCTGCTGTCGTATAATTTGGCCGATCCTGAAGAGGGACGAAATTACAGGCTGCGGGGGATTTTCTTCTGGGTCTAAAATGTGATGGTTTTACCTCCTCTCCTCTCCTCTCCTCTCCTCTCCTCTCCTCTCCTCTCCTCTCCTCATCTCTCCTCTCCTCTCCTCTCCTCTCCTCTCCTCTCCTCTCCTCCCTCTCCTCTCCTCTCCTCATCTCTCCTCTCCTCTCCTCTCCTCTCCTCTCCTCTCCTCTCCTCTCCTCTCCTCTCCTCTACTCTACTCTCCTCAGCATATTGATCTGTTACCAGTTGAGCAGTGGGACACACATGTCACTTTACCAGCCTCCTGCCTGGGAATCCAATACCAGAACACAGGAGGGACACTGCGGAGCTGAAATACAAAAGCACAACACAATGACAAGCACCTGGTGAAATCGATGAAGCCCAGGTACACACACACACACACACTAGACCGACCGGAGGCTGCATTAAGAATGGGCTTACCAGTACGTCACAGGAGTCTGAGGGGGATATGGCTCAGACTCAGGGCTTTAACAGCATCAATTCATGTTCTACTGATGTCCTAACATCAGCGAGCCACGAAGAGGAGGGTTGACATGCTTGTGTTTGTGTGTCTGTGTGTGTGCATCATGGGTGCCGGAAGTGGGGGGGCCAAGGGGCCATTGGCCCCCCCACTTTACGACCCTGTCCCACTTTCTTTTTAAGGTTGCGAATCACTCTGTCCCCCGCAAAAATGCTACTAATATAATACATGCTACTAAAATACTGCAACACGGTAACAAAAGACGTTTCAATCATTCCCGTCCACCCCGTGCATGTCAAGAATGGAGGGTGTCAGAAGTGTTTTTTACTCCACAGATATTTTCTCATTCTATTCATCTGTGCAGCTCCGTCTCAGCTGTGTCTCACGTAACGGCAACCTGAACTGAAGTGTTTATTGCCCTTCACGTCTATTTTTTTTTTTTGACAATACGTGCGTAAACGTGCGAGGTTTATGCTCAATAAAAAATCACTGAATAATATATTTATCCACATTCTGCAACCAGCGCAGCAGATCGTGCTGTGGATTCAAATGAAATCAAAGTGATCTGATATCAAGCGTGCCACAGTTTCATAATGAACTGAAAATATTTTAAACACTTCTCAACTGGTGGGCTGGCCCTCGCCGGGCGAATCGTCTGGTGCACCGCGGCCGAGGTCTGCTTGGAAAAGCCCGATTGTGAGATTTACAGCACCCCTCGCCCGGACCTCGTCGCAGCCGGAGCCGTTGAGTTCTCGCTGGGCTGTACGCCCTCTCTCCCTGAGGGGAGGGACGGGATTCACGGCGATACTGTCAACCGGGTCGGACTGTCCTCAGTGCGAGGGGTCTTCGCCGATGTCGTCACCCCGTCTCGTTTACCATGATTATGCTGTGTGACTTTCAGCATTCATAACCATACAACCTTTATGATTAAACTGTTTACTAGAGCACCAAGTTCTTCGTAGATCTAGCCCCGAAATTTTTGCTCTCAAAGTGCACCAGATTGATGTGTTTACCTTTAAAATGTTCAAAATGTCCTTCTAGGGGAGCATGCCCCTTGACCCCCTTGGAGGGTCCGAGGTCACCCACCACAGTCTCACAAAATCCTGTGGGAAACACTGTATTAGCCTGCGTCATCCAAAACTGGTCCTCCCACTTCAAACTCATTCCGACGCCACTGGTGTACATGTGTTTGCAGATGTAAGTATGCCAAGGAAATATAACTCCAAGGTAGAGCTTAACCACAACAGTTTATATCGATGAGTTGTTATATTGCTCGTCTAGATGTGAACATAAATACGTTTATTTTATTGTTAGAGATGTACCGATCCACTTTTTCGCTGTGTGCAAAATGTCTTGTTGTCTTTATGTAAGTAAGCATCCATGTTGTAAATTTTTTGTATATACGTGTGTGTTTGTGCCCATAACACACGCATGTTTATGCATGCGTGTGTGTGTGAGTGTGTGTGAGTAATACAGTATTGCCGTATACTCGAAGGCATAATTAGAGAGACTGATGTAAATAAAGCGTCAGCAGTGTGTCGGCCAATGTTTCCATAAGCGTTTTCTCTGTGATCGCGTTGTTTAAATAAGGAGCTTCACTCGATGTAGTTTGAGTCGTGTGATGTCAGCACTGTCAGGGTAAAGCAGGAGAACAAAATGCCTCAAAACTGTGGCCTTGCACTTTGTGTGTGATGTATAAAGCATGTCATCTAGCAGCAAATACTCCAGAGCTGTGAATACGACTGCTTTCTTGGTTTACACACCAAGTTTTACTCCGTTGCAACTTGATGAAGTTACAAAGCGTACTGATATTTTGGTCCGTTTCTGGGTCCAATTAATTTGCCACCAACTGTCTCCACAGTGCGGTGCCCATGTTTAGCCTTTCATCTCATCATTTGGGGCTGAGAAGGAGGGAATCGTTTACCTGATCGGCACACTAACTCCCCTGTTCACTAGTTTTTCCCAATTTATGCTTTTAGAGGTGACTTTTACACCGCTTCTAAAGAAACAGTTAAAATGTCATTGCATTTCCCCGTGAATGCAAGTGGCACACGCACTGAGATGCAATACAAATAACACACAAATAGGATCTTGGGACCACATAAAAAAGAAACACTGGCAGGTAGAAGCACATGCCACACAAGCAAATATAAACAAAAACAATGTGCCAGAAATGAGGCAGCTCATACGGTTGATTTTTCTGTCTCTACACAACCCAAATTTAGCTTTATGCAACACTGTTACATCTTTAATGCCAGTGGAGGGTAAAGAAAGTTCAGCCGAAGTTTGAGGAACAATTTTTCATTCACACGCCCGGAGAAATCCCGGAGAGAGAGGGACCGCAATCGGAATGCATGAATATTCTGCTTTGAATTTGCATATGCTTAGCTCTTCATCCTTTGGCCCGCTTGTGCTTTGCTCCATAGGCTGTTGGTGTAATCAATTATGCAAATAGCGCTGTTGTCTTAGCAAAATTGAGCACTGTCAGCGCACGTTGGAGATGTCGGGGAGAGAAGTTGAAGGGTGTTGACACACCTTCTTATCTTGCACTTGTAAATAAAGCAAAAGCTTCAAGTAGCCACGCGTGTTTGGGAGTTGTCGGGTAATGTCAATACAGTGATGATTTATGACTCAACAACTTCCTTTTAAGGATTGACTGACAGCCTAAAACACGATGTACAAGCAGCTGTTTGCTGACGTCATCTGTCAGTTCTCTTATACAAGCAGTTTTGTATGTTGAAGAAGTTAAAGCATAAAAAAGTCACAATGGCCTGTTGACATTGACTCAACCCTTTTCGGTTTGGATTTCATGAATTGAACATATTGATCACAGAGATTAGGGAATTGCAATTAAAATTTGTTTCTGCAATATAAAATATAAAAAAAACACAGGAATTTTCAGCCTAAATTTTCTACCTTTTAAAGTAAAATGCATCAATCTAAAAAGCAAAATTAAGGGGCTAGATAAACAATGTTTTGCTCTAGTAAACGATTTAATCATAAACTCATTAGTTGTATAGCTATGTAGGATGATGACGGCAAAAAAGTCACTCAACAAAGCATGGTAAACGAGACGGGGTCTGTGTTTCAAGACGGGTTGGGTGGTTTGCTGACATCGCCGCAGACCCCTCGCACTGTGGATAGTCCGTCCCAGTGGACAGTTGTGCAGGGAGCCCCGTCCCTCCCCGTAAGGAGAGAGGGTGCAGTAAGCACAAGTTCATGGCCCCAGGAAGCGGCGAGGTCCAGGCAAGGGGCGCTGCACAGCTCAAGGCTGGAGCCGCAAGCCAACTTCACCCCGGGCCTTTCTAAGCCGATCTAGAGCTGGTCACGGCGCACCGCTACGGGGAAATGTGCTTGCTTGGGAGAGGATCCTCCCACACAGAGTGACTGTCTCTGATCCGCCGAGTTGAATCCCCCGGGCAGTCATGGACCCCACCCGTTGAGGGGTGAGAAGTGTAAAAAGTATTTTCGGTTCATTATGACACAAGCCTACCTAGACTGTAGGTAATTAATGGGAAACACTGGATTAGTCGTGGGAAAATGAGAACTGTGCGAGTTTTCCTTTTGTATCTAGCAGCAAAAAAGTTGTAGCATGACGTGTTTGAGTTCATTTGCACGTCCTGCGATGTGACTGTTTCGCATGTGCACATCGCAATGGCGATCCTGAAACGATATATCGTGCAGCCCTAACAGAGATGCAACACATACAGAAGACTGTGTGGACTTCACATTTGGTTGCCCCAGAAGCAATTTCAAAGGAAATGTTTGCCGTTAATTATGCCGGTATCCAGTCTGAGCTGGTGCTCTGTTAAAACCATGACGGCAAAGGCATCATTCATATTGACAGGTCAGAGGGGTGTTCCCATTCGGAGCTGGCTGATTGCTTGGCCCCCGTGCTACTTGCTTGTTTATTAAAAGTTTATTAACTTTGAACGTGTCGTGTGTCCAAATTGCACCAACTTCGACACTGCACGTCCGTGGGTCCCCAGCAATACACCTGCCAAGTGTGAAGTAGATCGTATAGACAGTTCTCGAGATATGCGAAGGACACACACACATACATACGTACAGACATAGATTCCTTGCTTTAGTTAGATATACAACCCACATTCAGAGGCTCTTTTCTGCACCAAGCCATCAACTGTAATCTACCTCTGGTGATTCTGTCTCCAAGAGTGGCCACAAAAAGAAAGAGAAGTCGCTGCCATCTGTTAAGCTTCGAGATAATGGCGTTGAATGCCTCAGTTGTCGCTGCAACCCAATCTATGGCGTTGTATTGATATGAGATTGGTTTGTACTGTAAGTGGGCCGATGTTATTGCCAGCCTCCAACCATAATATTCATATTCTTTTTTTTTTTAAGATCCAATCTTAGTGCAATTTAGAGACCTCATCATCCAGCACCGAGGAATAAACAGGGGTGATAAAACCAGTTTGACCCTGGTCGTAGACCTCTATAACGCCTCACGTCTATGCAGGAGTCTGGCTGTGTGGCTGTCTCTTTCTCTTACCCTGGCCATGCATATTTCTCTCTTTATTGTCCTCTCAGTTGGCCCCACAGCAACCTAATCTATGCCAACTATCCAGCTACTGCTGGACCCCTGAGGACGTCTTCCACTCAAATCTCTCTCCATATATATTTTTTTCATTTTCTTGGTTTTAAACAAACCGTTCTCACTCCCAACTCGACAAGTACCACCGTTTGGTTACGTGCCCCTCGGCATCGGAAACTGACGTATGGGGGCGCCCTTTAGCAGTTTAACAGGACTTAACGAATCGGGCTTTCGACTAATTCCAATGTAAACCCACCCGCGGCGTTAGTGTCGGAGCAAGTGACATAGTATTAACAGCCGGAGAGTTCATTCAGGGCAGGCAGGAGGGCTGGTGGATGGGTCAAACAAACACAATACTCTCAACCAGGAGACTGGTGTTCGTGGCCCGTGTTAAACTAAAAGTAGCGTTGACTTATTTTGTCACGTCAATCTGTAGTCACGTGACTCGTCGGTATCGTCAGTCCCGTGAGTCGTTAGTCATGTGAGTCGTCAGTCATGTGAGTCGTTAGTATCTTCAGTCCTGTGAGTCGTTGGTATCGTCAGTCCCGTGAGTCACATGAGTTGTTGGTATCGTCAGTCCGGTGAGTTGTTAGTCACGTGCATCATTAGTATTGTCTGTCACGTCGTTTGTCACGTCAGTCGTTAGTATCGTCAGTCCTGTTAGTCCCATGAGTCCCGTGAGTCAGTAGTCACGTGAGTCATTAGTATCGTCAGTCACGTGGGTAGCTAGTCACTTGAGTCGCTAGTCAGTGAAGTTAACGTCACGAAACGCCACGACTGTTTCTTAACCCTCACTGATGTACCAAACTAACTAACCTAACGTCCTGTGAAAACAGAAGTTTATTTTGAAAAGACACTATTCATGTAACGAGCGTATATTGACACGCCGTTCCAGGTCCGTCCAAAAGTAACGCAAGAGGGCTCCCCGTGCGTCGGTCTCCGATGCCGAGGGGCACTGACCAAACGGCGGTATTTGGCGAGTCGGGAGTGAGAATGTGTTGATTTAATATGTTTTCATCTACTGTCTGTACATTTTTTATATTTAAACTCTTTCAATATTTGCACTTGCAAGAACATTTTTCATTGTGTTCCCAAAATGAGCTTTATCATCTTTTTTCCTCTGATATGTGAGCAGCTCCTTGTTGTGTGTCTGTGTGTGCATTATTTCCCACTGATGCTCATTATGAGCAGCAGTGGGAGGGTGAAGATTCCTTCTATGTCATGTCTCTATGACTACAGTGAGCAGAAAGTTGTACGTCTTAATTGCTGCAGTGAAGATATTAATAAACCACCTTTGATTTGCGTAGCTGTAATCTAATTTACACACCCTGTGCCCTGTGTTAGGTAGCTGCTTAATTACACAGTGTGCCACATGCCACTGCACATTTTGTATTTATTGTGTAGTGAGGCTGAACCCTGCGACTCAAAGCTATGATGAGGTGTCACTTGGAAAACAATTGCGGCTGCAACTTTACAATGACGTGCTGTATCTCAAAAAATATTCTTGGGCTACATCCAGCAAATAATAACACAGCTGTGTGAAAGTGTGTGTGTTTTAGGTACTGTGTATGATATAGTTAGGTTAAGATATTAAAGGTCCCATATTGTAGGTAGTAGGGATGTCACAATACCAGAAATGTAGTAGTCGATATTAATACCAGTGAAATTCCTTGAGCATGATATGTCTCCTTTAAGGGGAGACACCCCAGGTGAATAGGCTAAACATTTTAACAAATAGATATCACCATGGACCTTTCCCAGTTAATTACTTACATAATTTTTTTGTATTACAAGTTTTCTGAAATGTTATGGTTAAATATGCAAAAAGAGGCATTATCTTATTAAATATGTGTTAATTTGCATACACTTCCAGAACAGAAATCTGAATATTAAATTAAGCTAGGCTAAAAATTCTTGTTTCATTTAGTTCACATATGAGAGTCAAAGGTTTTTACAGAGGGAATTTTGGATATCTCTTTTTATCACTCCATAAATCAGAAAATACTGTCAACAGCCATAAAAAAAAAAAATGTGCCATATTTTTTAGGAATAAAATGTTCTTTAAATCAGGCTATGAATGATATATGAACAAACCCCTCTGTAAAAACCATCAGAATATAGATAGGAATGAAACTGGAAAGTTTGGTGTATGTAAGTGCTACTGAAGTTGAGATCTATGTCTTAGAGTCTGAGAAAAAAAAACAGCCTTTAAAGCTATGTATGTAAAATTCCATAAGTTTTGCAAGGTGAATAGGGTAAAAAATGTATCTAATAGATACCACAGAAGGAGAGAAATCAACAAACGCAGATAGACAAAGTAGTAAAATAAACACCTAAATGTGTATTTTGGAGGTTTTCTTTTCACTAGTCTGAAAGAAGACATGTTACGGAAGCAAAATAGCCCAACATCTCAAAATTGACCAGTGCATGAAAAATTATGTTTTTGCCTGGGGTGTCTCACCTTAAATAATATAAAGATATTGATAATGCAGTCTCCAGTAGAAATGTTTTGGTGTGTTTATGGGAGACATTGGATTGATTCTTGTTCATCACACTAACAGCTGTTAATAAAATTCAAACCTCTATGTACAAAAACAAACAAATGTGAAAATATAATATATATATAATAACATAATGATGCCTTTTATTGTATCATATGAAAGGTTAAACAGTCAATAATGTAATTACTGTCATTGTGCAGCGCAGCCTCGGAGGTAGCCATGTACGACATGGTCCATATGCTAAAGGGTTTTCATGAAATAACCGATACACATACGTGGACAAGTGTAGCCCACACACACACACACACACACTAAGGAAAGAGGGATACCACTGCAATATAATTTGTCTCTTGTGATGAATTCCCTACAGTGTCTCCTGAGACATCCAGCCCATGCTGACAAACCAACAAATTTTTCACTCTCAGTCCGCTGCTTCTTCTCTCTCTTTATTTCCCTCATACTTGACTCAATTGATTTTTCATGCCCTTCTTTCTTTCACCTTTCCTCAGTGAGGAGAAAAAAAAAATGCACATAGCCCTAAAATGTGGCTAACGGCTGCTGGGATCACTGTGGTTATTAAGAAGAGAATTTAAAGCCGTGGCTCTGACTGTTGCAGCACATACTGCGCTGTGCTTTATTTTCTCAGCTGGAGCCAGCGAAGTTGGTTTTGCATGTTTAGCTTTGTTGACAGTGCATACTTTTGGCACATTTGCTAACATGGCGCACCACTGTTTCGCAGTAAAGATGAAACTCTCAAGAGGTTATCCTTAAAGGTTCTCTTTATATCCAGAGCATTTATATATCATCAAACACCCATTAGCTATGTAAAGATATAGAGGAGTAATGTCTACCTGAGCAGAGAATGAAGTCTCTCTCCCTCTGTGTGTGTTGTAATCACAGCTTCTCTGTGCTTTGTTGAAATAGCCGGCCGGCTGCGCTTGATTTTAGTGCATGTTAGCGTGCCCCACTGGCTTGCTCACGGCCGCCGCCCTGCAATGCTCTCATACAGCGGTTACAGCTGATAACGCTGTACCGCCTGAGGGCGCCGTTGTGGAAGAGTAGCACCCACCCTCCGATTCCACCCCAGGTTAACACTGTTAGCTCTGTCAGAAGTGTGGCTGTTGTTTCTACTGTTGTCGCTGTCACCATGTTGAGAGCCGCGCAGAGGCAGGTGCTAAATACGGGATTGAGAGCATTTCTATTGCCTCCCAATGGCTCTCAACATGGTGACGGTGAGCCGTCGGCTCGCAGCCAACGGTTCTAACAACAATAACAGTGCAAAAAACAGCAAAAGTGCTGACAGAGATAACTGTTTACGCTTCTGTGACGACGCTGTCAGTTTTATTGAAGATAATTTAGTTTAAAGGCAGAATGATTAGGATTTGTTGGTTGCGGTTTGTTAACACAACAGTCGAAGTTGGCCCCTTCTCTCACGCCCCCTGACTATGGTTAGGTTTAGGGTGCTCGCCAGCGGGTGAAGCCAACCCCAACTTCACTCTTGTTTTGGAACGAGCTTTGTCTGCTTGGCGTTTTGCCTAGCTATATTTGCGTTTTTTCTGGCACAGTGTCCACCATTTTCGTAGCTTTTTCTCGGATGCGTGCTTACGATCTGGCACCTGGTCGCTACATAGACTGTATATATAGATGGACGACGCATCTCCACTTCATCCCACTGTACAAAAGCGAAGCCAAAATATCCCGGATCAGGAGCCGCTATCTTGAGAGTTTGACATCATTTGGAGCCAGAGTCTGCGCAGTAGTGATCGGGGGGGCTGGAGCCGCGGTATCGAGGTCCCGTCCATACACCTGCCCGAGCCAATCACGAGCCGAACACGGTCATTGCTTGTTAGTGTGAGCCACCTAGCTGCTACGTTAGCACCACGGTAGCTGTTTGGCTAGAAAGACACAACAACTAACCGTAATATCTCTAAAACTACATTTATGATCAAATTGACATGTTCTATGACACAGACTGGTGACGGTTATGGAAAGTTAAAGTTACATCTCCTCTCTTGTACAATTCCTCTGGCTCTGTGACTACTTCACTCAAAGCAGCTGTCAATCACAGCTGTGAATCATGACGTCTCAAAATAAGAAAATACAGGCAGAGGGCAGAGTCTCTGCAGATAGAGACAACGTGACACACTTCTAGTGGGTCGTAAGTGATAATTGAGAGGGAATATTTTATTAGTGTATACATCGTCTTTTAGGAAAATCCTACTCATTGTGCCTTTAAGTTTCTAATCTTCCAAAACTCTGAAACTATAAAACACAAACTATTGCTCAAGTCAATTTGTTTTTGTAAAAAGGAGAAATAGAGTCATCCTTTTGCATTCAATGTCACTGCTATAGAATTGTGACGACAAGAGATAGAGAGATGGAGACAACAGCAAAACAGAGAGCAGGCAGGTAGAAGGAGGAAAAGATGAAGTGAGACGATGACAAAAATTAATAAGAGGAGGAAGGGTATGTAGAGGGAGAAGAGGAAGGAAATAAAGGTGGTTAAAGGGACGAAATAGAGGTGAAGGAAAAAGCGAAAGAAGTCACAGTTGTCCCATTTTCCTGGCTGTCTGAAGTCGGCTCTAAAAATTGGAAACAGTGGCGTTCCCTAATCTCCCATCACCTGCACAGAGTGCATTCAGTGTCCGATAAACAGCCCCGCAACCCTGAACCACCACACACACACAGATTTAAATATAAAAGGATCATCCTGCTAAAGAGGAACGGACACACACGGCTCCATACGAACAGAGGCCGTTTGTGTAAACTGTATAATTGAACTTTATCTGGAGTCGCGATAGGTTTGCGCTATCTGTGTTGATATTTTAAAATACTGGCGCAGTAGCAGTGGTGGCTGGAATAACAATCCTTTGGAGAAACGATATCGGATTCAGTTCCTGCCGAGTGCGTCGCTTCAGAGCCGGCCTGCTGTGGTAGAGAAATGAGGCCGCCGGGCAGATGTCATATCCGGGAACGTGTCGGCGAGCCGCAGATCACACTGTATATTCCTGATTACTTAGTCATGGGTCTTATCTGCAAACTGCCACATGGCTACTTGACAGTTGGCTTGGCCCTGATTTCACTGTGTCCTCCTTTCTACCTCAACATCCCCCTTTTTCTCTTGCTCTTTTTAAACATTCTTTCTCGGTGTCCATCTGCCCTCCTTTTCTCCCGATCTACTCTCTCTTTTCACCCTCTGGTAACAATATTAAAAGATGAGTTTCACAGAGGAAAGATAAAAAGTTGCCCAGTGACAACAGAGCAGGATTTGTTTTTCATGTTTTATCTTTTCTGCCAAAAGCGATCTAATACCTTTCAGAATAACGTCATACTCAATATAATCTGGTGATTTTTCATATGTGCTTGTCAAGAATGGTGTGAGCAAGATGTTTTTTGTGACATTAAAAATTGAACCCCGCTGCGCTTCCTTGTTATCCTAATTGCTCAGTGCTCAGCCAAAAATGTCAGGTCAGAAGCAAAAAAAATGCAAAAATCCATCTGGAAACAGTCCCACTTCAAACGCCACATCACTTTAATTATACAAGATTCTTTATTTTTGGCCACAGCGTCCGAGAGTAGTGTGATCGAATTAATTGAAGAGTCTAATTCCAAAGTGACATATGTGCCACCTACTCATAGAGAATTAATTTCATCCAAAGTCCAGAGAAAAGGACTGCAAGTAAGTTAAGCTGCTTAATCATCAATCATATTTTGAAAGTAATATCTAAAGGCAGGGTTGGTAATGATTTTAGAAATGTATTTTGTTATATTAGTTGAAATTCTCATTATATCCCGACAGCAGTCAATAAATCAAATGCTCTGATTAGGGTTGTCAAAGTCAGCATGATAATAATGTGTTAACGCAGATTTGTTTTAACGCCACTCTTTAATACATTAACGCAATCGATCTTCCGGAAGTTTTACTGGACTCAGTTTTAAAGCTAGCGTGAAGATACTGGCATCATATGAAACTAGAAAACCTAAGGAATCCATCGGTTCCAACCATGTCATACTATCTGACTGCACTTCCACTAGGCTACGGATGTTTAAAGCAACTTTATTTACAAAAAGAAAATAACCACAGTGACAAACTCAATGCTGTACAATTCAAATAAGAATTCCGGTCCAAAATTGAATTTCCGAAATTCCGAAATTGAACTTGCGGCCGAAAGTAATTGTGGGATGGCATTATCTCCTTTCCTTTTCTAAAGGATGGTCCAGTGAACCCTATGCTAAAGGAGATAATAAAGGAAGCATTGAAGCACATTTCCTTAGCATTTAGAGAATTCGACCAGCTCTTATCATGGTTGCCACTGAGTTACTTCTGGGTAATTTCACTCATGGTACGTGTCTACAGGGGCGATTTTTATTGCGAAGGATCGCCTCACTTCCCAGCACTGGATGCTTGATAGGCTGCCACTAGGCACTAGGCACCTGATTGGACGAACGCTTTCCCTCTTGGGCTGCTGCTTCCAGCTTTCAAACTGGAACCAACATGGCGGCTCGTTTGGAAACTTTCTTCTCTTATATCACGAAAATAGTTCACCGAAATGTGTTTCTGAAAACATTTCAGGCAAGAAATAAGTCAAGCAGTTGCTAAATCTGTCTTCATTTTGAATCGACAACGGTTAGTTTAAAAGTTTTTAGGGAGTTTCCAGAGGCGGCGAATCACGTTGGACGCCCGTGATTTGCATAAAGTAGCCTAGACCTCAACTTTATGCAAATGAGGAGCGGCCAACGTGACGCCCCGTCTCTCGAATCGCGCCGCTACGCTACCAGGATGCATTGCACAGCTGCTTACATAGACAATGAATGGGAAGCGTGGAAAGGACAGAGGCTGTGGACATGTACCATTAGTTAGGAACCATCCTAAGCAAAAAAAAACTGTTCGACCGCAACCCAAAACTTTCGAAAGACCTTGATGACACCACAAAATCTTGTACCCGGAACTAATTGCAACACAAGGACTCATTAGCCAATGACGGTCATCCTCCCATGGGCTGCTTTACCCAATTTTCCCCTGACGCACCCCCCCAGACACCAGTGTGACCTGCTTCTTAAATGAGACCGATGTAAAGATAAAACAGTGACTCCACGACATCCTGCTAACGTCTCAGTGTCACTAATTTGATTCCAGATTATGAACTACGACCTGTCCTCTCTCTGTTCTCACTTGTGACGTCCTACAATTATTTAAACTCTGATTTATAGTCAAACCACACGTAAAGGTTATTATCTCATTTGCATTAATAAAAGAAAAGTGTGATTGTAATAAATCCACTAACAAATCACAAACAGGCCATTATAGAAATACTAATGAAGGCAATAAAAACAATCTGTCCAGAGATATGGTTAGAATGTATCTGTAATCTAATTTCATTATGAGATGTTGATGTGATTAACGCCTGGCAGCTAATGACGATTGTCTCCACACCCATCTGAATAAAGTAAAGACTGACGCCCGCTCCCCTGCGCCCATTTAAAACACTCTGTATCTATTATTGCCACCATAGCTTTGTGTGTGGGCATGGGTGTGTGTGTGTTAACGCGAGCCATGTATGTGTGTGTAAGTGTACTGTATATGTGTGTAGGCGTATATCTCTTTCAAAGACACATTAACACCTTTTCACTTGGCGGCGTTTTCAGTGTCCCGTCTTGGGAATAGCACAGCGATGGTACAATACATCAGGGACTGGTAGCCTACTGTTATCAAACACCCGCTCTCTCTCCACCACCTCCTTCCATCTCCCCATTTCCTCTCCTCCTCTCTTCTTCCCTCCCTTTCTCACCTCCCACCACAACCCCTCTTCACTCCTCCTGCTCCCAAAGGGTGTCAAAAAAATGATTGTGGCATTATGCAGAAGGAGGATAAAGAGGGGGAGAGCAGGGGTGTCAAACCTGAAACTGCTCACCCTCATTATTGGGACTTACACCATGTCCACACTAATAACCCAATCATACCGGAGACATACAGTACATATGAAATATGAGAGTCTGCAGTAATTCCTGAGTATGGACACCTCGAAGGGCATTATCCCGCTTATATCATGGTCACTTGCCAAAGACAAAAAAAAATGAAGACCATTAATTTATATTTTCATGCATTTTGCAGCCAAACTCTAAAGTGAACCCTGGAGCTTCCTTCAACTATCTACCAAAAAATCCCACAAGATATTATTGTATGTTTCACAACCACTAATGCTGTATCAGCCACTGCCAGTAACAAGCTAGCAAGCTAACATAACAACGTAAACCAATAAAAGATGCTAATTACACTTACCATTCTGATACGGCTGGTAGTCGCCGATTTTGGTGCACAATATGTATGGCTGAATCTCTTCGATGTTCCCTCTAACGGAGAAAATAGACCAGAGAATGAAACTATATAAGAGATTGCGAGCCGGTCGCGGAGCTCCACACCGCCATCTTGATGCGCACTGTTCTCTAACCGGTCAACCTAGCACAAAGCAGCAGTGTTGGCCGGGGCGAGGCCTGATCCCGAATTTCTCAATGATGGAGAAGGAGAAGATGTGCTTCCACCCCAGAGTTTTCTTTGCAGAAAGACCACTCGTGTTGGTTTGACCAGCGTTATAGTGCCGGCCTGGGTATAAGTCAGCCAAATCTGAAAACACTGAAATCTGAAATCTTTTTCTCTCTGTAATGAAAAGTAAAGACGTCACCTTTCTAACTATTCAATTCAATATGCTTTATTGGCATGAATCACAGACTGTATATAAGAAGTGGACGTAGTCACCGTGACATCACCCATTGGTTTTTGGCCTACGGTTATGAAGCCTTGAGTTTGACATTTTGGCCATCACCATCTTGTTTTTTTTGAGAGGGTGGAGCTACAATCGATCGCTGAATAAGACATTTTTAGTCACCTGAAAAGTTTACAATTAACTTTCATGAACTGAAAACACACTTTATAAGGGTTAAAGTTCTAAGATGAAAACACGGACAACTCCCAGACCGCTCAACGCCGTGGTATCGACCTGTCAATTACAATGTAGCCACTACCTAGAGCATACCCTGCTTTATGGTCTATTTGACTCTAAATGGGACCATAATTTACTAAATGAACATCATGCTGTATTGAAGAAGACTTGAAACTAGAGATTGAGTCCATAAAATCATGTTTACAATGTTTACTGAGGTAATAAATCATGTGAGAAGTAGGCTCATTTTCTCATAGACTTCTATACAATAAGACTTCTTTATGCAACCAGAGGAGTCGCCCCCTGCTCGATATTAGAAAGAATGCAAGTTTAAGGTTTTGGCTTCACTTTTCAGACTAGGAGGTAGCCTACTGGCATGAATGTAACAAGGACAATATAGCCAAAGCGTCAATTAACTAACTGTTGCATCTAACTCATTTCAAATGTCAGCATTACTTAAGACACAAAACAGCTGTTGTTATTTATCTCTATTAATGTTTATTTTGTTAGATGACTTTGCCATCATATTGAAATACAATATACAGTGGGGGATCATGGAGATAGAGTGGAATTGTTTTACCTTTTATTGATAGTGTATGGTAGAGAGGTGGTCAGGAAATGTGGAGAGAGACGAGAGGGTGACATGCAATAAAGATCCCCAGCTGAAATCAAACTGAGAACGTTGTGGTTTACGTGGTATTAACCATAGACTGTATATAAAGATGGATGACATGGAAGCTCCCCAATAGTGAAGCCAAAAAATCTATATCACCCCCTGGTGGCTGGCTGCAGTATAGGTCATAAATCCTGCCCCCTCCATGATAGTGAATGGGACATGGGCCAAACTAAAAAAATACACTTCAAATAAGTTTTTCCCAAAGATGGTTTCTGTCATTTTAGGTAGTTCTTATCACGCTGATGTATGTTCAAGTGTTCATTTTTCTGATAAGTTGGTTTTAATCAGTTGTTTGATGCTATAAAAAGGGGCGAGATGTCATGATTGGCAGCTCTGAGTTTCTCTCTTGGTGACCAGCTGCGACTGTGCTCGGCTCGCAATTGGTTCGGGCGGATGACCTCGATACCGCGGCTCGACCGCCCGATCACTCACTACTGGCTCCAAATTACATCAAAATTTCAAGCTGGCAGCTCCCATATCTGGGATATTTTGGCTCATTTCTGTACAGTGGGAGGAAGTGGAGACGCGTCGTCCATCTTTTTATACAGTTTATGGTATTAACCCTTTAGGACACTGAATAACCAGGCGGTCAGTCCCACTCCTTACCAGGTGATGGCTGCGGTGTACAATTTAGTTGTACTACAAGAGGAGGAAGAAGGAATATAGCTGTGCTCGTTTTGTTAAATGTTTCATTCTGAATGGAAATCTTTACAAAAATGACCTCAATTTCAGGTAGTTTTTGTAAACAGCATTTTCAGATTTTATCCAGCTTAGCGTGGATGCAATCTTAAACAGTCACACTTGTATGATTGAGAGTGTGTGTACACTTAAATGCCCGTATTCATGCATGCACTCACACACCTCTTCTCCCATTATCTCTCTGTTCCCCCCTTGTTCTGCTTGGATGGCTGGGGAAACAGCCAAGGAACAGAAAAGGTCAAGTGACTCTGCCCCCTCTTCTCCTCCTCCTCCTCCTCCTCCTCCTCCCCTCTCTCTAATGTGTATGAGAGGAGGAGCAGAGAGGGTGGAGCCAGCAGAGAACACCAGCGTGAAATTGTCGCATGGTAATGAACCTAGAAAACTGAGCTGCATGAACATGTATGTGTGTGGGACGTGTGCAGTAATTGACATCTATTTATTGCTTCAACGCCCCCCCTCTGTACGCTATCAGGGTGTGATTCACATCTTTTTTTATTCTCCTTGGTCATTGTGTTCCTGATCAATAATGCAAACACGTGGCAGCAGATTTAACCATCGTGTGTGGGCATGTGTTGACAGAGGCCAAAAGGGAAAAAGTACTGCAAGTGTGCAACGAGAAAGCACTCAAGTAAAATGGAGCAGGAGCTTTTCTTAGACACTCAAGGCTGACATTATTCTATTATCTTATTGTCAACAACTCCCATGAAAAGACCAGCTAGCAAGAAAAAAAAAAAAAAAAAAAAACACATCAGTGACCCACACTGTGCACCTGGTGACATATTCCTATATTACCATAAATGTGGACATTGCATTTTTTTTTTACTGTTTTATTATTACTGTCTTGCCGACAAAAATTCTCACTAGTGTGTATTAGTGCGCAGTTAAAAATAGTCCCTGGCAAATGCACCATTTAGTCCTGATTGAGTGATGTTTGCTAAAAACTACAATGCCCAGCTGTTGAAGAAAACTGCTGAGCCTTTATTAAAAATAAAACTTATAATTTGTGACTGTTGTTAAAGGTTCTCTATACAGAATGTAGAGCATATCTATTGCCTCCACACGGCTCTCAACATGGCGACAGCTGAGCTGGCAGCTAGCAGCTAATGGTGCTAACAGCACAAACAGTGCTGACAGAGCTAACAGTGTTTACCTGAGGGGGAACCGGAGGGCGGGCCCTACGCTTCTGCGACGACACCGTCGGTCAGGACGCCGTTATCAGCGGTAACCTCCCTATGAGCGCAGTGCAGAGCGGCAGCAATTAGCTAGCCGTTGGGACCTACATGCACAAAAATGCACGCGCGGTTGGACCGGCTATGTAAACAAAGTACAGCTGAGGTAGCCATTACCCCACTATATCTTTACATTGCAAATAGTTGTTTATTACTATATTAATGCTCTGGATATTGTATAGAGCACCTTTAATGCTTTGAATCCCGTATATAGAACCTTTAAAGATTTATGATTTGAGAATGAACGGATGGGCTGAGTGCCACAGACAGAGTAGGGAAGTCAGAAAGTATAGTATAGACACAGACTATAAAAACCACCATCCTTATCATTTAACTGTAAGAATTTACACATGCAATTTAGCAGATGGGGTAGTGGCGGTAGTGTGATGTGAGACCAAGAGCACAAAAGAGACTGTAGCGGTACGTAATGGACTGTGAGGGGAGAGGCACGGAGTGACTGAGTGGGGCTGTTGGCCTCTGTCCTTAGTGAGTAATGACCACAGAGGAGGACAGATGATCATGTTCATCAGCTCCCAGAACTGAGGCTACCAGCCCCCTGCTGGGGAGGATCAGTCACACTGATGGCCCATAATCTGTGCGTGAGTGCGTGTTTATGTGTGTGTGTGAGAGCCTTTGGTTGAGTAGAGAGAGCAGGGATGGAGAGGGGGCCGGGTGACGACAGTGATAATGAGTCTTGCCGTAGATCATGGAGCATATAGTGTTTGCAGACGTGTGTGTGTGTGTGTGTGCATACCGTTGCACGCAGAGGGGGAGTTTGAATAAAAGTACTTACTGCATTTATTACAAAGCTATTTTATGTCCGGCAGTTGCAGGGCTTGCTTAAGGGGAAAATTGGGCGTGCTGACTAGCCTTTTCATTAGCGCGTCATTAAAGATTGAAAAGTAGCTAAATAGGCGAGGCTGGCGGTACATATTGAAGAGCTGCCAAGTGGAGGCTCGATAACATTAATGCCATTCTGCGGCCAGTTTATGTTTTTGAGGAAATCTCAGTTTTAAGCTTTGAACTCATTTTGATCCAAAGCTGAAAAAGAAATGAAACCTAAACTCTGCATTCAGGTTTCACTCAGGAAGCTGAGTGTGCAGTAAGTGAAAAAAGCAAGGACAATTTCATACAGACTGATGAATGTACTTGGACTTTTTTGAGGACATAATTACACAATATTGGGTAATTGTAATTTGCAGAGCCACTTAGCCTGGATTGTTCTTTAAACGAAAGAATGGGAACACATTTCTGAATACAACTGGATTTAATTAAAGGAGCTGGTCGTGAACTGAATAGTATTTTTGTGTTCTTGATGAGCTTTGTCGACGAAGACCCACAATCTGTTTGAAATTTTGAGAGAGCTCTGTGAATGTCCTGCAGGCTTCTCCGTTCAGCTCTCAGAAAAGACCGGATCGATCGGAGATTCAACCTGCGTTCACATCACTAGTTTTCTCTTTGCAAAAAAATGCTATGTCGCTTTTCAATCAGCAATTAACTGTGTTGCTTTCCAAGCTGAACTGTGAGAATGATCAATTCAGGGCAATGCTTGTGTACACGGCCGGCTTAAGGCATAGGCCATATAGGTGCCACCTTCAGGGGGGCGCTGGTCGCCCTCTAAAAAATGTAGAATTTAAAAAATAAATGCTGGTGGGCGCCCTTCCTCATTTTCTACATTCAAGTAAAAAATGAACAAATAAATAACACTTTTCACCCCTGTAACTCTCTTTCTGACACTTTTTCATCTGCCCGGCTGCACCAATTTGTTAATAAAAGTGTAATTTGTAGTGAAACTGATTTAACACTTTAAAGCCAAAAATATCAGGGACCAATTGTTAATTTATAGTAAAATTAGGGCTGTCAAAGTTAACACGATAATAACGCATTAACGCAAATTTATTACACGGCTGTGTTGAATACTCGATTCTGATTGGAAATTACAGAATCACGCCATTCTGCGGTCTGTAATTTCTGTATTACAGACCGTTGCTATGTATAACAGACCGTTGCTATGGGCGCAACTCTGATGTCGGACTCTGGCGGACCGTTTTTGCATCAAAATATTGATTTCTTCAGTAAGTAGCCGTGTAATAAGCGGGATAATGTACAGCTAGCGGGTCATTGTTGTGAAAGAATCCCCTTCAAGGCGGTGAGAGACCCCTCCGCTTCGCGTCATTGTTAAAGTAAATAGTTATTTATGAAAATAAAAATTTTAATTTTTGTCTTAAAACCATTGTGATATCTGATGTGTGTTGCAGTTTACGGGGTTAGGGTTCTGGGGGGTTGAACCCTAAACCTAGAGCAGCGCGGCCACATCCAAATTTTGCCTCGGGCACCAAA